>OY804585.1:42363613-42963613 GCA_963680875.1 Bathymodiolus brooksi | reverse complement strand
TGAACAATCACCTCTCACCTTAACTCACTGAACAATCACCTCTCACCCTAACTCACTGAACAATCACCTCTCACCCTAACTCACTGAACAATCACCTCTGACCCTAATGCACTAAACAATCACCTCTCACCCTAACTCACTGAACAATCACCTCTGACCCTAACTCACTGAACAATCACCTCTGACCCTAACTCACTGAACAATCACCTCTGACCCTCACTCACTGAACAATCACCTCTCACCCTAACTCACTGAACAACCACCTCTCACCCTAACTCACTGAACAATCACCTCTGACCCTAACTCACTGAACAACCACCTCTCACCCTAACTCACTGAACAACCACCTCTCACCCTAACTCACTGAACAACCACCTCTGACCCTAACTCACTGAACAACCACCTCTGACCCTAACTCACTGAACAATCACCTCTCACCCTAACTCACTGAACAACCACCTCTGACCCTAACTCACTGAACAATCACCTCTCACCCTAACTCACTGAACAACCACCTCTCACCCTAACTCACTGAACAATCACCTCTCACCTTAACTCACTGAACAATCACCTCTCACCCTAACTCACTGAACAATCACCTCTCATCCTAACTCACCGAACAATCACCTCTCACCCTAACTCACTGAACAATCACCTCTCACCTTAACTCACCTCACCTTAACTCACTGAACAATCACCTGTCACCCTAACTCACTGAACAACCACCTCTGACCCTAACTCACTGAACAATCACCTCTCACCCTAACTCACTGAACAACCACCTCTCACCCTAACTCACTGAAGAATCACCTCTCACCCTAACTCACTGAACAACCACCTCTCACCCTAACTCACTGAACAATCACCTCTCACCTTAACTCACTGAAGAATCACCTCTCACCCTAACTCACTGAACAATCACCTCTCACACTAACTCACTGAACAATCACCTCTGACCCTAACTGACGAACAATCACCTCTCACCTTAACTCACTGAACAATCACCTCTCACCTTAACTCACTGAACAATCACCTGTCACCCTAACTCACTAATACACCTCTGACCCTAACTCACTGAACAATCACCTCTGACCCTAATTCACTGAACAACCACCTCTGACCCTAACTCACTGAACAACCACCTCTCACCCTAACTCACTGAACAATCACCTCTCACCCTAACTCACTGCACAATCACCTCTGACCCTCACTCACTGAACTACTACCTCTGACCCTAATTCACTGAACAACCACCTCTGACACTAACTCACTGAACAACCACCTCTCACCCTAACTCACTGAACAATCACCTCTCACCCTAATTCACTGAACAACCACCTCTCACCCTAACTCACTGAACAATCACCTCTCACCCTAACTCACTGAACAATCACCTCTGACCCTAATGCACTAAACAATCACCTCTCACCCTAACTCACTGAACAACCACCTCTGACCCTAACTCACTGAACAACCACCTCTCACCCTAACTCACTGAACAATCACCTCTCACCCTAACTCACTGAACAACCACCTCTCACCCTAACTCACTGAACAATCACCTCTCACCTTAACTCACTGAAGAATCACCTCTCACCCTAACTCACTGAACAATCACCTCTCACCCTAACTCACTGAACAATCACCTCTGACCCTAACTGACGAACAATCACCTCTCACCTTAACTCACTGAACAATCACCTCTCACCTTAACTCACTGAACAATCACCTGTCACCCTAACTCACTAAACCACCTCTGAACCTAACTCACTGAACAATCACCTCTGACCCTAACTCACTGAACAACCACCTCTGACCCTAACTCACTGAACAACCACCTCTCACCCTAACTCACTGAACAATCACCTCTCACCCTAACTCACTGAACAATCACCTCTGACCCTCACTCACTGAACTACTACCTCTGACCCTAATTCACTGAACAACCACCTCTGACACTAACTCACTGAACAACCACCTCTCACCCTAACTCACTGAACAATCACCTCTCACCCTAATTCACTGAACAACCACCTCTCACCCTAACTCACTGAACAATCACCTCTCACCCTAACTCACTGAACAATCACCTCTCACCCTAACTCATTGAACAATCACCTCTCACCCTAATGCACTAAACAATCACCTCTGACCCTAACTCACTGAACAACCACCTCTCACCCTAACTCACTGAACAATCACCTCTCACCCTAACTCACTGAACAACCACCTCTCACCCTAACTCACTGAACAATCACCTCTCACCTTAACTCACCTCTCACCCTAACTCACTGAACAATCACCTCTCACCCTAACTCACTAAACAATCACCTCACCTTAACTCACTGAACAATCACCTCTCACCTTAACTCACTGAATAATCACCTGTCACCCTAACTCACTGAACAACCACCTCTGACCCTAACTCACTGAGCAATCACCTCTGACCCTAACTCACTGAACAACCACCTCTGACCCAAACTCACTGAACAACCACCTCTGACCCTAACTCACTGAACAACCACCTCTCACCCTAACTCACTGAACAATCACCTCTCACCCAACAATCACCTCTGACCCTCACTCACTGAACAACCACCTCTGACCCTAACTCACTGAACAACCACCTCTGACCCTAACCCACTGAACAACCACCTCTCACCCTAACTCACTGAACAATCACCTCTCACCCTAACTCACTGAACAACCACCTCTCACCCTAACGCACTAAACAATCACCTCTCACCTTAACTCACTGAACAATCACCTCTCACCCTAACTCACTGAACAATCACCTCTCACCCTAACTCACTGAACAATCACCTCTGACACTAATGCACTAAACAATCACCTCTGACCCTAACTCACTGAACAATCACCTCTGACCCTAACTCACTGAACAATCACCTCTGACCCTAACTCACTGAACAATCACGTCTGTCCCTCACTCTCTGAACAATCACCTCTCACCCTAACTCACTGAACAACCACCTCTGACCCTAACTCACTGAACAATCACCTCTCAACCCTAACTCACTGAACAACCACCTCTCACCCTAACTCACTGAACAACCACATCTGACCCTAACTCACTGAACAATCACCTCTCACCCTAACTCACTGAACAATCACCTCTGACCCTAACTCACTGAACAACCACCTCTGACCCTAACTCACTGAACAACCACCTCTGACCCTAACTCACTGAACAACCACCTCTGACCCTAACTCACTGAACAACCACCTCTGACCCTAACTCACTGAACAATCACCTCTCACCCTAACTCACTGAACAACCACCTCTGACCCTAACTCACTGAACAATCACCTCTCACCCTAACTCACTGAACAACCACCTCTCACCCTAACTCACTGAACAATCACCTCTCACCTTAACTCACTGAACAATCACCTCTCAACCCTAACTCACTGAACAACCACCTCTCACCCTAACTCACTGAACAACCACATCTGACCCTAACTCACTGAACAATCACCTCTCACCCTAACTCACTGAACAATCACCTCTCACCCTAACTCACTGAACAACCACCTCTGACCCTAACTCACTGAACAACCACCTCTGACCCTAACTCACTGAACAACCACCTCTGACCCTAACTCACTGAACAACCACCTCTGACCCTAACTCACTGAACAATCACCTCTCACCCTAACTCACTGAACAACCACCTCTGACCCTAACTCACTGAACAATCACCTCTCACCCTAACTCACTGAACAACCACCTCTCACCCTAACTCACTGAACAATCACCTCTCACCTTAACTCACTGAACAATCACCTCTCACCCTAACTCACTGAACAATCACCTCTCATCCTAACTCACCGAACAATCACCTCTCACCCTAACTCACTGAACAATCACCTCTCACCTTAACTCACCTCACCTTAACTCACTGAACAATCACCTGTCACCCTAACTCACTGAACAACCACCTCTGACCATAACTCACTGAACAATCACCTCTCACCCTAACTCACTGAACAACCACCTCTCACCCTAACTCACTGAACAATCACCTCTCACCCTAACTCACTGAACAACCACCTCTCACCCTAACTCACTGAACAATCACCTCTCACCTTAACTCACTGAAGAATCACCTCTCACCCTAACTCACTGAACAATCACCTCTCACACTAACTCACTGAACAATCACCTCTGACCCTAACTGACGAACAATCACCTCTCACCTTAACTCACTGAACAATCACCTCTCACCTTAACTCACTGAACAATCACCTGTCACCCTAACTCACTAATACACCTCTGACCCTAACTCACTGAACAATCACCTCTGACCCTAATTCAATGAACAACCACCTCTGACCCTAACTCACTGAACAACCACCTCTCACCCTAACTCACTGAACAATCACCTCTCACCCTAACTCACTGAACAATCACCTCTGACCCTCACTCACTGAACTACTACCTCTGACCCTAATTCACTGAACAATCACCTCTGACACTAACTCACTGAACAACCACCTCTCACCCTAACTCACTGAACAATCACCTCTCACCCTAATTCACTGAACAACCACCTCTCACCCTAACTCACTGAACAATCACCTCTCACCCTAACTCACTGAACAATCACCTCTCACCCTAACTCATTGAACAATCACCTCTGACCCTAATGCACTAAACAATCACCTCTGACCCTAACTCACTGAACAACCACCTCTGACCCTAACTCACTGAACAACCACCTCTCACCCTAACTCACTGAACAATCACCTCTCACCCTAACTCACTGAACAACCACCTCTCACCCTAACTCACTGAACAATCACCTCTCACCTTAACTCACTGAAGAATCACCTCTCACCCTAACTCACTGAACAATCACCTCTCACCCTAACTCACTGAACAATCACCTCTGACCCTAACTGACGAACAATCACCTCTCACCTTAACTCACTGAACAATCACCTCTCACCTTAACTCACTGAACAATCACCTGTCACCCTAACTCACTAAACCACCTCTGACCCTAACTCACTGAACAATCACCTCTGACCCTAACTCACTGAACAACCACCTCTGACCCTAACTCACTGAACAACCACCTCTCACCCTAACTCACTGAACAATCACCTCTCACCCTAACTCACTGAACAATCACCTCTGACCCTCACTCACTGAACTACTACCTCTGACCCTAATTCACTGAACAACCACCTCTGACACTAACTCACTGAACAACCACCTCTCACCCAAACTCACTGAACAATCACCTCTCACCCTAATTCACTGAACAACCACCTCTCACCCTAACTCACTGAACAATCACCTCTCACCTTAACTCACTGAACAATCACCTCTCACCCTAACTCACTGAACAATCACCTCTCACCCTAACTCATTGAACAATCACCTCTGACCCTAATGCACTAAACAATCACCTCTGACCCTAACTCACTGAACAACCACCTCTGACCCTAACTCACTGAACAACCACCTCTCACCCTAACTCACTGAACAATCACCTCTCACCCTAACTCACTGAACAACCACCTCTCACCCTAACTCACTGAACAACCACCTCTCACCCTAACTCACTGAACAATCACCTCTCACCCTAACTCACTAAACAATCACCTCACCTTAACTCACTGAACAATCACCTCTCACCTTAACTCACTGAACAATCACCTGTCACCCTAACTCACTGAACAACCACCTCTGACCCTAACTCACTGAGCAATCACCTCTGACCCTAACTCACTGAACAACCACCTCTGACCCTAACTCACTGAACAACCACCTCTGACCCTAACTCACTGAACAACCACCTCTCACCCTAACTCACTGAACAATCACCTCTCACCCAACAATCACCTCTGACCCTCACTCACTGAACAACCACCTCTGACCCTAACTCACTGAACAACCACCTCTGACCCTAACCCACTGAACAACCACCTCTCACCCTAACTCACTGAACAATCACCTCTCACCCTAACTCACTGAACAACCACCTCTCACCCTAACGCACTAAACAATCACCTCTCACCTTAACTCACTGAACAATCACCTCTCACCCTAACTCACTGAACAATCACCTCTCACCCTAACTCACTGAACAATCACCTCTGACCCTAATGCACTAAACAATCACCTCTGACCCTAACTCACTGAACAATCACCTCTGACCCTAACTCACTGAACAATCACCTCTGACCCTAACTCACTGAACAATCACCTCTCAACCCTAACTCACTGAACAACCACCTCTCACCCTAACTCACTGAACAACCACATCTGACCCTAACTCACTGAACAATCACCTCTCACCCTAACTCACTGAACAACCACCTCTCACCCTAACTCACTGAACAACCACATCTGACCCTAACTCACTGAACAATCACCTCTCACCCTAACTCACTGAACAACCACCTCTGACCCTAACTCACTGAACAATCACCTCTCACCCTAACTCACTGAACAACCACCTCTCACCCTAACTCACTGAACAATCACCTCTCACCCTAACTCACTGAACAATCACCTCTGACCCTAACTCACTGAACAATCACCTCTCACCTTAACTCACTGAACAATCACCTCACCTTAACTCACTGAACAATCACCTGTCACCCTAACTCACTGAACAACCACCTCTGACCCTAACTCACTGAACAACCACCTCTGACCCTAACTCACTGAACAACCACCTCTGACCCTAACTCACTGAACAACCACCTCTCACCCTAACTCACTGAACAATCACCTCTCACCCTAACTCACTGAACAACCACCTCTCACTCTAACTCACTGAACAATCACCTCTCACCTTAACTCACTGAACAATCACCTCTCACCCTAACTCACTGAACAATCACCTCTCACCCTAACTCACTGAACAATCACCTCTCACCCTAACGCACTAAACAATCACCTCTGACCCTAACTCACTGAACAACCACCTCTGACCCTAACTCACTGAACAACCACCTCTCACCCTAACTCACTGAACAATCACCTCTCACCCTAACTCACTGAACAACCACCTCTGACCCTAACTCACTGAACAATCACCTCTCACCCTAACTCACTGAACAACCACCTCTCACCCTAACTCACTGAACAATCACCTCTCACCTTAACTCACTGAACAATCACCTCTCACCATAACTCACTGAACAATCACCTCTCACCCTAACTCACTGAACAATCACCTCTCACCTAACTCACGGAACAATCACCTCTCACCCTAACTCACTGAACAATCACCTCTCACCATAACTCACTGAACAATCACCTGTCACCCTAACTCACTAAACAACCACCTGTGACCCTAACTCACTGAACAATCACCTCTGACCCTAACTCACTGAACAACCACATCTGACCCTAACTCACTGAACCACCTCTCACCCTAACTCACTGAACAATCACCTCTGACCCTCACTCACTGAACAACTACCTCTGACCCTAATTCACTGAACAACCACCTCTGACCCTAACTCACCTCTCACCCTAACTCACTGAACAATCACCTCTCACCCTAATTCACTGAACAACCACCTCTCACCCTAACTCACTGAACAATCACCTCTCACCTTAACTCACTGAACAATCACCTCACACCCTAACTCACTGATTAATCACCTCTCACCCTAACTCACTGAACAATCACCTCTCACCCTAATGCACTAAACAATCACCTCTCACCCTAACTCAATGAACAACCACCTCTGATCCTAACTCACTGAACAACCACCTCTCACCCTAACTCACTGAACAACCACCTCTCACCCTAACTCACTGAACAATCACCTCTCACCCTAACTCACTGAACAATCACCTCTCACCCTAACTCACTGAACAATCACCTCTCACCCTAACTCACTGAACAATCACCTCTCACCCTAACTCACTGAACAATCACCTCTCACCTTAACTCACTGAACAATCACCTCTCACCTTAACTCACTGAACAATCACCTGTCACCCTAACTCACTTAACAACCACCTCTGACCCTAACTCACTGAACAACCACCTCTGACCCTAACTCACTGAACAACCACCTCTCACCCTAACCCACTGAACAACCACCTCTCACCCTAATTCATTGAACAATCACCTCTCACCCTAACTCACTGAACAACCACCTCTCCCCCTAACGCACTGAACAATCACCTCTCACCTTAACTCACTGAACAATCACCTCTCACCCTAACTCACTGAACAATCACCTCTCACCCTAACTCACTGAACAATCACCTCTGACCCTAATGCACTAAACAATCACCTCTGACCCTAACTCACTGAACAATCACCTCTGACCCTAACTCACTGAACAATCACCTCTGACCCTAACTCACTGAACAATCACCTCTGACCCTCACTCTCTGAACAATCACATCTCACCCTAACTCACTGAACAACCACCTCTGACCCTAACTCACTGAACAATCACCTCTCAACCCTAACTCACTGAACAACCACCTCTCACCCTAACTCACTGAACAACCACCTCTCACCCTAACTCACTGAACAACCACATCTGACCCTAACTCACTGAACAATCACCTCTGACCCTAACTCACTGAACAACCACCTCTGACCCTAACTCACTGAACAATCACCTCTCACCCTAAATCACTGAACAACCACCTCTCACCCTAACTCACTGAACAATCACCTCTCACCTTAACTCACTGAAGAATCACCTCTCACCCTAACTCACTGAACAATCACCTCTCACCCTAATTCACTGAACAATCACCTCTGACCCTAACTGACGAACAATCACCTCTCACCTTAACTCACTGAACAATCACCTCTCACCTTAACTCATTGAACAATCACCTGTCTCCCTAACTCACTAAACCACCTCTGACCCTAACTCACTGAACAATCACCTCTGACCCTAACTCACTGAACAACCACCTCTGACCCTAACTCACTGAACAACCACCTCTCACCCTAACTCACTGAACAATCACCTCTCACCCTAACTCTTTGAACAATCACCTCTGACCCTCACTCACTGAACTACTACCTCTCACTCTAACTCATTGAACAATCACCTCTCACCTTAATGCACTAAACAATCACCTCTGACCCTAACTCACTGAACAATCACCTCTCACCCTAATTCACTGAACAACCACCTCTCACCCTAACTCACTGAACAATCACCTCTCACTCTAACTCATTGAACAATCACCTCTCACCTTAATGCACTAAACAATCACCTCTGACCCTAACTCACTGAACAACCACCTCTCACCCTAACTCACTGAACAATCACCTCTCACCCTAACTCACTGAACAACCACATCTGACCCTAACTCACTGAACAATCACCTCTCACCCTAACTCACTGAACAACCACCTCTGACCCTAACTCACTGAACAATCACCTCTCACCCTAACTCACTGAACAACCACCTCTCACCCTAACTCACTGAACAATCACCTCTCACCTTAACTCACTGAACAATCACCTCTGACCCTAACTCACTGAACAATCACCTCTGACCCTAACTCACTGAACAATCACCTCTCACCTTAACTCACTGAACAATCACCTCACCTAAACTCACTGAACAATCACCTGTCACACTAACTCACTGAACAACCACCTCTGATCCTAACTCACTGAACAACCACCTCTGACCCTAACTCACTGAACAATCACCTCTCACCTTAACTCACTGAAGAATCACCTCTCACCCTAACTCACTGAACAATCACCTCTCACCCTAACTCACTGAACAATCACCTCTGACCCTAACTGACGAACAATCACCTCTCACCTTAACTCACTGAACAATCACCTCTCACCTTAACTCACTGAACAATCACCTGTCACCCTAACTCATTGAACAATCACCTCTGACCCTAATGCACTAAACAATCACCTCTGACCCTAACTCACTGAACAACCACCTCTGACCCTAACTCACTGAACAACCACCTCTGACCCTAACTCACTAAACAATCACCTCTCACCCTAACTCACTGAACAACCACCTCTGACCCTAACTCACTGAACAACCACCTCTCACCCTAACTCACTGAACAATCACCTCTCACCCTAACTCACTGAACAATCACCTCTGACCCTCACTCACTGAACTACTACCTCTGACCCTAATTCACTGAACAACCACCTCTGACACTAACTCACTGAACAACCACCTCTCACCCAAACTCACTGAACAATCACCTCTCACCCTAATTCACTGAACAACCACCTCTCACCCTAACTCACTGAACAATCACCTCTCACCTTAACTCACTGAACAATCACCTCTCACCCTAACTCACTGAACAATCACCTCTCACCCTAACTCATTGAACAATCACCTCTGACCCTAATGCACTAAACAATCACCTCTGACCCTAACTCACTGAACAACCACCTCTGACCCTAACTCACTGAACAACCACCTCTCACCCTAACTCACTGAACAATCACCTCTCACCCTAACTCACTGAACAACCACCTCTCACCCTAACTCACTGAACAACCACCTCTCACCCTAACTCACTGAACAATCACCTCTCACCCTAACTCACTAAACAATCACCTCACCTTAACTCACTGAACAATCACCTCTCACCTTAACTCACTGAACAATCACCTGTCACCCTAACTCACTGAACAACCACCTCTGACCCTAACTCACTGAGCAATCACCTCTGACCCTAACTCACTGAACAACCACCTCTGACCCTAACTCACTGAACAACCACCTCTGACCCTAACTCACTGAACAACCACCTCTCACCCTAACTCACTGAACAATCACTTCTCACCCAACAATCACCTCTGACCCTCACTCACTGAACAACCACCTCTGACCCTAACTCACTGAACAACCACCTCTGACCCTAACCCACTGAACAACCACCTCTCACCCTAACTCACTGAACAATCACCTCTCACCCTAACTCACTGAACAACCACCTCTCACCCTAACGCACTAAACAATCACCTCTCACCTTAACTCACTGAACAATCACCTCTCACCCTAACTCACTGAACAATCACCTCTCACCCTAACTCACTGAACAATCACCTCTGACCCTAATGCACTAAACAATCACCTCTGACCCTAACTCACTGAACAATCACCTCTGACCCTAACTCACTGAACAATCACCTCTGACCCTAACTCACTGAACAATCACCTCTCAACCCTAACTCACTGAACAACCACCTCTCACCCTAACTCACTGAACAACCACATCTGACCCTAACTCACTGAACAATCACCTCTCACCCTAACTCACTGAACAACCACCTCTCACCCTAACTCACTGAACAACCACATCTGACCCTAACTCACTGAACAATCACCTCTGACCCTAACTCACTGAACAACCACCTCTGACCCTAACTCACTGAACAATCACCTCTCACCCTAACTCACTGAACAACCACCTCTCACCCTAACTCACTGAACAATCACCTCTCACCCTAACTCACTGAACAATCACCTCTGACCCTAACTCACTGAACAATCACCTCTCACCTTAACTCACTGAACAATCACCTCACCTTAACTCACTGAACAATCACCTGTCACCCTAACTCACTGAACAACCACCTCTGACCCTAACTCACTGAACAACCACCTCTGACCCTAACTCACTGAACAACCACCTCTGACCCTAACTCACTGAACAACCACCTCTCACCCTAACTCACTGAACAATCACCTCTCACCCTAACTCACTGAACAACCACCTCTCACTCTAACTCACTGAACAATCACCTCTCACCTTAACTCACTGAACAATCACCTCTCACCCTAACTCACTGAACAATCACCTCTCGCCCTAACTCACTGAACAATCACCTCTCACCCTAACGCACTAAACAATCACCTCTGACCCTAACTCACTGAACAACCACCTCTGACCCTAACTCACTGAACAACCACCTCTCACCCTAACTCACTGAACAATCACCTCTCACCCTAACTCACTGAACAACCACCTCTGACCCTAACTCACTGAACAATCACCTCTCACCCTAACTCACTGAACAACCACCTCTCACCCTAACTCACTGAACAATCACCTCTCACCATAACTCACTGAACAATCACCTCTCACCATAACTCACTGAACAATCACCTCTCACCCTAACTCACTGAACAATCACCTCTCACCTAACTCACGGAACAATCACCTCTCACCCTAACTCACTGAACAATCACCTCTCACCATAACTCACTGAACAATCACCTGTCACCCTAACTCACTAAACAACCACCTGTGACCCTAACTCACTGAACAATCACCTCTGACCCTAACTCACTGAACAACCACATCTGACCCTAACTCACTGAACCACCTCTCACCCTAACTCACTGAACAATCACCTCTGACCCTCACTCACTGAACAACTACCTCTGACCCTAATTCACTGAACAACCACCTCTGACCCTAACTCACCTCTCACCCTAACTCACTGAACAATCACCTCTCACCCTAATTCACTGAACAACCACCTCTCACCCTAACTCACTGAACAATCACCTCTCACCTTAACTCACTGAACAATCACCTCACACCCTAACTCACTGATTAATCACCTCTCACCCTAACTCACTGAACAATCACCTCTCACCCTAATGCACTAAACAATCACCTCTCACCCTAACTCAATGAACAACCACCTCTGATCCTAACTCACTGAACAACCACCTCTCACCCTAACTCACTGAACAACCACCTCTCACCCTAACTCACTGAACAATCACCTCTCACCCTAACTCACTGAACAATCACCTCTCACCCTAACTCACTGAACAATCACCTCTCACCCTAACTCACTGAACAATCACCTCTCACCCTAACTCACTGAACAATCACCTCTCACCTTAACTCACTGAACAATCACCTCTCACCTTAACTCACTGAACAATCACCTGTCACCCTAACTCACTTAACAACCACCTCTGACCCTAACTCACTGAACAACCACCTCTGACCCTAACTCACTGAACAACCACCTCTCACCCTAACCCACTGAACAACCACCTCTCACCCTAATTCATTGAACAATCACCTCTCACCCTAACTCACTGAACAACCACCTCTCCCCCTAACGCACTGAACAATCACCTCTCACCTTAACTCACTGAACAATCACCTCTCACCCTAACTCACTGAACAATCACCTCTCACCCTAACTCACTGAACAATCACCTCTGACCCTAATGCACTAAACAATCACCTCTGACCCTAACTCACTGAACAATCACCTCTGACCCTAACTCACTGAACAATCACCTCTGACCCTAACTCACTGAACAATCACCTCTGACCCTCACTCTCTGAACAATCACATCTCACCCTAACTCACTGAACAACCACCTCTGACCCTAACTCACTGAACAATCACCTCTCAACCCTAACTCACTGAACAACCACCTCTCACCCTAACTCACTGAACAACCACCTCTCACCCTAACTCACTGAACAACCACATCTGACCCTAACTCACTGAACAATCACCTCTGACCCTAACTCACTGAACAACCACCTCTGACCCTAACTCACTGAACAATCACCTCTCACCCTAAATCACTGAACAACCACCTCTCACCCTAACTCACTGAACAATCACCTCTCACCTTAACTCACTGAAGAATCACCTCTCACCCTAACTCACTGAACAATCACCTCTCACCCTAATTCACTGAACAATCACCTCTGACCCTAACTGACGAACAATCACCTCTCACCTTAACTCACTGAACAATCACCTCTCACCTTAACTCATTGAACAATCACCTGTCTCCCTAACTCACTAAACCACCTCTGACCCTAACTCACTGAACAATCACCTCTGACCCTAACTCACTGAACAACCACCTCTGACCCTAACTCACTGAACAACCACCTCTCACCCTAACTCACTGAACAATCACCTCTCACCCTAACTCACTGAACAATCACCTCTGACCCTCACTCACTGAACTACTACCTCTCACTCTAACTCATTGAACAATCACCTCTCACCTTAATGCACTAAACAATCACCTCTGACCCTAACTCACTGAACAATCACCTCTCACCCTAATTCACTGAACAACCACCTCTCACCCTAACTCACTGAACAATCACCTCTCACTCTAACTCATTGAACAATCACCTCTCACCTTAATGCACTAAACAATCACCTCTGACCCTAACTCACTGAACAACCACCTCTCACCCTAACTCACTGAACAATCACCTCTCACCCTAACTCACTGAACAACCACATCTGACCCTAACTCACTGAACAATCACCTCTCACCCTAACTCACTGAACAACCACCTCTGACCCTAACTCACTGAACAATCACCTCTCACCCTAACTCACTGAACAACCACCTCTAACCCTAACTCACTGAACAATCACCTCTCACCTTAACTCACTGAACAATCACCTCTCACCATAACTCACTGAACAATCACCTCTCACCATAACTCACTGAACAATCACCTCTCACCCTAACTCACTGAACAATCACCTCTCACCTAACTCACGGAACAATCACCTCTCACCCTAACTCACTGAACAATCACCTCTCACCATAACTCACTGAACAATCACCTGTCACCCTAACTCACTAAACAACCACCTGTGACCCTAACTCACTGAACAATCACCTCTGACCCTAACTCACTGAACAACCACATCTGACCCTAACTCACTGAACCACCTCTCACCCTAACTCACTGAACAATCACCTCTGACCCTCACTCACTGAACAACTACCTCTGACCCTAATTCACTGAACAACCACCTCTGACCCTAACTCACCTCTCACCCTAACTCACTGAACAATCACCTCTCACCCTAATTCACTGAACAACCACCTCTCACCCTAACTCACTGAACAATCACCTCTCACCTTAACTCACTGAACAATCACCTCACACCCTAACTCACTGATTAATCACCTCTCACCCTAACTCACTGAACAATCACCTCTCACCCTAATGCACTAAACAATCACCTCTCACCCTAACTCAATGAACAACCACCTCTGATCCTAACTCACTGAACAACCACCTCTCACCCTAAATCACTGAACAACCACCTCTCACCCTAACTCACTGAACAATCACCTCTCACCCTAACTCACTGAACAATCACCTCTCACCCTAACTCACTGAACAATCACCTCTCACCCTAACTCACTGAACAATCACCTCTCACCCTAACTCACTGAACAATCACCTCTCACCTTAACTCACTGAACAATCACCTCTCACCTTAACTCACTGAACAATCACCTGTCACCCTAACTCACTTAACAACCACCTCTGACCCTAACTCACTGAACAACCACCTCTGACCCTAACTCACTGAACAACCACCTCTCACCCTAACCCACTGAACAACCACCTCTCACCCTAATTCATTGAACAATCACCTCTCACCCTAACTCACTGAACAACCACCTCTCCCCCTAACGCACTGAACAATCACCTCTCACCTTAACTCACTGAACAATCACCTCTCACCCTAACTCACTGAACAATCACCTCTGACCCTAACTCACTGAACAATCACCTCTGACCCTAATGCACTAAACAATCACCTCTGACCCTAACTCACTGAACAATCACCTCTGACCCTAACTCACTGAACAATCACCTCTGACCCTAACTCACTGAACAATCACCTCTGACCCTCACTCTCTGAACAATCACATCTCACCCTAACTCACTGAACAACCACCTCTGACCCTAACTCACTGAACAATCACCTCTCAACCCTAACTCACTGAACAACCACCTCTCACCCTAACTCACTGAACAACCACCTCTCACCCTAACTCACTGAACAACCACATCTGACCCTAACTCACTGAACAATCACCTCTGACCCTAACTCACTGAACAACCACCTCTGACCCTAACTCACTGAACAATCACCTCTCACCCTAAATCACTGAACAACCACCTCTCACCCTAACTCACTGAACAATCACCTCTCACCTTAACTCACTGAAGAATCACCTCTCACCCTAACTCACTGAACAATCACCTCTCACCCTAATTCACTGAACAATCACCTCTGACCCTAACTGACGAACAATCACCTCTCACCTTAACTCACTGAACAATCACCTCTCACCTTAACTCATTGAACAATCACCTGTCTCCCTAACTCACTAAACCACCTCTGACCCTAACTCACTGAACAATCACCTCTGACCCTAACTCACTGAACAACCACCTCTGACCCTAACTCACTGAACAACCACCTCTCACCCTAACTCACTGAACAATCACCTCTCACCCTAACTCACTGAACAATCACCTCTGACCCTCACTCACTGAACTACTACCTCTCACTCTAACTCATTGAACAATCACCTCTCACCTTAATGCACTAAACAATCACCTCTGACCCTAACTCACTGAACAATCACCTCTCACCCTAATTCACTGAACAACCACCTCTCACCCTAACTCACTGAACAATCACCTCTCACTCTAACTCATTGAACAATCACCTCTCACCTTAATGCACTAAACAATCACCTCTGACCCTAACTCACTGAACAACCACCTCTCACCCTAACTCACTGAACAATCACCTCTCACCCTAACTCACTGAACAACCACATCTGACCCTAACTCACTGAACAATCACCTCTCACCCTAACTCACTGAACAACCACCTCTGACCCTAACTCACTGAACAATCACCTCTCACCCTAACTCACTGAACAACCACCTCTCACCCTAACTCACTGAACAATCACCTCTCACCTTAACTCACTGAACAATCACCTCTGACCCTAACTCACTGAACAATCACCTCTGACCCTAACTCACTGAACAATCACCTCTCACCTTAACTCACTGAACAATCACCTCACCTAAACTCACTGAACAATCACCTGTCACCCTAACTCACTGAACAACCACCTCTGATCCTAACTCACTGAACAACCACCTCTGACCCTAACTCACTGAACAACCACCTCTGACCCTAACGCACTAAACAATCACCTCTGACCCTAACTCACTGAACAACCACCTCTGACCCTAACGCACTAAACAATCACCTCTGACCCTAACTCACTGAACAACCACCTCTGACCCTAACTCACTGAACAACCACCTCTCACCCTAACTCACTGAACAATCACCTCTCACCCTAATTCACTGAACAACCACCTCTCACCCTAACTCACTGAACAATCACCTCTCACTCTAACTCATTGAACAATCACCTCTCACCCTAATGCACTAAACAATCACCTCTGACCCTAACTCACTGAACAACCACCTCTCACCCTAACTCACTGAACAATCACCTCTGACCCTAACTGACGAACAATCACCTCTCACCTTAACTCACTGAACAATCACCTCTCACCTTAACTCACTGAACAATCACCTCTCACCCTAACTCACTGAACAACCACCTCTGACCGTAACTCACTGAACAACCACCTCTGACCCTAACTCACTGAACAACCACCTCTGACCCTAACTCACTGAACAACCACCTCTGACCCTAACGCACTAAACAATCACCTCTGACCCTAACTCACTGAACAACCACCTCTGACCCTAACGCACTAAACAATCACCTCTGACCCTAACTCACTGAACAACCACCTCTGACCCTAACTCACTGAACAACCACCTCTCACCCTAACTCACTGAACAATCACCTCTCACCCTAATTCACTGAACAACCACCTCTCACCCTAACTCACTGAACAATCACCTCTCACTCTAACTCATTGAACAATCACCTCTCACCCTAATGCACTAAACAATCACCTCTGACCCTAACTCACTGAACAACCACCTCTCACCCTAACTCACTGAACAATCACCTCTGACCCTAACTGACGAACAATCACCTCTCACCTTAACTCACTGAACAATCACCTCTCACAATCACCTCTCACCTTAACTCACTGAACAATCACCTCTCACCCTAACTCACTGAACAACCACCTCTGACCGTAACTCACTGAACAACCACCTCTGACCCTAACTCACTGAACAACCACCTCTGACCCTAACTCACTGAACAACCACCTCTCACCCTAACTCACTGAACAACCACCTCTCACTCTAACTCACTGAACAATCACCTCTCACCTTAACTCACTGAACAATCACCTCTCACCCTAACTCACTGAACAATCACCTCTCACCCTAACTCACTGAACAATCACCTCTGACCCTAACGCACTAAACAATCACCTCTGACCCTAACTCACTGAACAACCACCTCTGACCCTAACTCACTGAACAACCACCTCTCACCCTAACTCACTGAACAATCACCTCTCACCCTAACTCATTGAACAACCACCTCTGACCCTAACTCACTGAACAATCACCTCTCACCCTAACTCACTGAACAACCACCTCTCACCCTAACTCACTGAACAATCACCTCTCACCTTAACTCACTGAACAATCACCTCTCACCATAACTCACTGAACAATCACCTCTCACCCTAACTCACTGAACAATCACCTCTCACCTAACTCACGGAACAATCACCTCTCACCCTAACTCACTGAACAATCACCTCTCACCATAACTCACTGAACAATCACCTGTCACCCTAACTCACTAAACAACCACCTGTGACCCTAACTCACTGAACAATCACCTCTGACCCTAACTCACTGAACAACCACATCTGACCCTAACTCACTGAACCACCTCTCACCCTAACTCACTGAACAATCACCTCCGACCCTCACTCACTGAACAACTACCTCTGACCCTAATTCACTGAACAACCACCTCTGACCCTAACTCACCTCTCACCCTAACTCACTGAACAATCACCTCTCACCCTAATTCACTGAACAACCACCTCTCACCCTAACTCACTGAACAATCACCTCTCACCTTAACTCACTGAACAATCACCTCACACCCTAACTCACTGATTAATCACCTCTCACCCTAACTCACTGAACAATCACCTCTCACCCTAATGCACTAAACAATCACCTCTCACCCTAACTCAATGAACAACCACCTCTGATCCTAACTCACTGAGCAACCACCTCTCACCCTAACTCACTGAACAACCACCTCTCACCCTAACTCACTGAACAATCACCTCTCACCCTAACTCACTGAACAATCACCTCTCACCCTAACTCACTGAACAATCACCTCTCACCCTAACTCACTGAACAATCACCTCTCACCCTAACTCACTGAACAATCACCTCTCACCCTAACTCACTGAACAACCACCTCTGACCCTAATTCACTGAACAACCACCTCTCACCCTAACTCACTGAACAATCACATCTCACCCTAACTCACTGAACAATCACCTCTGACCCTAACTCACTGAACAATCACCTCTGACCCTAACTCACTGAACAACCACCTCTCACCCTAACTCACTGAACAATCACCTCTCACCCTAACTCACTGAACAACCACCTCTCACCCTAACTCACTGAACAATCACCTCTCACCTTAACTCACTGAACAATCACCTCTCACCCTAACTCACTGAACAATCACCTCTCACCCTAACTCACTGAACAATCACCTCTCACCTTAACTCAATGAACAATCACCTCTCACCTTAACTCATTGAACAATCACCTCTCACCCTAACTCACTGAACAATCACCTCTCACACTAACTCACTGAACAATCACCTCTCACCCTAATGCACTAAACAATCACCTCTGACCCTAACTCACTGAACAACCACCTCTGATCCTAACTCACTGAACAACCACCTCTCACCCTAACTCACTGAACAACCACCTCTGACCCTAACTCACTGAACAACCACCTCTCACCCTAACTCACTGAACAACCACCTCTCACCCTAACTCACTGAACAACCACCTCTCACCCTAACTCACTGAACAACCACTTCTGACCCTAACTCACTGAACAATCACCTCTCACCCTAACTCACTGAACAACCACCTCTGACCCTAATTCACTGAACAACCACCTCTCACCCTAACTCACTGAACAATCACATCTCACCCTAACTCACTGAACAATCACCTCTCACCCTAACTCACTGAACAACCACCTCTGACCCTAACTCACTGAACAATCACCTCTGACCCTCACTCACTGAACAACCACCTCTGACCCTAACTCACTGAACAACCACCTCTGACCCTAACTCACTGAACAACCACCTCTCACCCTAACTCACTGAACAATCACCTCTCACCCTAACTCACTGAACAACCACCTCTGACCCTAACTCACTGAACAATCACCTCTCACCGTAACTCACTGAACAATCACCTCTGACCCTAACTCACTGAACAATCACCTCTGACCCTAACTCACTGAACAATCACCTCTGACCCTAATGCACTAAACAATCACCTCTGACCCTAACTCACTGAACAATCACCTCTGACCCTAACTCACTGAACAATCACCTCTCACCTTAACTCACTGAACAATCACCTCTCACCCTAACTCATTGAACAATCACCTCTCACCCTAACTCACTGAACAATCACCTCTCACCCTAACTCACTGAACAATCACCTCTCACCCTAACTCACTGAACAACCACCTCTGATCCTAACTCACTGAACAACCACCTCTCACCCTAACTCACTGAACAATCACCTCTCACCCTAACTCACTGAACAACCACCTCTGACCCTAACTCACTGAACAACCACCTCTCACCCTAACTCACTGAACAACCACCTCTCACCCTAACTCACTGAACAACCACCTCTCACTGAACAACCACTTCTGACCCTAACTCACTGAACAATCACCTCTCACCCTAACTCACTGAACAACCACCTCTGACCCTAATTCACTGAACAACCACCTCTCACCCTAACTCACTGAACAATCACCTCTCACCCTAACTCACTGAACAATCACCTCTCACCCTAACTCACTGAACAACCACCTCTGACCCTAACTCACTGAACAATCACCTCTCACCCTAACTCACTGAACAATCACCTCTGACCCTAACTCACTGAACAATCACCTCTCACCTTAACTCACTGAACAATCACCTCTCACCCTAACTCACTGAACAATCACTTCTAACCCTAACTCACTGAACAATCACCTATCACCCTAACTCACTGAACAACCACCTCTCACCTTAACTCACTGAACAATCACCTCTCACCTTAACTCACTGAACAATCACCTCTCACCTTAACTCACTGAACAATCACCTGTCACCCTAACTCACTGAACAATCACCTCTGACCCTAACCCACTGAACAATCACCTCTCACCCTAACTCACGGAACAATCACCTCTCACCTTAACTCACTGAACAATCACCTCTCACCTTAACTCACTGAACAATCACCTGTCACCCTAACTCACTAAACAACCACCTCTGACCCTAACTCACTGAACAATCACCTCTGACCCTAACTCACTGAACAACCACCTCTGACCCTAACTCACTGAACAACCACCTCTCACCCTAACTCACTGAACAATCACCTCTCTCCCTAACTCACTGAACAATCACCTCTGACCCTCACTCACTGAACAACTACCTCTGACCCTAATTCACTGAACAACCACCTCTGACCCTAACTCACTGAACAACCACCTCTCACCCTAACTCACTGAACAATCACCTCTCACCCTAATTCACTGAACCACCTCTCACCCTAACTCACTGAACAATCACCTCTCACCTTAACTCACTGAACAACCACCTCTCACCCTAACTCACTGAACAATCACCTCTGACCCTAACTCACTGAACAATCACCTCTCACCCTAATGCACTAAACAATCACCTCTGACCCTAACTCACTGAACAACCACCTCTGACCCTAACTCACTGAACAACCACCTCACACCCTCACTCACTGAACAATCACCTCTCACCCTAACTCACTGAACAACCACCTCTCACCCTAACTCACTGAACAATCACCTCTCACCTTAACTCACTGAACAATCACCTCTCACCCTAACTCACTGAACAATCACCTCTCACCCTAACTCACTGAACAATCACCTCTCACCTTAACTCACTGAACAATCACCTCTCACCTTAACTCATTGAACAATCACCTCTCACCCTAACTCACTGAACAATCACCTCTCACCCTAACTCACTGAACAATCACCTCTCACCCTAATGCACTAAACAATCACCTCTCACCCTAACTCACTGAACAACCACCTCTGATGCTAACTCACTGAACAACCACCTCTCACCCTAACGCACTGAACAATCACCTCTCACCCTAACTCACTGAACAACAACCTCTGACCCTAACTCACTGAACAACCACCTCTCACCCTAACTCACTGAACAACCACCTCTCACCCTAACTCACTGAACAACCACCTCTCACTGAACAACCACCTCTGACCCTAACTCACTGAACAAACACCTCTCACCCTAACTCACTGAACAAACAAAAGACCATAACATATTGCATTGGAAATGCAGCTCCTAGCTTGGAACAGACACAAAAATGTGGCAGTGTTAAACCGGTTAATGGGATCCCAAGCCTCTTCTCTTGATAATTGGATCTCAAATGACAATATAATTATAAACAAATGATAAAGTTAAATAACCTGCACAGATTCACTTCCTCTCGATTATCATTACCACTTTCAAAAATATCTCATTTACATTTTGTGGCGGTTAGCTTTATTAGTGGAGGAAACTGGATCCCGGAGTACCCGGAGAAAACCACCAACTTGTCACAAGTCACTTACAAACTTTATCATATACTAGTAATGTTGTATCGAGTACACCTCGCCATGAACAGGGTTCGAACTCACACTATCAAAAGTGATAGGCACTGATTGCATAGGTAGTTGTTAATCCAATTACCATACGATCACTGCCACAATGGTCCTAGCATTTAAAGAAGACAATTATTTTATGTACACATTTTTTGTGTCAAGATTATCTGTGCTAATTATCATTGAAAATGACATTTAATTACCAAATAATCAATCATTTCATATTTTACATAGAGTGGACAAACAGCTTTACACATGGCTGCAAAGAATGGTAATACAGAGATTGTCAAGCTGTTACTTAAATATCAATGTCGTATCAACTCTATGTCAAAGGTATATACATGTACATGTATGTTACAAAAATTAACTCATTTAGACATCACACCAGAACTAATTTCTGGTCCTGTCATTACTGAGGAAACTAAACACAATTTTGATTTAATGAAAGGAGAATTTAAATATTATGGATTTTAGTCATTATTTAATCATGCAAATGTCTTATTTAAAAGAATTACTATTCTATAATATTCAATTTATAACAACAATCAGTAGCAAATTGTCAGGAGTGTATAAAAATCATTTGTCCTCCTTTTTTTTTTTTTTTTACAAAAACTAGAACTGTGAGTGACCTCACTGAGTGATACCCCCCGCTTGCAATACTATGATGTTCAAACTTTGGAATACAGGTATATTAGCAAGTTACCTATGAAAAATTAACGGATATGGAGTTATGTCAAGAAGACAACATCCCACCTCCAAAATAAACTAACCTAGAACATACATCTAGGGGTCGCAACAAGTATAAAGTATAAGTTGAATTATCTCCCCTTTTAAATTTTGGACAGCAACCATATTCCTTCATACACATCTGCAGGTAGTGTACTACAAATGTGTAAAGTTTCATAAAAATCCAATAAGCGGTTTAGGAGGAGTTGCGCTTACAAGGTACATGGACGGACAGACAGATGGACAGGGCAATTCCTATATACCCCCACAAACTTTGTTTGCGGGGGGTATAATAACTTAATCTGTTTACAGTACAGTGGAATGACAGCACTCCACGAAGCTTCACAAAAAGGACACCATGAAGTTGTACAGATTTTACTTGATTATGGTGCTAAAGTAAATGCATTAGATATGGTAAGATATTTAATTACCATAAGTTTGTTTTTATCATTTTAATTTGAAATCTTGAATGAGAAAAGAAATTAAGGTGTGTTAAACAGTTAAATGTTTTTCTTCAAATTTGCTTCAAACATAACATGTGCAACTGTTTCAAACACAAATTTGACAGTCTAAACATGTCATCAAAGATGTTTGATGGAGTCATCAAAAATATTTGAAGGAAGTTGGATTGGTGTTAAAACAGAAACATTTGACAGTGTAAATCAACTTTACACAAATAGGACAAATCAAACATCAACTTAAGCAGAATTCAATGTTTTTTCTTTATTTATAATTCATTTAGTACAGTTGAACATTATGGTACTGAAGCCTAAGGGAACAATGATTTTACTTAGAAATATTCAAGTAATAGATTTTTCCAAGATAAAAACTGACCAAACTTTTAGTTATTTAAGTTTAAGGATCATCTGTATCTACTAATTTAGAATATTTGTTATCGATGGTGGTGGTGGGTTATGGTGCTTAATGCCACTTTCAACACTATTTCAGCTATATAGTGACGGTTAGTTTTATTGGTGGAGAAAACCAGAGTACCCGGAGAAAACCACTGATCTGCCACAAGTCCATGACAAACTTTATCACCATTTGTTGTATCAAGTACACCTTGCATGAGTGGGATTCGAACTCACAACATTTGTGGTGATAGGCACTGATGGCATATGTAGTTGTAAATCCAACTACCATAAGATCACGACCACAACAGCCCCTGTTATCGATGGTTGGTTGGTTTATGGTGTTTAACGCCAGTTTCAACAATATTTCAGTTATATCGTGGCAGTCAGTTTTATTGGTGGAGGAAATCGGAGAAAATCACTGACCTGTCGCAAGTGATTGACAAACTTCATCACAAAATGTTGTATCGAGTCCACCTTGCCATGAACGGGATTTGAACTTTAGTAGTGATAGGCACTGATTGCACAGGTATTTACAGTTTTATTCTAAATGGTATGGTATATACCAACTACCACTATTCACTTAATTTTTTGTAGTTATTTTTATTACAGTAGTAATTTAACAATCACAAGAATGAATATGTATAATACACAGCAAATATGAAAATTCTTGGAATTACATTTTTGTTTACTCTAGTGCAATCTTTTTAAAACCATCCCTGTTAAGCTTCAGGAAATCAAAATTATTACCTGTATTGTTGATTTATCTAGTTTTAAATGAATAACTCTTAAATATATATTTTTAAGATAAACAAGAACCCAGAATACTATGCAGCATCAGATGAAGTGCGAGAAATTTTCCAAAAATATAAAAATGTGTCTGAAATCCGTCCATTGAATTCATATTCAGGCAAAGAAATTTATCCTGAAGATTCTCCCGAGTTGAAAGAAATTCTTGAAAAATACAGAGATGAATCAGATGAAAAGAGCTTAAATTTAAAAGAAAAAGAAACAATTGAAGAATCGGTGAAAATTAAAGACAATGTACCAGAGAAAGTTAACCAAAAATATGACAAAGAAGTTAAAAAATCTAATTTGATAGGTGAAAAGGGATTACGATTAGAAAGAACAGAAGAGGCTGCAAAAGTAAATGAAATTCTAGCAAAATACAAAACAAAGAGTTCAAAAGATAAAAATGAAAAAACCAGCAATGAGAAAATAGAAACAAATGAAAAATCTGTGAAAGAGAAAGTTGAAAAAAATGAAAAGGGTGCTAAAGAGAAAGCAAAAAAATTTAAAATAGCTGTGAAAGAGAAAGTGGAAACACATGAAAAAGCTGTGAAAGAGAAAGTAGAAACACATGAAAAAGATGTCAAAGAGAAAGTAGAAACAAATGAAAAAGCTGTTAAAGAGAAAGTAGAAACAAATCAAAAAGCTTTCAATGTGAAAATAGAAACAAATGAAAAACCAGGTAATGAGAAAGAAAATGCTCAAAAAAGCAAAGAAAAAAGTGGAAAGGAACACTATAAAAAAATTACAAGTGGAAAGGAAACAAAAAACCCTAGACATTCTACTGAAAATTTATCACAACATGAGGATTCACATTCATTGAGTTTGGTATCAGAATCAGGAAGTCAAACTTCACTACCAAGGGGAGCAACTCCTAAGAAAACTAAAAAAGAGAAAGTAGTATTGAAAGACCATACAATGGATTTCTCAGATAAACATAGACAAAGAATGAAATTGAATGTTTTTGACAGATTGTCAAAAAAGTAACTTTTATTGTAGATCATCAAACTTTGTGTTTATTAAAAGTCTATTTATTTAATTGATTGGAAATATATTGCATAAAAAAAGTGGCTCACCTGAGCCAGAATTACTCCCCTTATTAAAAATCCTTCCTATTTTCCTATCAACATTATACAATTATGGCCCTCTGTGTAGGGAAACATGCAGATTTGTCAACCTGAGGGGGGGAAGTTGTTTATTATATATTTGCCAATGTTTTATAGGTTATCTCCCTTGTGGGGGAAAATTGGGTTGTTCGGCAGGGAACAATAGGGTTGTTTCCTGGCAGCGCAAATTTTTGCCAGTTTTATAGGTTATCTCTCTTGTGGGGGAAAATTGGGTTGTTCGGCGGGGAACAATAGGTGTTTTTCGGCAGGGAACAATAGAGTTGTTTCCCGGCAGTGCAAATTTTGGCATCTCAATTATTTTATTATCACATGACTAATTTAATCCAATCAAAATCTATCATATAGATTAAAATATAATAATTATGGTTATTGCTATGGTGCTTAACACAACTTTCAACAATATTTCAGTTATATTGTGGTGGTCAGTTTTAATGGTGGAGGAAACCAGAGTACACAGAGAAAACCACCAACCTGTCGCACGTCACTGACACACTTTATCATATAATGTTGTATCGAGTACACCCCGTCATGAGCGGGAATCGAACTCACAACTTTAAGTGATAGGCACTGATTGCATAGGTAGTTGTAAATCCAACTACCATACAATCACGACCACGACGGCCCCACAAACATATTTGGGCACTTCCAATTTTTCCACAATACAAAACAATAATTTTCAACAAAAAATATTCTGAAGTAAATTCTTGCCTGTTTTAAAAAAAATAATTTCGATGTTTTCTGACCTTTTGCTTTGCTTTACGTACTGCTTTTTATATCTTGATCGTTCCTTTACTGGAATATCAATTATCATACTTGGGTAGTCTGCTCCAACATATGCTGATGGAAATTCTGGTCTTAGTTTGGAACAGGCAAAAAAAATATGGCTGGGTTAAACCAGATATCAATTTATTAATTAAGGGGAGATAATACATACCAAGTTAGTCAGATCATGTATTTCTTTGTTCCTTTGGACTGTTTCTGTAATTTTTCTCTGTAAATCTATCAGCTGATTGCATTCCTTATCTGTTGTTACCTAAAACAGACAAGTAGATTTTGCTTTGGGTAAGGGTTATGGTGTTTAACGCCACTTTCAACAATATTTCAGTTATATCGTGGCAGTATTTTATTTTGATGGGGTTCATGTTTTAAATGTAATTTGTAGTGAGTTATGTATATTGGTGTCCAACACGCTTTCCATGTAAGATGATATACATGTCGCTTAGAAGCAAAATGGAGGGTGCCACTAATGGAACAGGATCTGATTACCCCTCCTGAGCACCTGAGTTCAAACCCATTGATTAAATTAAAGAAATGGATCTGATTACCCCTCCTGAGCACCTGAGTTCACACCCATTGTTTAAATAAGAGGAATGGATCTGATTACCCCTCCTGAGCACCTGAGTTCACACCTATTGTTTAAATTAAAGAAATGGATCTGATTACCCCTCCTGAGCACCTGAGTTCACACCCATTGTTTAAATTAAAGAAATGGATCTGATTACCCCTCCTGAGCACCCGAGTTCACACCCATTGTTTAAATTAAAGAAATGGATCTGATTACCCCTCCTGAGCACCTGAGTTCACACCCATTGTTTAAATTAAAGAAATGGATCTGATTACCCCTCCTGATCACCTGAGTTCACACCCATTGTTTAAATTAAAGAAATGGATCTGATTACCCCTCCTGAGCACCTGAGTTCAAACCCATTGCTTAAATTAAAGAAATGGATCTGATTACCCCTCCTGAGCACCTGAGTTCACACCCATTGTTTAAATTAAAGAAATGGATCTGATTACCCCTCCTGAGCACCTGAGTTCAGACCCATTGTTTAAATTAAAGAAATGGATCTGATTACCCCTCCTGGCCCTGAGTTCACACCCATTGTTTAAATTAAAGAAATGGATCTGATTACCACTCCTGAGCACCTGAGTTCACACCCATTGTTTAAATTAAAGAAATGGATCTGAATACCCCTCCTGAGCACCTGAGTTCACACCTATTGTTTAAATTAAAGAAATGGATCTGATTACCCCTCCTGAGCACCTGACTTCACACCCATTGTTTAAATTAAAGAAATGGATTTGATTACCCCTCCTAAGCACCCGAGTTCACACCCATTGTTTAAATTAAAGAAATGGAACTGATTACCCCTCCTGAGCACCTGAGTTCACACCCATTGTTTAAATTAAAGAAATGGATCTGATTACCCCTCCTGAGCACCCGAGTTCACACCCATTGTTTAAATAAAAGGAATGGATCTGATTACCCCTCCTGAGCACCTGAGTTCACACCTATTGTTTAAATTAAAGAAATGGATCTGATTACCCCTCCTGAGCACCTGAGTTCACACCCATTGTTTAAATTAAAGAAATGGATCTGATTACCCCTCCTGAGCACCCGAGTTCACACCCATTGTTTAAATTAAAGAAATGGATCTGATTACCCCTCCTGAGCACCCGAGTTCACACCCATTGTTTAAATTAAAGAAATGGATCTGATTACCCCTCCTGATCACCTGAGTTCACACCCATTGTTTAAATTAAAGAAATGGATCTGATTACCCCTCCTGAGCACCTGAGTTCAAACCCATTGTTTAAATTAAAGAAATGGATCTGATTACCCCTCCTGGCCCCGAGTTCACACCCATTGTTTAAATTAAAGAAATGGATCTGATAACCACTCCTGAGCACCTGAGTTCACACCCATTGTTTAAATTAAAGAAATGGATCTGATTACCCCTCCTGAGCACCTGAGTTCACACCTATTGTTTAAATTAAAGAAATGGATCTGATTACCCCTCCTGAGCACCTGACTTCACACCCATTGTTTAAATTAAAGAAATGGATTTGATTACCCCTCCTAAGCACCCGAGTTCACACCCATTGTTTAAATTAAAGAAATGGAACTGATTACACCTCCTGAGCACCTGAGTTCACACCCATTGTTTAAATTAAAGAAATGGATCTGATTACCCCTCCTGAGCACCCGAGTTCACACCCATTGTTTAAATTAAAGAAATGGATCTGATTACCCCTCCTGAGCACCTGAGTTCACACCCATTGTTTAAATTAAAGAAATGGATCTGATTACCCCTCCTGAGCACCTGAGTTCACACCCATTGTTTAAATTAAAGAAATGGATCTGATTACACCTCCTGAGCACCTGAGTTCACACCCATTTTTTAAATTAAAGAAATAGATCTGATTACCCCTCTTGGGCACCTGAGTTCACACCTATTGTTTAAATTAAAGAAATGGATCTGATTACCCCTCCTGAGCACCTGACTTCACACCCATTGTTTAAATTAAAGAAATGGATCTGATTACCCCTCCTGAGCACCCGAGTTCACACCCATTGTTTAAATTAAAGAAATGGATCTGATTACCCCTCCTGAGCACCTGAGTTCACACCCATTGTTTAAATTAAAGAAATGGATCTGATTACCCCTCCTGAGCACCTGAGTTCACACCCATTGTTTAAATTAAAGAAACGGATCTGATTACCCCTCCTGAGCACATGAGTTCACACCCATTGTTTAAATTAAAGAAATGGATCTGATTACCCCTCCTGAGCACCTGAGTTCACACCCATTGTTTAAATTAAAGAAATGGATCTGATTACCCCTCCTGAGCACCTGAGTTCACACCTATTGTTTAAATTAAAGAAATGGATCTGATTACCCCTCCTGAGCACCTGAGTTCACACCCATTGTTTAAATTAAAGAAATGGATCTGATTACCCCTCCTGAGCACCTGAGTTCACACCCATTGTTTAAATTAAAGAAATGGATCTGATTACCCCTCCTGAGCACCTGAGTTCACACCCATTGTTTAAATTAAAGAAATGGATCTGATTACCCCTCCTGAGCACCTGAGTTCACACCCATTGTTTAAATTAAAGAAATGGATCTGATTATCCCTCCTGAGCACCTGAGTTCACACCCATTGTTTAAATTAAAGAAATGGATCTGATTACCCCTCCTGAGCACCTGAGTTCAAACCCATTGTTTAAATTAAAGAAATGGATCTGATTACCCCTCCTGAGCACCTGAGTTCACACTCATTGTTTAAATTAAAGAAATGGATCTGATTACCCCTCCTGAGCACCTGAGTTCACACCCATTGTTTAAATTAAAGAAATGGATCTAATTACCCCTCCTGAGCACCTGAAATCACACCCATTGTTTAAATTAAAGAAATGGATCTGATTACCCCTCCTGAGCACCTGAGTTCACACCCATTGTTTAAATTAAAGAAATGGATCTGATTACCCCTCCTGAGCACCTGAGTTCACACCCATTGTTTAAATTAAAGAAATGGATCTGATTACCCCTCCTGAGCACCTGAGTTCACACCCATTGTTTAAATTAAAGAAATGGATCTGATTACCTCTCCTGAGCACCTGAGTTCACACCCATTGTTTAAATTAAAGAAATGGATCTGATTACCCCTCCTGAGCACCTGACTTCACACCATTGTTTAAATTAAAGAAATGGATCTGATTACCCCTCCTGAGCACCTGAGTTCAAACCAATTGCTTAAATTAAAGAAATGGATCTGATTACCCCTCCTGAGCACCTGAGTTCACACCCATTGTTTAAATTAAAGAAATTGATCTGATTACCCCTCCTGAGCACCTGAGTTCACACCCATTGTTTAAATTAAAGAAATGGATCTGATTACCCCTCCTGAGCACCTGAGTTCACACCCATTGTTTAAATTAAAGAAATGGATCTGATTACCCCTCCTGAGCACCTGAGTTCACACCCATTGTTTAAATTAAAGAAATGGATCTGATTACCCCTCCTGAGCACCTGAGTTCACACCCATTGTTTAAATTAAAGAAATGGATCTGATTACCCCTCCTGAGCACCCGAGTTCACACCCATTGTTTAAATTAAAGAAATGGATCTGATTACCACTCCTGAGCACCTGAGTTCACACCCATTGTTTAAATTAAAGAAATGGATCTGATTACCCCTCCTGAGCACCCGAGTTCACACCCATTGTTTAAATTAAAGAAATGGATCTGATTACCCCTCCTGAGCACCCGAGTTCACACCCATTGTTTAAATTAAAGAAATGGATCCGATTACCCCTCCTGAGCACCCGAGTTCAAACCCATTGCTTAAATTAAAGAAATGGATCTGATTACCCCTCCTGAGCACCTGAGTTCACACCCATTGTTTAAATTAAAGAAATGGATCTGATTACCTTTCCTGAGCACCTGAGTTCACACCCATTGTTTAAATTAAAGAAATGGATCTGATCACCCCTCCTGAGCACCTGAGTTCACACCATTGTTTAAATTAAAGAAATGGATCTGATTACCCCTCCTGAGCACCTGAGTTCAAACCCATTGCTTAAATTAAAGAAATGGATCTGATTACCCCTCCTGAGCACCTGAGTTCACACCCATTGTTTAAATTAAAGAAATGGATCTGATTACCCCTCCTGAGCACCTGAGTTCACACCCATTGTTTAAATTAAAGAAATGGATCTGATTACCCCTCCTGAGCACCTGAGTTCACACCCATTGTTTAAATTAAAGAAATGGATCTGATTATCCCTCCTGAGCACCCGAGTTCACACCCATTGTTTAAATTAAAGAAATGGATCTGATTACCCCTCCTGAGCACCTGAGTTCACACTCATTGTTTAAATTAAAGAAATGGATCTGATTACCCCTCCTGAGCACCTGAGTTCACACCCATTGCTTAAATTAAAGAAATGGATCTGATTACCCCTCCTGAGCACCTGAAATCACACCCATTGTTTAAATTAAAGAAATGGATCTGATTACCCCTCCTGAGCACCTGAGTTCACACCCATTGTTTAAATTAAAGAAATGGATCTGATTACCCCTCCTGAGCACCTGAGTTCACACCCATTGTTTAAATTAAAGAAATGGATCTGATTACCCCTCCTGAGCACCTGAGTTCACACCCATTGTTTAAATTAAAGAAATGGATCTGATTACCCCTCCTGAGCACCTGAGTTCACACCCATTGTTTAAATTAAAGAAATGGATCTGATTACCCCTCCTGAGCACCCGAGTTCACACCCATTGTTTAAATTAAAGAAATGGATCTGATTACCCCTCCTGAGCACCTGAGTTCACACCCATTGTTTAAATTAAAGAAATGGATCTGATTACCCCTCCTGAGCACCTGAGTTCACACCCATTGTTTAAATTAAAGAAATGGATCTGATTACCCCTCCTGAGCACCTGAGTTCACACCCATTGTTTAAATTAAAGAAATGGATCTGATTACCCCTCCTGAGCACCCGAGTTCACACCCATTGTTTAAATTAAAGAAATGGATCTGATTACCCCTCCTGAGCACCTGAGTTCACACCCATTGTTTAAATTAAAGAAATGGATCTGATTACCCCTCCTGAGCACCCGAGTTCACACCCATTGTTTAAATTAAAGAAATGGATCTGATTACCCCTCCTGAGCACCCGAGTTCACACCCATTGTTTAAATTAAAGAAATGGATCCGATTACCCCTCCTGAGCACCCGAGTTCAAACCCATTGCTTAAATTAAAGAAATGGATCTGATTACCCCTCCTGAGCACCTGAGTTCACACCCATTGTTTAAATTAAAGAAATGGATCTGATTACCTTTCCTGAGCACCTGAGTTCACACCCATTGTTTAAATTAAAGAAATGGATCTGATCACCCCTCCTGAGCACCTGAGTTCACACCATTGTTTAAATTAAAGAAATGGATCTGATTACCCCTCCTGAGCACCTGAGTTCAAACCCATTGCTTAAATTAAAGAAATGGATCTGATTACCCCTCCTGAGCACCTGAGTTCACACCCATTGTTTAAATTAAAGAAATGGATCTGATTACCCCTCCTGAGCACCTGAGTTCACACCCATTGTTTAAATTAAAGAAATGGATCTGATTACCCCTCCTGAGCACCTGAGTTCACACCCATTGTTTAAATTAAAGAAATGGATCTGATTATCCCTCCTGAGCACCTGAGTTCACACCCATTGTTTAAATTAAAGAAATGGATCTGATTACCCCTCCTGAGCACCTGAGTTCAAACCCATTGTTTAAATTAAAGAAATGGATCTGATTACCCCTCCTGAGCACCTGAAATCACACCCATTGTTTAAATTAAAGAAATGGATCTGATTACCCCTCCTGAGCACCTGAGTTCACACCCATTGTTTAAATTAAAGAAATGGATCTGATTACCCCTCCTGAGCACCTGAGTTCAAACCAATTGCTTAAATTAAAGAAATGGATCTGATTACCCCTCCTGAGCACCTGAGTTCACACCCATTGTTTAAATTAAAGAAATGGATCTGATTACCCCTCCTGAGCACCTGAGTTCACACCCATTGTTTAAATTAAAGAAATGGATCTGATCACCCCTCCTGAGCACCTGAGTTCACACCATTGTTTAAATTAAAGAAATGGATCTGATTACCCCTCCTGAGCACCTGAGTTCAAACCCATTGCTTAAATTAAAGAAATGGATCTGATTACCCCTCCTGAGCACCTGAGTTCACACCCATTGTTTAAATTAAAGAAATGGATCTGATTACCCCTCCTGAGCACCTGAGTTCACACCCATTGTTTAAATTAAAGAAATGGATCTGATTACCCCTCCTGAGCACCTGAGTTCACACCCATTGTTTAAATTAAAGAAATGGATCTGATTATCCCTCCTGAGCACCTGAGTTCACACCCATTGTTTAAATTAAAGAAATGGATCTGATTACCCCTCCTGAGCACCTGAGTTCAAACCCATTGTTTAAATTAAAGAAATGGATCTGATTACCCCTCCTGAGCACCTGAGTTCACACTCATTGTTTAAATTAAAGAAATGGATCTGATTACCCCTCCTGAGCACCTGAGTTCACACCCATTGTTTAAATTAAAGAAATGGATCTGATTACCCCTCCTGAGCACCTGAGTTCACACCCATTGTTTAAATTAAAGAAATGGATCTGATTACCCCTCCTGAGCACCTGAAATCACACCCATTGTTTAAATTAAAGAAATGGATCTGATTACCCCTCCTGAGCATCTGAGTTCACACCCATTGTTTAAATTAAAGAAATGGATCTGATTACCCCTCCTGAGCACCTGAGTTCACACCCATTGTTTAAATTAAAGAAATGGATCTGATTACCCCTCCTGAGCACCTGAGTTCACACCCATTGTTTAAATTAAAGAAATGGATCTGATTACCCCTCCTGAGCACCCGAGTTCACACCCATTGTTTAAATTAAAGAAATGGATCTGATTACCCCTCCTGAGCACCCGAGTTCACACCCATTGTTTAAATTAAAGAAATGGATCCGATTACCCCTCCTGAGCACCCGAGTTCAAACCCATTGCTTAAATTAAAGAAATGGATCTGATTACCCCTCCTGAGCACCTGAGTTCACACCCATTGTTTAAATTAAAGAAATGGATCTGATTACCTTTCCTGAGCACCTGAGTTCACACCCATTGTTTAAATTAAAGAAATGGATCTGATCACCCCTCCTGAGCACCTGAGTTCACACCATTGTTTAAATTAAAGAAATGGATCTGATTACCCCTCCTGAGCACCTGAGTTCAAACCCATTGCTTAAATTAAAGAAATGGATCTGATTACCCCTCCTGAGCACCTGAGTTCACACCCATTGTTTAAATTAAAGAAATGGATCTGATTACCCCTCCTGAGCACCTGAGTTCACACCCATTGTTTAAATTAAAGAAATGGATCTGATTACCCCTCCTGAGCACCTGAGTTCACACCCATTGTTTAAATTAAAGAAATGGATCTGATTATCCCTCCTGAGCACCTGAGTTCACACCCATTGTTTAAATTAAAGAAATGGATCTGATTACCCCTCCTGAGCACCTGAGTTCAAACCCATTGTTTAAATTAAAGAAATGGATCTGATTACCCCTCCTGAGCACCTGAGTTCACACTCATTGTTTAAATTAAAGAAATGGATCTGATTACCCCTCCTGAGCACCTGAGTTCACACCCATTGTTTAAATTAAAGAAATGGATCTGATTACCCCTCCTGAGCACCTGAAATCACACCCATTGTTTAAATTAAAGAAATGGATCTGATTACCCCTCCTGAGCACCTGAGTTCACACCCATTGTTTAAATTAAAGAAATGGATCTGATTACCCCTCCTGAGCACCTGAGTTCAAACCAATTGCTTAAATTAAAGAAATGGATCTGATTACCCCTCCTGAGCACCTGAGTTCACACCCATTGTTTAAATTAAAGAAATGGATCTGATTACCCCTCCTGAGCACCTGAGTTCACACCCATTGTTTAAATTAAAGAAATGGATCTGATCACCCCTCCTGAGCACCTGAGTTCACACCATTGTTTAAATTAAAGAAATGGATCTGATTACCCCTCCTGAGCACCTGAGTTCAAACCCATTGCTTAAATTAAAGAAATGGATCTGATTACCCCTCCTGAGCACCTGAGTTCACACCCATTGTTTAAATTAAAGAAATGGATCTGATTACCCCTCCTGAGCACCTGAGTTCACACCCATTGTTTAAATTAAAGAAATGGATCTGATTACCCCTCCTGAGCACCTGAGTTCACACCCATTGTTTAAATTAAAGAAATGGATCTGATTATCCCTCCTGAGCACCTGAGTTCACACCCATTGTTTAAATTAAAGAAATGGATCTGATTACCCCTCCTGAGCACCTGAGTTCAAACCCATTGTTTAAATTAAAGAAATGGATCTGATTACCCCTCCTGAGCACCTGAGTTCACACTCATTGTTTAAATTAAAGAAATGGATCTGATTACCCCTCCTGAGCACCTGAGTTCACACCCATTGTTTAAATTAAAGAAATGGATCTGATTACCCCTCCTGAGCACCTGAAATCACACCCATTGTTTAAATTAAAGAAATGGATCTGATTACCCCTCCTGAGCATCTGAGTTCACACCCATTGTTTAAATTAAAGAAATGGATCTGATTACCCCTCCTGAGCACCTGAGTTCACACCCATTGTTTAAATTAAAGAAATGGATCTGATTACCCCTCCTGAGCACCTGAGTTCACACCCATTGTTTAAATTAAAGAAATGGATCTGATTACCTCTCCTGAGCACCTGAATTCACACCCATTGTTTAAATTAAAGAAATGGATCTGATTACCCCTCCTGAGCACCTGACTTCACACCATTGTTTAAATTAAAGAAATGGATCTGATTACCCCTCCTGAGCACCTGAGTTCAAACCAATTGCTTAAATTAAAGAAATGGATCTGATTACCCCTCCTGAGCACCTGAGTTCACACCCATTGTTTAAATTAAAGAAATGGATCTGATTACCCCTCCTGAGCACCTGAGTTCACACCCATTGTTTAAATTAAAGAAATGGATCTGATTACCCCTCCTGAGCACCCGAGTTCACACCCATTGTTTAAATTAAAGAAATGGATCTGATTACCCCTCCTGAGCACCTGAGTTCACACCCATTGTTTAAATTAAAGAAATGGATCTGATTACCCCTCCTGAGCACCTGAGTTCACACCCATTGTTTAAATTAAAGAAATGGATCTGATTACCCCTCCTGAGCACCTGAGTTCACACCCATTGTTTAAATTAAAGAAATGGATCTGATTACCCCTCCTGAGCACCTGAGTTCACACCCATTGTTTAAATTAAAGAAATGGATCTGATCACCCCTCCTGAGCACCTGAGTTCACACCATTGTTTAAATTAAAGAAATGGATCTGATTACCCCTCCTGAGCACCTGAGTTCAAACCCATTGCTTAAATTAAAGAAATGGATCTGATTACCCCTCCTGAGCACCTGAGTTCACACCCATTGTTTAAATTAAAGAAATGGATCTGATTACCCCTCCTGAGCACCTGAGTTCACACCCATTGTTTAAATTAAAGAAATGGATCTGATTACCCCTCCTGAGCACCTGAGTTCACACCCATTGTTTAAATTAAAGAAATGGATCTGATTATCCCTCCTGAGCACCTGAGTTCACACCCATTGTTTAAATTAAAGAAATGGATCTGATTACCCCTCCTGAGCACCTGAGTTCAAACCCATTGTTTAAATTAAAGAAATGGATCTGATTACCCCTCCTGAGCACCTGAGTTCACACTCATTGTTTAAATTAAAGAAATGGATCTGATTACCCCTCCTGAGCACCTGAGTTCACACCCATTGTTTAAATTAAAGAAATGGATCTGATTACCCCTCCTGAGCACCTGAAATCACACCCATTGTTTAAATTAAAGAAATGGATCTGATTACCCCTCCTGAGCACCTGAGTTCACACCCATTGTTTAAATTAAAGAAATGGATCTGATTACCCCTCCTGAGCACCTGAGTTCACACCCATTGTTTAAATTAAAGAAATGGATCTGATTACCCCTCCTGAGCACCTGAGTTCACACCCATTGTTTAAATTAAAGAAATGGATCTGATTACCTCTCCTGAGCACCTGAGTTCACACCCATTGTTTAAATTAAAGAAATGGATCTGATTACCCCTCCTGAGCACCTGACTTCACACCATTGTTTAAATTAAAGAAATGGATCTGATTACCCCTCCTGAGCACCTGAGTTCAAACCAATTGCTTAAATTAAAGAAATGGATCTGATTACCCCTCCTGAGCACCTGAGTTCACACCCATTGTTTAAATTAAAGAAATGGATCTGATTACCCCTCCTGAGCACCTGAGTTCACACCCATTGTTTAAATTAAAGAAATGGATCTGATTACCCCTCCTGAGCACCCGAGTTCACACCCATTGTTTAAATTAAAGAAATGGATCTGATTACCCCTCCTGAGCACCTGAGTTCACACCCATTGTTTAAATTAAAGAAATGGATCTGATTACCCCTCCTGAGCACCTGAGTTCACACCCATTGTTTAAATTAAAGAAATGGATCTGATTACCCCTCCTGAGCACCTGAGTTCACACCCATTGTTTATATTAAAGAAATGGATCTGATTACCCCTCCTGAGCACCCGAGTTCACACCATTGTTTAAATTAAAGAAATGGATCCGATTACCCCTCCTGAGCACCCGAGTTCAAACCCATTGCTTAAATTAAAGAAATGGATCTGATTACCCCTCCTGAGCACCTGAGTTCACACCCATTGTTTAAATTAAAGAAATGGATCTGATTACCCCTCCTGAGCACCTGAGTTCAAACCCATTGCTTAAATTAAAGAAATGGATCTGATTACCCCTCCTGAGCACCTGAGTTCACACCCATTGTTTAAATTAAAGAAATGGATCTGATTACCCCTCCTGAGCACCTGAGTTCACACCCATTGTTTGAATTAAAGAAATGGATCTGATTAACTCTCCTGAGCACCTGAGTTCACACCCATTGTTTAAATTAAAGAAATGGATCTGATTACCCCTCCTGAGCACCTGAGTTCACACCATTGTTTAAATTAAAGAAATGGATCTGATTAGCCCTCCTGAGCACTTGAGTTCAAACCCATTGTTTAAATTAAAGAAATGGATCTGATTACCCCTCCTGAGCACCTGAGTTCACACCCATTGTTTAAATTAAAGAAATGGATCTGATTAACTCTCCTGAGCACCTGAGTTCACACCCATTGTTTAAATTAAAGAAATGGATCTGATTACCCCTCCTGAGCACCTGAGTTCACACCATTGTTTAAATTAAAGAAATGGATCTGATTACCCCTCCTGAGCACTTGAGTTCAAACCCATTGCTTAAATTAAAGAAATGGATCTGATTACCCCTCCTGAGCACCTGAGTTCACATCCATTGTTTAAATTAAAGAAATGAATCTGATTACCCCTCCTGAGCACCTGAGTTCACACCCATTGTTTAAATTAAAGAAATGGATCTGATTACCCCTCCTGAGCACCTGAGTTCACACCCATTGTTTAAATTAAAGAAATGGATCTGATTACCCCTCCTGAGCACCTGAGTTCACACCCATTGTTTAAATTAAAGAAATGGATCTGATTACCCCTCCTGAGCACCTGAGTTCACACCCATTGTTTAAATTAAAGAAATGGATCTGATTACCCCTCCTGAGCACCTGAGTTCACACCCATTGTTTAAATTAAAGAAATGGATCTGATTACCCCTCCTGAGCACCTGAGTTCACACCCATTGTTTAAATTAAAGAAATGGATCTGATTACCCCTCCTGAGCACCTGAGTTCACACCCATTGTTTAAATTAAAGAAATGGATCTGATTACCCCTCCTGAGCACCTGAGTTCACACCCATTGTTTAAATTAAAGAAATGAATCTGATTACCCCTCCTGAGCACCTGAGTTCACATCCATTGTTTAAATTAAAGAAATGGATCTGATTACCCCTCCTGAGCACCTGAGTTCACACCCATTGTTTAAATTAAAGAAATGGATATGATTACCCCTCCTGAGCACCTGAGTTCACACCCATTGTTTAAATTAAAGAAATGGATCTGATTACCCCTCCTGAGCACCTGAGTTCACACCCATTGTTTAAATCAAAAATATGGATCTGATTACCCCTCCTGAGCATCTGAGTTCACACCCATTGTTTAAATTAAAGAAATGGATATGATTACTACTCCTGAGCACCTGAGTTCACACCCATTGTTTAAATTAAAGAAATGGATCTGATTACCCCTCCTGAGCACCTGAGTTCACACCCATTGTTTAAATTAAAGAAATGGATCTGATTAACCCTCCTGAGCACCTGACTTCACACCCATTGTTTAAATTAAAGAAATGGATTTGATTACCCCTCCTGAGCACCCGAGTTCACACCCATTGTTTAAATTAAAGAAATGGATCTGATTACCCCTCCTGAGCACCCGAGTTCACACCCATTGTTTAAATTAAAGAAATGGATCTGATTACCCCTCCTGAGCACCTGAGTTCAAACCCGTTGCTTAAATTAAAGAAATGGATCTGATTACCCCTCCTGAGCACCTGAGTTCACACCCATTGTTTAAATTAAAGAAATGGATCTGATTACCCCTCCTGAGCACCTGAGTTCACACCCATTGTTTAAATTAAAGAAATGGATCTGATTACCCCTCCTGAGCACCTGAGTTCACACCCATTGTTTAAATTAAAGAAATGGATCTGATTACCCCTCCTGAGCACCTGAGTTCACACCCATTGTTTAAATTAAAGAAATGGATCTGATTACCCCTCCTGAGCACCTGAGTTCAAACCCATTGTTTAAATTAAAGAAATGGATCTGATTACCCCTCCTGAGCACCTGAGTTCACACCCATTGTTTAAATTAAAGAAATGGATCTGATTACCCCTCCTGAGCACCTGAAATCACACCCATTGTTTAAATTAAAGAAATGGATCTGATTACCCCTCCTGAGCACCTGAGTTCACACCCATTGTTTAAATTAAAGAAATGGATCTGATTACCCCTCCTGAGCACCTGAGTTCACACCCATTGTTTAAATTAAAGAAATGGATCCGATTACCCCTCCTGAGCACCCGAGTTCAAACCCATTGCTTAAATTAAAGAAATGGATCTGATTACCCCTCCTGAGCACCTGAGTTCACATCCATTGTTTAAATTAAAGAAATGGATCTGATTACCCCTCCTGAGCACCCGAGTTCACACCCATTGTTTAAATTAAAGAAATGGATATGATTACCCCTCCTGAGCACCTGAGTTCACACCCATTGTTTAAATTAAAGAAATGGATCTGATTACCCCTCCTGAGCACCTGAGTTCACACCCATTGTTTAAATCAAAAATATGGATCTGATTACCCCTCCTGAGCATCTGAGTTCACACCCATTGTTTAAATTAAAGAAATGGATCTGATTACCCCTCCTGAGCACCTGAGTTCACACCTATTGTTTAAATTAAAGAAATGGATATGATTACCCCTCCTGAGCACCTGAGTTCACACCCATTGTTTAAATTAAAGAAATGGATCTGATTACCCCTCCTGAGCACCTGAGTTCACACCCATTGTTTAAATTAAAGAAATGGATTTGATTACCCCTCCTGAGCACCCGAGTTCACACCCATTGTTTAAATTAAAGAAATGGATCTGATTACCCCTCCTGAGCACCCGAGTTCACACCCATTGTTTAAATTAAAGAAATGGATCTGATTACCCCTCCTGAGCACCTGAGTTCAAACCCGTTGCTTAAATTAAAGAAATGGATCTGATTACCCCTCCTGAGCACCTGAGTTCACACCCATTGTTTAAATTAAAGAAATGGATCTGATTACCCCTCCTGAGCACCTGAGTTCACACCCATTGTTTAAATTAAAGAAATGGATCTGATTACCCCTCCTGAGCACCCGAGTTCACACCCATTGTTTAAATTAAAGAAATGGATCTGATTACCCCTCCTGAGCACCTGAGTTCACACCCATTGTTTAAATTAAAGAAATGGATCTGATTACCCCTCCTGAGCACCTGAGTTCACACCCATTGTTTAAATTAAAGAAATGGATCTGATTACCCCTCCTGAGCACCTGAGTTCACACCCATTGTTTATATTAAAGAAATGGATCTGATTACCCCTCCTGAGCACCCGAGTTCACACCATTGTTTAAATTAAAGAAATGGATCCGATTACCCCTCCTGAGCACCCGAGTTCAAACCCATTGCTTAAATTAAAGAAATGGATCTGATTACCCCTCCTGAGCACCTGAGTTCACACCCATTGTTTAAATTAAAGAAATGGATCTGATTACCCCTCCTGAGCACCTGAGTTCAAACCCATTGCTTAAATTAAAGAAATGGATCTGATTACCCCTCCTGAGCACCTGAGTTCACACCCATTGTTTAAATTAAAGAAATGGATCTGATTACCCCTCCTGAGCACCTGAGTTCACACCCATTGTTTGAATTAAAGAAATGGATCTGATTAACTCTCCTGAGCACCTGAGTTCACACCCATTGTTTAAATTAAAGAAATGGATCTGATTACCCCTCCTGAGCACCTGAGTTCACACCATTGTTTAAATTAAAGAAATGGATCTGATTAGCCCTCCTGAGCACTTGAGTTCAAACCCATTGTTTAAATTAAAGAAATGGATCTGATTACCCCTCCTGAGCACCTGAGTTCACACCCATTGTTTAAATTAAAGAAATGGATCTGATTAACTCTCCTGAGCACCTGAGTTCACACCCATTGTTTAAATTAAAGAAATGGATCTGATTACCCCTCCTGAGCACCTGAGTTCACACCATTGTTTAAATTAAAGAAATGGATCTGATTACCCCTCCTGAGCACTTGAGTTCAAACCCATTGCTTAAATTAAAGAAATGGATCTGATTACCCCTCCTGAGCACCTGAGTTCACATCCATTGTTTAAATTAAAGAAATGAATCTGATTACCCCTCCTGAGCACCTGAGTTCACACCCATTGTTTAAATTAAAGAAATGGATCTGATTACCCCTCCTGAGCACCTGAGTTCACACCCATTGTTTAAATTAAAGAAATGGATCTGATTACCCCTCCTGAGCACCTGAGTTCACACCCATTGTTTAAATTAAAGAAATGGATCTGATTACCCCTCCTGAGCACCTGAGTTCACACCCATTGTTTAAATTAAAGAAATGGATCTGATTACCCCTCCTGAGCACCTGAGTTCACACCCATTGTTTAAATTAAAGAAATGGATCTGATTACCCCTCCTGAGCACCTGAGTTCACACCCATTGTTTAAATTAAAGAAATGGATCTGATTACCCCTCCTGAGCACCTGAGTTCACACCCATTGTTTAAATTAAAGAAATGGATCTGATTACCCCTCCTGAGCACCTGAGTTCACACCCATTGTTTAAATTAAAGAAATGAATCTGATTACCCCTCCTGAGCACCTGAGTTCACATCCATTGTTTAAATTAAAGAAATGGATCTGATTACCCCTCCTGAGCACCTGAGTTCACACCCATTGTTTAAATTAAAGAAATGGATATGATTACCCCTCCTGAGCACCTGAGTTCACACCCATTGTTTAAATTAAAGAAATGGATCTGATTACCCCTCCTGAGCACCTGAGTTCACACCCATTGTTTAAATCAAAAATATGGATCTGATTACCCCTCCTGAGCATCTGAGTTCACACCCATTGTTTAAATTAAAGAAATGGATATGATTACTACTCCTGAGCACCTGAGTTCACACCCATTGTTTAAATTAAAGAAATGGATCTGATTACCCCTCCTGAGCACCTGAGTTCACACCCATTGTTTAAATTAAAGAAATGGATCTGATTAACCCTCCTGAGCACCTGACTTCACACCCATTGTTTAAATTAAAGAAATGGATTTGATTACCCCTCCTGAGCACCCGAGTTCACACCCATTGTTTAAATTAAAGAAATGGATCTGATTACCCCTCCTGAGCACCCGAGTTCACACCCATTGTTTAAATTAAAGAAATGGATCTGATTACCCCTCCTGAGCACCTGAGTTCAAACCCGTTGCTTAAATTAAAGAAATGGATCTGATTACCCCTCCTGAGCACCTGAGTTCACACCCATTGTTTAAATTAAAGAAATGGATCTGATTACCCCTCCTGAGCACCTGAGTTCACACCCATTGTTTAAATTAAAGAAATGGATCTGATTACCCCTCCTGAGCACCTGAGTTCACACCCATTGTTTAAATTAAAGAAATGGATCTGATTACCCCTCCTGAGCACCTGAGTTCACACCCATTGTTTAAATTAAAGAAATGGATCTGATTACCCCTCCTGAGCACCTGAGTTCAAACCCATTGTTTAAATTAAAGAAATGGATCTGATTACCCCTCCTGAGCACCTGAGTTCACACCCATTGTTTAAATTAAAGAAATGGATCTGATTACCCCTCCTGAGCACCTGAAATCACACCCATTGTTTAAATTAAAGAAATGGATCTGATTACCCCTCCTGAGCACCTGAGTTCACACCCATTGTTTAAATTAAAGAAATGGATCTGATTACCCCTCCTGAGCACCTGAGTTCACACCCATTGTTTAAATTAAAGAAATGGATCCGATTACCCCTCCTGAGCACCCGAGTTCAAACCCATTGCTTAAATTAAAGAAATGGATCTGATTACCCCTCCTGAGCACCTGAGTTCACATCCATTGTTTAAATTAAAGAAATGGATCTGATTACCCCTCCTGAGCACCCGAGTTCACACCCATTGTTTAAATTAAAGAAATGGATATGATTACCCCTCCTGAGCACCTGAGTTCACACCCATTGTTTAAATTAAAGAAATGGATCTGATTACCCCTCCTGAGCACCTGAGTTCACACCCATTGTTTAAATCAAAAATATGGATCTGATTACCCCTCCTGAGCATCTGAGTTCACACCCATTGTTTAAATTAAAGAAATGGATCTGATTACCCCTCCTGAGCACCTGAGTTCACACCTATTGTTTAAATTAAAGAAATGGATATGATTACCCCTCCTGAGCACCTGAGTTCACACCCATTGTTTAAATTAAAGAAATGGATCTGATTACCCCTCCTGAGCACCTGAGTTCACACCCATTGTTTAAATTAAAGAAATGGATTTGATTACCCCTCCTGAGCACCCGAGTTCACACCCATTGTTTAAATTAAAGAAATGGATCTGATTACCCCTCCTGAGCACCCGAGTTCACACCCATTGTTTAAATTAAAGAAATGGATCTGATTACCCCTCCTGAGCACCTGAGTTCAAACCCGTTGCTTAAATTAAAGAAATGGATCTGATTACCCCTCCTGAGCACCTGAGTTCACACCCATTGTTTAAATTAAAGAAATGGATCTGATTACCCCTCCTGAGCACCTGAGTTCACACCCATTGTTTAAATTAAAGAAATGGATCTGATTACCCCTCCTGAGCACCTGAGTTCACACCCATTGTTTAAATTAAAGAAATGGATCTGATTACCCCTCCTGAGCACCTGAGTTCACACCCATTGTTTAAATTAAAGAAATGGATCTGATTACCCCTCCTGAGCACCTGAGTTCAAACCCATTGTTTAAATTAAAGAAATGGATCTGATTACCCCTCCTGAGCACCTGAGTTCACACCCATTGTTTAAATTAAAGAAATGGATCTGATTACCCCTCCTGAGCACCTGAAATCACACCCATTGTTTAAATTAAAGAAATGGATCTGATTACCCCTCCTGAGCACCTGAGTTCACACCCATTGTTTAAATTAAAGAAATGGATCTGATTACCCCTCCTGAGCACCTGAGTTCACACCCATTGTTTAAATTAAAGAAATGGATCTGATTACCTCTCCTGAGCACCTGAGTTCACACCCATTGTTTAAATTAAAGAAATGGATCTGATTATCCCTCCTGAGCACCTGAGTTCACACCCATTGTTTAAATTAAAGAAATGGATCTGATTACCCCTCCTGAGCACCTGAGTTCACACCCATTGTTTAAATTAAAGAAATGGATCTGATTACCCCTCCTGAGCACCTGAGTTCACACCCATTGTTTAAATTAAAGAAATGGATCTGATTACCTCTCCTGAGCACCTGAGTTCACACCCATTGTTTAAATTAAAGAAATGGATCGGATTACCCCTCCTGAGCACCTGACTTCACACCATTGTTTAAATTAAAGAAATGGATCTGATTACCCCTCCTGAGCACCTGAGTTCAAACCAATTGCTTAAATTAAAGAAATGGATCTGATTACCCCTCCTGAGCACCCGAGTTCACACCCATTGTTTAAATTAAAGAAATGGATCTGATTACCCCTCCTGAGCACCTGAGTTCACACCCATTGTTTAAATTAAAGAAATGGATCTGATTACCCCTCCTGAGCACCTGAGTTCACACCCATTGTTTAAATTAAAGAAATGGATCTGATTACCCCTCCTGAGCACCCGAGTTCACACCCATTGTTTAAATTAAAGAAATGGATCTGATTACCCCTCCTGAGCACCTGAGTTCACACCCATTGTTTAAATTAAAGAAATGGATCTGATTACCACTCCTGAGCACCCGAGTTCACACCCATTGTTTAAATTAAAGAAATGGATCTGATTACCCCTCCTGAGCACCTGAGTTCACACCCATTGTTTAAATTAAAGAAATGGATCTGATTACCCCTCCTGAGCACCTGAGTTCACACCCATTGTTTAAATTAAAGAAATGGATCTGATTACCCCTCCTGAGCACCTGAGTTCACACCCATTGTTTAAATCAAAAATATGGATCTGATTACCCCTCCTGAGCATCTGAGTTCACACCCATTGTTTAAATTAAAGAAATGGATCTGATTACCCCTCCTGAGCACCTGAGTTCACACCTATTGTTTAAATTAAAGAAATGGATATGATTACCCCTCCTGAGCACCTGAGTTCACACCCATTGTTTAAATTAAAGAAATGGATCCGATTACCACTCCTGAGCACCCGAGTTCACACCCATTGTTTAAATTAAAGAAATGGATCTGATTACTCCTCCTGAGCACCTGAGTTCACACCCATTGTTTAAATTAAAGAAATGGATCTGATTACCCCTCCTGAGCACCTGAGTTCACATCCATTGTTTAAATTAAAGAAATGGATCTGATTACCCCTCCTGAGCACCTGAGTTCACACCCATTGTTTAAATCAAAAATATGGATCTGATTACCCCTCCTGAGCATCTGAGTTCACACCCATTGTTTAAATTAAAGAAATGGATCTGATTACCCCTCCTGATCACCTGAGTTCACACCTATTGTTTAAATTAAAGAAATGGATATGATTACCCCTCCTGAGCACCTGAGTTCACACCCATTGTTTAAATTAAAGAAATGGATCTGATTACCCCTCCTGAGCACCTGAGTTCACACCCATTGTTTAAATTAAAGAAATGGATCTGATTACCCCTCATGAACACCTGATTTCACACCCATTGTTTAAATTAAAGAAATGGATTTGATTACCCCTCCTGAGCACCCGAGTTCACACCCATTGTTTAAATTAAAGAAATGGATCTGATTACCCCTCCTGAGCACCTGAGTTCAAACCCATTGCTTAAATTAAAGAAATGGATCTGATTACCCCTCCTGAGCACCTGAGTTCACACCCATTGTTTAAATTAAAGAAATGGATCTGATTACCCCTCCTGAGCACCTGAGTTCACACCCATTGTTTGAATTAAAGAAATGGATCTGATTACCCCTCCTGAGCACCTGAGTTCACACCCATTGTTTAAATTAAAGAAATGGATCTGATTACCCCTCCTGAGCACCTGAGTTCACACCCATTGTTTAAATTAAAGAAATGGATCTGATTACCTCTCCTGAGCACCTGAGTTCAAACCCATTGTTTAAATTAAAGAAATGGATCTGATTACCCCTCCTGAGCACCTGAGTTCACACCCATTGTTTAAATTAAAGAAATGGATCTGATTACCCCTCCTGAGCACCTGAGTTCACACCCATTGTTTAAATTAAAGAAATGGATCTGATTACCCCTCCTGAGCACCCGAGTTCACACCATTGTTTAAATTAAAGAAATGGATCCGATTACCCCTCCTGAGCACCCGAGTTCAAACCCATTGCTTAAATTAAAGAAATGGATCTGATCACCCCTCCTGAGCACCTGAGTTCACACCCATTGTTTAAATTAAAGAAATGGATCTGATTACCCCTCCTGAGCACCTGAGTTCAAACCCATTGCTTAAATTAAAGAAATGGATCTGATTACCCCTCCTGAGCACCTGAGTTCACACCCATTGTTTAAATTAAAGAAATGGATCTGATTACCCCTCCTGAGCACCTGAGTTCACACCCATTGTTTAAATTAAAGAAATGGATCTGATTACCCCTCCTGAGCACCTGAGTTCACACCCATTGTTTAAATCAAAAATATGGATCTGATTACCCCTCCTGAGCATCTGAGTTCACACCCATTGTTTAAATTAAAGAAATGGATCTGATTACCCCTCCTGAGCACCTGAGTTCACACCTATTGTTTAAATTAAAGAAATGGATATGATTACCCCTCCTGAGCACCTGAGTTCACACCCATTGTTTAAATTAAAGAAATGGATCCGATTACCACTCCTGAGCACCCGAGTTCACACCCATTGTTTAAATTAAAGAAATGGATCTGATTACTCCTCCTGAGCACCTGAGTTCACACCCATTGTTTAAATTAAAGAAATGGATCTGATTACCCCTCCTGAGCACCTGAGTTCACATCCATTGTTTAAATTAAAGAAATGGATCTGATTACCCCTCCTGAGCACCTGAGTTCACACCCATTGTTTAAATCAAAAATATGGATCTGATTACCCCTCCTGAGCATCTGAGTTCACACCCATTGTTTAAATTAAAGAAATGGATCTGATTACCCCTCCTGATCACCTGAGTTCACACCTATTGTTTAAATTAAAGAAATGGATATGATTACCCCTCCTGAGCACCTGAGTTCACACCCATTGTTTAAATTAAAGAAATGGATCTGATTACCCCTCCTGAGCACCTGAGTTCACACCCATTGTTTAAATTAAAGAAATGGATCTGATTACCCCTCATGAACACCTGACTTCACACCCATTGTTTAAATTAAAGAAATGGATTTGATTACCCCTCCTGAGCACCCGAGTTCACACCCATTGTTTAAATTAAAGAAATGGATCTGATTACCCCTCCTGAGCACCTGAGTTCAAACCCATTGCTTAAATTAAAGAAATGGATCTGATTACCCCTCCTGAGCACCTGAGTTCACACCCATTGTTTAAATTAAAGAAATGGATCTGATTACCCCTCCTGAGCACCTGAGTTCACACCCATTGTTTGAATTAAAGAAATGGATCTGATTACCCCTCCTGAGCACCTGAGTTCACACCCATTGTTTAAATTAAAGAAATGGATCTGATTACCCCTCCTGAGCACCTGAGTTCACACCCATTGTTTAAATTAAAGAAATGGATCTGATTACCTCTCCTGAGCACCTGAGTTCAAACCCATTGTTTAAATTAAAGAAATGGATCTGATTACCCCTCCTGAGCACCTGAGTTCACACCCATTGTTTAAATTAAAGAAATGGATCTGATTACCCCTCCTGAGCACCTGAGTTCACACCCATTGTTTAAATTAAAGAAATGGATCTGATTACCCCTCCTGAGCACCCGAGTTCACACCATTGTTTAAATTAAAGAAATGGATCCGATTACCCCTCCTGAGCACCCGAGTTCAAACCCATTGCTTAAATTAAAGAAATGGATCTGATCACCCCTCCTGAGCACCTGAGTTCACACCCATTGTTTAAATTAAAGAAATGGATCTGATTACCCCTCCTGAGCACCTGAGTTCAAACCCATTGCTTAAATTAAAGAAATGGATCTGATTACCCCTCCTGAGCACCTGAGTTCACACCCATTGTTTAAATTAAAGAAATGGATCTGATTACCCCTCCTGAGCACCTGAGTTCACACCCATTGTTTAAATTAAAGAAATGGATCTGATTACCCCTCCTGAGCACCTGAGTTCACACCCATTGTTTAAATTAAAGAAATGGATCTGATTACCCCTCCTGAGCACCTGAGTTCACACCCATTGTTTAAATTAAAGAAATGGATCTGATTACCCCTCCTGAGCACCTGAGTTCACACCCATTGTTTAAATTAAAGAAATGGATCTGATTACCCCTCCTGAGCACCTGAGTTCACACCCATTGTTTAAATCAAAAATATGGATCTGATTACCCCTCCTGAGCACCTGAGTTCACACCCATTGTTTAAATTAAAGAAATGGATCTGATTACCCCTCCTGAGCACCTGAGTTCACACCTATTGTTTAAATTAAAGAAATGGATATGATTACCCCTCCTGAGCACCTGAGTTCACACCCATTGTTTAAATTAAAGAAATGGATCTGATTACCCCTCCTGAGCACCTGAGTTCACACCCATTGTTTAAATTAAAGAAATGGATCTGATTACCCCTCCTGAGCACCTGAGTTCACACCCATTGTTTAAATTAAAGAAATGGATTTGATTACCCCTCCTGAGCACCCGAGTTCACAACCATTGTTTAAATTAAAGAAATGGATCTGATTACCCCTCCTGAGCACCTGAGTTCACACCCATTGTTTAAATTAAAGAAATGGATCTGATTACCCCTCCTGAGCACCTGAGTTCACACCCATTGTTTAAATTAAAGAAATGGATCTGATTACCCCTCCTGAGCACCTGAGTTCACACCCATTGTTTAAATTAAAGAAATGGATCTGATTACCCCTCCTGAGCACCTGAGTTCACACCCATTGTTTAAATTAAAGAAATGGATCTGATTACCCCTCCTGAGCACCTGAGTTCACACCCATTGTTTAAATTAAAGAAATGGATCTGATTACCCCTCCTGAGCACCTGAGTTCACACCCATTGTTTAAATTAAAGAAATGGATCTGATTACCCCTCCTGAGCACCTGAGTTCACACCCATTGTTTAAATCAAAAATATGGATCTGATTACCCCTCCTGAGCACCTGAGTTCACACCCATTGTTTAAATTAAAGAAATGGATATGATTACCCCTCCTGAGCACCTGAGTTCACACCTATTGTTTAAATTAAAGAAATGGATATGATTACCCCTCCTGAGCACCTGAGTTCACACCCATTGTTTAAATTAAAGAAATGGATCTGATTACCCCTCCTGAGCACCTGAGTTCACACCCATTGTTTAAATTAAAGAAATGGATCTGATTACCACTCCTGAGCACCTGACTTCACACCCATTGTTTAAATTAAAGAAATGGATTTGATTACCCCTCCTGAGCACCCGAGTTCACAACCATTGTTTAAATTAAAGAAATGGATCTGATTACCCCTCCTGAGCACCTGAGTTCACACCCATTGTTTAAATTAAAGAAATGGATCTGATTACCCCTCCTGAGCACCTGAGTTCACACCCATTGTTTAAATTAAAGAAATGGATCTGATTACCCCTCCTGAGCACCTGAGTTCACACCCATTGTTTAAATTAAAGAAATGGATCTGATTACCCCTCCTGAGCACCTGAGTTCACACCCATTGTTTAAATTAAAGAAATGGATCTGATTACCCCTCCTGAGCACCTGAGTTCACACCCATTGTTTAAATCAAAAATATGGATCTGATTACCCCTCCTGAGCATCTGAGTTCACACCCATTGTTTAAATTAAAGAAATGGATCTGATTACCCCTCCTGAGCACCTGAGTTCACACCCATTGTTTAAATTAAAGAAATGGATATGATTACCCCTCCTGAGCACCTGAGTTCACACCCATTGTTTAAATTAAAGAAATGGATCTGATTACCCCTCCTGAGCACCTGAGTTCACACCCATTGTTTAAATTAAAGAAATGGATCTGATTACCACTCCTGAGCACCTGACTTCACACCCATTGTTTAAATTAAAGAAATGGATTTGATTACCCCTCCTGAGCACCCGAGTTCACAACCATTGTTTAAATTAAAGAAATGGATCTGATTACCCCTCCTGAGCACCTGAGTTCACACCCATTGTTTAAATTAAAGAAATGGATCTGATTACCCCTCCTGAGCACCTGAGTTCACACCCATTGTTTAAATTAAAGAAATGGATCTGATTACCCCTCCTGAGCACCTGAGTTCACACCCATTGTTTAAATTAAAGAAATGGATCTGATTACCCCTCCTGAGCACCTGAGTTCACACCCATTGTTTAAATTAAAGAAATGGATCTGATTACCCCTCCTGAGCACCTGAGTTCACACCCATTGTTTAAATTAAAGAAATGGATCTGATTACCCCTCCTGAGCACCTGAGTTCACACCCATTGTTTAAATTAAAGAAATGGATCTGATTACCCCTCCTGAGCACCCGAGTTCACACCCATTGTTTAAATTAAAGAAATGGATCTGATTACCCCTCCTGAGCACCTGAGTTCACACCCATTGTTTAAATTAAAGAAATAGATCTGATTACCCCTCCTGAGCACCTGAGTTCACACCCATTGTTTAAATTAAAGAAATGGATCTGATTACCCCTCCTGAGCACCTGAGTTCACACCCATTGTTTAAATTAAAGAAATGGATCTGATTACCCCTCCTGAGCACCCGAGTTCACACCCATTGTTTAAATTAAAGAAATGGATCCGATTACCCCTCCTGAGCACCCGAGTTAAAACCCATTGCTTAAATTAAAGAAATGGATCTGATTACCCCTCCTGAGCACCTGAGTTCACACCCATTGTTTAAATTAAAGAAATGGATCTGATTACCTTTCCTGAGCACCTGAGTTCACACCCATTGTTTAAATTAAAGAAATGGATCTGATCACCCCTCCTGAGCACCTGAGTTCACACCCATTGTTTAAATTAAAGAAATGGATCTGATTACCCCTCCTGAGCACCTGAGTTCAAACCCATTGCTTAAATTAAAGAAATGGATCTGATTACCCCTCCTGAGCACCTGAGTTCACACCCATTGTTTAAATTAAAGAAATGGATCTGATTACCCCTCCTGAGCACCTGAGTTCACACCCATTGTTTGAATTAAAGAAATGGATCTGATTACCCCTCCTGAGCACCTGAGTTCACACCCATTGTTTAAATTAAAGAAATGGAACTGATTACCCCTCCTGAGCACCTGAGTTCACACCCATTGTTTAAATTAAAGAAATGGATCTGATTAACTCTCCTGAGCACCTGAGTTCACACCCATTGTTTAAATTAAAGAAATGGATCTGATTACCCCTCCTGAGCACCTGAGTTCACACCATTGTTTAAATTAAAGAAATGGATCTGATTACCCCTCCTGAGCACTTGAGTTCAAACCCATTGCTTAAATTAAAGAAATGGATCTGATTACCCCTCCTGAGCACCTGAGTTCACATCCATTGTTTATATTAAAGAAATGAATCTGATTACCCCTCCTGAGCACCTGAGTTCACACCCATTGTTTAAATTAAAGAAATGGATCTGATTACCCCTCCTGAGCACCTGAGTTCACACCCATTGTTTAAATTAAAGAAATGGATCTGATTACCCCTCCTGAGCACCTGAGTTCACACCCATTGTTTAAATTAAAGAAATGGATCTGATTACCCCTCCTGAGCACCTGAGTTCACACCCATTGTTTAAATTAAAGAAATGGATCTGATTACCCCTCCTGAGCACCTGAGTTCACACCCATTGTTTAAATTAAAGAAATGGATCTGATTACCCCTCCTTAGCACCTGAGTTCACACCCATTGTTTAAATTAAAGAAATGGATCTGATTACCCCTCCTGAGCACCTGAGTTCACACCCATTGTTTAAATTAAAGAAATGGATCTGATTACCCCTCCTGAGCACCTGAGTTCACACCCATTGCTTAAATTAAAGAAATGGATCTGATTACCCCTCCTGAGCACCTGAGTTCACATCCATTGTTTAAATTAAAGAAATGGATCTGATTACCCCTCCTGAGCACCTGAGTTCACACCCATTGTTTAAATTAAAGAAATGGATATGATTACCCCTCCTGAGCACCTGAGTTCACATCCATTGTTTAAATTAAAGAAATGAATCTGATTACCCCTCCTGAGCACCTGAGTTCACACCCATTGTTTAAATTAAAGAAATGGATCTGATTACCCCTCCTGAGCACCTGAGTTCACACCCATTGTTTAAATTAAAGAAATGGATCTGATTACCCCTCCTGAGCACCTGAGTTCACACCCATTGTTTAAATTAAAGAAATGGATCTGATTACCCCTCCTGAGCACCCGAGTTCAAACCCATTGTTTAAATTAAAGAAATGGATCTGATTACCCCTCCTGAGCACCTGAGTTCACACCCATTGTTTAAATTAAAGAAATGGATCTGATTACCCCTCCTGAGCACCTGAAATCACACCCATTGTTTAAATTAAAGAAATGGATCTGATTACCCCTCCTGAGCACCTGAGTTCACACCCATTGTTTAAATTAAAGAAATGGATCTGATTACCCCTCCTGAGCACCTGAGTTCACACCCATTGTTTAAATTAAAGAAATGGATCTGATTACCCCTCCTGAGCACCTGACTTCACACCATTGTTTAAATTAAAGAAATGGATCTGATTACCCCTCCTGAGCACCTGAGTTCAAATCAATTGCTTAAATTAAAGAAATGGATCTGATTACCCCTCCTGAGTACCCGAGTTCACACCCATTGTTTAAATTAAAGAAATGGATCTGATTACCCCTCCTGAGCACCTGAGTTCACACCCATTGTTTAAATTAAAGAAATGGATCTGATTACCCCTCCTGAGCACCTGAGTTCACACCCATTGCTTAAATTAAAGAAATGGATCTGATTACCCCTCCTGAGCACCTGAGTTAACACCCATTGTTTAAATTAAAGAAATGGATCTGATTACCCCTCCTGAGCACCTGAGTTCACACCCATTGTTTAAATTAAAGAAATGGATCTGATTACCACTCCTGAGCACCCGAGTTCACACCCATTGTTTAAATTAAAGAAATGGATCTGATTACCCCTCCTGAGCACCTGAGTTCACACCCATTGTTTAAATTAAAGAAATGGATCTGAATACCCCTCCTGAGCACCTGAGTTCACACCCATTGTTTAAATTAAAGAAATGGATCTGATTACCCCTCCTGAGCACCTGAGTTCACACCCATTGTTTAAATTAAAGAAATGGATCTGATTACCCCTCCTGAGCACCTGAGTTCACACCCATTGTTTAAATTAAAGAAATGGATCTGATTACCCCTCCTGAGCACCTGAGTTCACACCCATTGTTTAAATTAAAGAAATGGATCTGATTACCCCTCCTGAGCACCCGAGTTCAAACCCATTGCTTAAATCAAAGAAATGGATCTGATTACCCCTCCTGAGCACCTGAGTTCACACCCATTGTTTAAATTAAAGAAATGGATCTGATTACCCCTCCTGAGCACCTGAGTTCACACCCATTGTTTAAATTAAAGAAATGGATCTGATCACCCCTCCTGAGCACCTGAGTTCACACCCATTGTTTAAATTAAAGAAATGGATCTGATTACCCCTCCTAAGCACCTGAGTTCAAACCAATTGCTTAAATTAAAGAAATGGATCTGATTACCCCTCCTGAGCACCTGAGTTCACACCCATTGTTTAAATTAAAGAAATGGATCTGATTACCCCTCCTGAGCACCTGAGTTCACACCCATTGTTTAAATTAAAGAAATGGATCTGATTACCCCTCCTGAGCACCTGAGTTCACACCCATTGTTTAAATTAAAGAAATGGATCTGATTACCCCTCCTGAGCACCTGAGTTCACACCCATTGTTTAAATTAAAGAAATGGATCTGATTACCCCTCCTGAGCACCTGAGTTCACACCCATTGTTTAAATTAAAGAAATGGATCTGATTACCCCTCCTGAGCACCCGAGTTCACACCCATTGTTTAAATTAAAGAAATGGATCTGATTACCCCTCCTGAGCACCTCAGTTCACACCCATTGTTTAAATTAAAGAAATGGATCTGATTACCTTTCCTGAGCACCTGAGTTCACACCCATTGTTTAAATTAAAGAAATGGATCTGATCACCCCTCCTGAGCACCTGAGTTCACACCCATTGTTTAAATTAAAGAAATGGATCTGATTACCCCTCCTGAGCACCTGAGTTCAAACCCATTGCTTAAATTAAAGAAATGGATCTGATTACCCCTCCTGAGCACCTGAGTTCACACCCATTGTTTAAATTAAAGAAATGGATCTGATTACCCCTCCTGAGCACCTGAGTTCACACCCATTGTTTGAATTAAAGAAATGGATCTGATTACCCCTCCTGAGCACCTGAGTTCACACCCATTGTTTAAATTAAAGAAATGGAACTGATTACCCCTCCTGAGCACCTGAGTTCACACCCATTGTTTAAATTAAAGAAATGGATCTGATTAACTCTCCTGAGCACCTGAGTTCACACCCATTGTTTAAATTAAAGAAATGGATCTGATTACCCCTCCTGAGCACCTGAGTTCACACCATTGTTTAAATTAAAGAAATGGATCTGATTACCCCTCCTGAGCACTTGAGTTCAAACCCATTGCTTAAATTAAAGAAATGGATCTGATTACCCCTCCTGAGCACCTGAGTTCACATCCATTGTTTATATTAAAGAAATGAATCTGATTACCCCTCCTGAGCACCTGAGTTCACACCCATTGTTTAAATTAAAGAAATGGATCTGATTACCCCTCCTGAGCACCTGAGTTCACACCCATTGTTTAAATTAAAGAAATGGATCTGATTACCCCTCCTGAGCACCTGAGTTCACACCCATTGTTTAAATTAAAGAAATGGATCTGATTACCCCTCCTGAGCACCTGAGTTCACACCCATTGTTTAAATTAAAGAAATGGATCTGATTACCCCTCCTGAGCACCTGAGTTCACACCCATTGTTTAAATTAAAGAAATGGATCTGATTACCCCTCCTGAGCACCTGAGTTCACACCCATTGTTTAAATTAAAGAAATGGATCTGATTACCCCTCCTGAGCACCTGAGTTCACACCCATTGTTTAAATTAAAGAAATGGATCTGATTACCCCTCCTGAGCACCTGAGTTCACACCCATTGCTTAAATTAAAGAAATGGATCTGATTACCCCTCCTGAGCACCTGAGTTCACATCCATTGTTTAAATTAAAGAAATGGATCTGATTACCCCTCCTGAGCACCTGAGTTCACACCCATTGTTTAAATTAAAGAAATGGATATGATTACCCCTCCTGAGCACCTGAGTTCACATCCATTGTTTAAATTAAAGAAATGAATCTGATTACCCCTCCTGAGCACCTGAGTTCACACCCATTGTTTAAATTAAAGAAATGGATCTGATTACCCCTCCTGAGCACCTGAGTTCACACCCATTGTTTAAATTAAAGAAATGGATCTGATTACCCCTCCTGAGCACCTGAGTTCACACCCATTGTTTAAATTAAAGAAATGGATCTGATTACCCCTCCTGAGCACCCGAGTTCAAACCCATTGTTTAAATTAAAGAAATGGATCTGATTACCCCTCCTGAGCACCTGAGTTCACACCCATTGTTTAAATTAAAGAAATGGATCTGATTACCCCTCCTGAGCACCTGAAATCACACCCATTGTTTAAATTAAAGAAATGGATCTGATTACCCCTCCTGAGCACCTGAGTTCACACCCATTGTTTAAATTAAAGAAATGGATCTGATTACCCCTCCTGAGCACCTGAGTTCACACCCATTGTTTAAATTAAAGAAATGGATCTGATTACCCCTCCTGAGCACCTGACTTCACACCATTGTTTAAATTAAAGAAATGGATCTGATTACCCCTCCTGAGCACCTGAGTTCAAATCAATTGCTTAAATTAAAGAAATGGATCTGATTACCCCTCCTGAGCACCCGAGTTCACACCCATTGTTTAAATTAAAGAAATGGATCTGATTACCCCTCCTGAGCACCTGAGTTCACACCCATTGTTTAAATTAAAGAAATGGATCTGATTACCCCTCCTGAGCACCTGAGTTCACACCCATTGCTTAAATTAAAGAAATGGATCTGATTACCCCTCCTGAGCACCTGAGTTAACACCCATTGTTTAAATTAAAGAAATGGATCTGATTACCCCTCCTGAGCACCTGAGTTCACACCCATTGTTTAAATTAAAGAAATGGATCTGATTACCACTCCTGAGCACCCGAGTTCACACCCATTGTTTAAATTAAAGAAATGGATCTGATTACCCCTCCTGAGCACCTGAGTTCACACCCATTGTTTAAATTAAAGAAATGGATCTGAATACCCCTCCTGAGCACCTGAGTTCACACCCATTGTTTAAATTAAAGAAATGGATCTGATTACCCCTCCTGAGCACCTGAGTTCACACCCATTGTTTAAATTAAAGAAATGGATCTGATTACCCCTCCTGAGCACCTGAGTTCACACCCATTGTTTAAATTAAAGAAATGGATCTGATTACCCCTCCTGAGCACCTGAGTTCACACCCATTGTTTAAATTAAAGAAATGGATCTGATTACCCCTCCTGAGCACCCGAGTTCAAACCCATTGCTTAAATCAAAGAAATGGATCTGATTACCCCTCCTGAGCACCTGAGTTCACACCCATTGTTTAAATTAAAGAAATGGATCTGATTACCCCTCCTGAGCACCTGAGTTCACACCCATTGTTTAAATTAAAGAAATGGATCTGATCACCCCTCCTGAGCACCTGAGTTCACACCCATTGTTTAAATTAAAGAAATGGATCTGATTACCCCTCCTAAGCACCTGAGTTCAAACCAATTGCTTAAATTAAAGAAATGGATCTGATTACCCCTCCTGAGCACCTGAGTTCACACCCATTGTTTAAATTAAAGAAATGGATCTGATTACCCCTCCTGAGCACCTGAGTTCACACCCATTGTTTAAATTAAAGAAATGGATCTGATTACCCCTCCTGAGCACCTGAGTTCACACCCATTGTTTAAATTAAAGAAATGGATCTGATTACCCCTCCTGAGCACCTGAGTTCACACCCATTGTTTAAATTAAAGAAATGGATCTGATTACCCCTCCTGAGCACCTGAGTTCACACCCATTGTTTAAATTAAAGAAATGGATCTGATTACCCCTCCTGAGCACCCGAGTTCACACCCATTGTTTAAATTAAAGAAATGGATCTGATTACCCCTCCTGAGCACCTGAGTTCACACCCATTGTTTAAATTAAAGAAATGGATCTGATTACCCCTCCTGAGCACCTGAGTTCACAACCATTGTTTAAATTAAAGAAATGGATCTGATTATCCCTCCTGAGCACCTGAGTTCACACCCATTGTTTAAATTAAAGAAATGGATCTGATTACCCCTCCTGAGCACCCGAGTTCACACCCATTGTTTAAATTAAAGAAATGGATCCGATTACCCCTCCTGAGCACCTGAGTTAAAACCCATTGCTTAAATTAAAGAAATGGATCTGATTACCCCTCCTGAGCACCTGAGTTCACACCCATTGTTTAAATTAAAGAAATGGATCTGATTACCTTTCCTGAGCACCTGAGTTCACACCCATTGTTTAAATTAAAGAAATGGATCTGATCACCCCTCCTGAGCACCTGAGTTCACACCCATTGTTTAAATTAAAGAAATGGATCTGATTACCCCTCCTGAGCACCTGAGTTCAAACCCATTGCTTAAATTAAAGAAATGGATCTGATTACCCCTCCTGAGCACCTGAGTTCACACCCATTGTTTAAATTAAAGAAATGGATCTGATTACCCCTCCTGAGCACCTGAGTTCACACCCATTGTTTGAATTAAAGAAATGGATCTGATTACCCCTCCTGAGCACCTGAGTTCACACCCATTGTTTAAATTAAAGAAATGGAACTGATTACCCCTCCTGAGCACCTGAGTTCACACCCATTGTTTAAATTAAAGAAATGGATCTGATTAACTCTCCTGAGCACCTGAGTTCACACCCATTGTTTAAATTAAAGAAATGGATCTGATTACCCCTCCTGAGCACCTGAGTTCACACCATTGTTTAAATTAAAGAAATGGATCTGATTACCCCTCCTGAGCACTTGAGTTCAAACCCATTGCTTAAATTAAAGAAATGGATCTGATTACCCCTCCTGAGCACCTGAGTTCACATCCATTGTTTATATTAAAGAAATGAATCTGATTACCCCTCCTGAGCACCTGAGTTCACACCCATTGTTTAAATTAAAGAAATGGATCTGATTACCCCTCCTGAGCACCTGAGTTCACACCCATTGTTTAAATTAAAGAAATGGATCTGATTACCCCTCCTGAGCACCTGAGTTCACACCCATTGTTTAAATTAAAGAAATGGATCTGATTACCCCTCCTGAGCACCTGAGTTCACACCCATTGTTTAAATTAAAGAAATGGATCTGATTACCCCTCCTGAGCACCTGAGTTCACACCCATTGTTTAAATTAAAGAAATGGATCTGATTACCCCTCCTGAGCACCTGAGTTCACACCCATTGTTTAAATTAAAGAAATGGATCTGATTACCCCTCCTGAGCACCTGAGTTCACACCCATTGTTTAAATTAAAGAAATGGATCTGATTACCCCTCCTGAGCACCTGAGTTCACACCCATTGCTTAAATTAAAGAAATGGATCTGATTACCCCTCCTGAGCACCTGAGTTCACATCCATTGTTTAAATTAAAGAAATGGATCTGATTACCCCTCCTGAGCACCTGAGTTCACACCCATTGTTTAAATTAAAGAAATGGATATGATTACCCCTCCTGAGCACCTGAGTTCACATCCATTGTTTAAATTAAAGAAATGAATCTGATTACCCCTCCTGAGCACCTGAGTTCACACCCATTGTTTAAATTAAAGAAATGGATCTGATTACCCCTCCTGAGCACCTGAGTTCACACCCATTGTTTAAATTAAAGAAATGGATCTGATTACCCCTCCTGAGCACCTGAGTTCACACCCATTGTTTAAATTAAAGAAATGGATCTGATTACCCCTCCTGAGCACCCGAGTTCAAACCCATTGTTTAAATTAAAGAAATGGATCTGATTACCCCTCCTGAGCACCTGAGTTCACACCCATTGTTTAAATTAAAGAAATGGATCTGATTACCCCTCCTGAGCACCTGAAATCACACCCATTGTTTAAATTAAAGAAATGGATCTGATTACCCCTCCTGAGCACCTGAGTTCACACCCATTGTTTAAATTAAAGAAATGGATCTGATTACCCCTCCTGAGCACCTGAGTTCACACCCATTGTTTAAATTAAAGAAATGGATCTGATTACCCCTCCTGAGCACCTGACTTCACACCATTGTTTAAATTAAAGAAATGGATCTGATTACCCCTCCTGAGCACCTGAGTTCAAATCAATTGCTTAAATTAAAGAAATGGATCTGATTACCCCTCCTGAGCACCCGAGTTCACACCCATTGTTTAAATTAAAGAAATGGATCTGATTACCCCTCCTGAGCACCTGAGTTCACACCCATTGTTTAAATTAAAGAAATGGATCTGATTACCCCTCCTGAGCACCTGAGTTCACACCCATTGCTTAAATTAAAGAAATGGATCTGATTACCCCTCCTGAGCACCTGAGTTAACACCCATTGTTTAAATTAAAGAAATGGATCTGATTACCCCTCCTGAGCACCTGAGTTCACACCCATTGTTTAAATTAAAGAAATGGATCTGATTACCACTCCTGAGCACCCGAGTTCACACCCATTGTTTAAATTAAAGAAATGGATCTGATTACCCCTCCTGAGCACCTGAGTTCACACCCATTGTTTAAATTAAAGAAATGGATCTGAATACCCCTCCTGAGCACCTGAGTTCACACCCATTGTTTAAATTAAAGAAATGGATCTGATTACCCCTCCTGAGCACCTGAGTTCACACCCATTGTTTAAATTAAAGAAATGGATCTGATTACCCCTCCTGAGCACCTGAGTTCACACCCATTGTTTAAATTAAAGAAATGGATCTGATTACCCCTCCTGAGCACCTGAGTTCACACCCATTGTTTAAATTAAAGAAATGGATCTGATTACCCCTCCTGAGCACCCGAGTTCAAACCCATTGCTTAAATCAAAGAAATGGATCTGATTACCCCTCCTGAGCACCTGAGTTCACACCCATTGTTTAAATTAAAGAAATGGATCTGATTACCCCTCCTGAGCACCTGAGTTCACACCCATTGTTTAAATTAAAGAAATGGATCTGATCACCCCTCCTGAGCACCTGAGTTCACACCCATTGTTTAAATTAAAGAAATGGATCTGATTACCCCTCCTAAGCACCTGAGTTCAAACCAATTGCTTAAATTAAAGAAATGGATCTGATTACCCCTCCTGAGCACCTGAGTTCACACCCATTGTTTAAATTAAAGAAATGGATCTGATTACCCCTCCTGAGCACCTGAGTTCACACCCATTGTTTAAATTAAAGAAATGGATCTGATTACCCCTCCTGAGCACCTGAGTTCACACCCATTGTTTAAATTAAAGAAATGGATCTGATTACCCCTCCTGAGCACCTGAGTTCACACCCATTGTTTAAATTAAAGAAATGGATCTGATTACCCCTCCTGAGCACCTGAGTTCACACCCATTGTTTAAATTAAAGAAATGGATCTGATTACCCCTCCTGAGCACCCGAGTTCACACCCATTGTTTAAATTAAAGAAATGGATCTGATTACCCCTCCTGAGCACCTGAGTTCACACCCATTGTTTAAATTAAAGAAATGGATCTGATTACCCCTCCTGAGCACCTGAGTTCACAACCATTGTTTAAATTAAAGAAATGGATCTGATTATCCCTCCTGAGCACCTGAGTTCACACCCATTGTTTAAATTAAAGAAATGGATCTGATTACCCCTCCTGAGCACCCGAGTTCACACCCATTGTTTAAATTAAAGAAATGGATCCGATTACCCCTCCTGAGCACCTGAGTTAAAACCCATTGCTTAAATTAAAGAAATGGATCTGATTACCCCTCCTGAGCACCTGAGTTCACACCCATTGTTTAAATTAAAGAAATGGATCTGATCACCCCTCCTGAGCACCTGAGTTCACACCCTTTGTTTAAATTAAAGAAATGGATCTGATTACCCCTCCTGAGCACCTGAGTTCAAACCCATTGCTTAAATTAAAGAAATGGATCTGATTACCCCTCCTGAGCACCTGAGTTCAAACCCATTGCTTAAATTAAAGAAATGGATCTGATTACCCCTCCTGAGCACCTGAGTTCACACCCATTGTTTAAATTAAAGAAATGGATCTGATTACCCCTCCTGAGCACCTGAGTTCACACCCATTGTTTAAATTAAAGAAATGGATCTGATTACCCCTCCTGAGCACCTGAGTTCAAACTCATTGTTTAAATTAAAGAAATGGATCTGATTACCCCTCCTGAGCACCTGAGTTCACACCCATTGTTTAAATTAAAGAAATGGATCTGATTACCCCTCCTGAGCACCTGAAATCACACCCATTGTTTAAATTAAAGAAATGGATCTGATTACCCCTCCTGAGCACCTGAGTTCACACCCATTGTTTAAATTAAAGAAATGGATCTGATTACCCCTCCTGAGCACCTGAGTTCACACCCATTGTTTAAATTAAAGAAATGGATCTGATTACCTCTCCTGAGCACCTGAGTTCACACCCATTGTTTAAATTAAAGAAATGGATCTGATTACCCCTCCTGAGCACCTGAGTTCACACCCATTGTTTAAATTAAAGAAATGGATCTGATTACCCCTCCTGAGCACCTGAGTTCACACCCATTGTTTAAATTAAAGAAATGGATCTGATTACCTCTCCTGAGCACCTGAGTTCACACCCATTGTTTAAATTAAAGAAATGGATCTGATTACCCCTCCTGAGCACCTGACTTCACACCATTGTTTAAATTAAAGAAATGGATCTGATTACCCCTCCTGAGCACCTGAGTTCAAACCAATTGCTTAAATTAAAGAAATGGATCTGATTACCCCTCCTGAGCACCCGAGTTCACACCCATTGTTTAAATTAAAGAAATGGATCTGATTACCCCTCCTGAGCACCTGAGTTCACACCCATTGTTTAAATTAAAGAAATGGATCTGATTACCCCTCCTGAGCACCTGAGTTCACACCCATTGTTTAAATTAAAGAAATGGATCTGATTACCCCTCCTGAGCACCTGAGTTCACACCCATTGTTTAAATTAAAGAAATGGATCTGATTACCCCTCCTGAGCACCTGAGTTCACACCCATTGTTTAAATTAAAGAAATGGATCTGATTACCCCTCCTGAGCACCCGAGTTCAAACCCATTGCTTAAATCAAAGAAATGGATCTGATTACCCCTCCTGAGCACCTGAGTTCACACCCATTGTTTAAATTAAAGAAATGGATCTGATTACCCCTCCTGAGCACCTGAGTTCACACCCATTGTTTAAATTAAAGAAATGGATCTGATCACCCCTCCTGAGCACCTGAGTTCACACCCATTGTTTAAATTAAAGAAATGGATCTGATTACCCCTCCTGAGCACCTGAGTTCAAACCAATTGCTTAAATTAAAGAAATGGATCTGATTACCCCTCCTGAGCACCTGAGTTCACACCCATTGTTTAAATTAAAGAAATGGATCTGATTACCCCTCCTGAGCACCTGAGTTCACACCCATTGTTTAAATTAAAGAAATGGATCTGATTACCCCTCCTGAGCACCTGAGTTCACACCCATTGTTTAAATTAAAGAAATGGATCTGATTACCCCTCCTGAGCACCTGAGTTCACACCCATTGTTTAAATTAAAGAAATGGATCTGATTACCCCTCCTGAGCACCTGAGTTCACACCCATTGTTTAAATTAAAGAAATGGATCTGATTACCCCTCCTGAGCACCCGAGTTCACACCCATTGTTTAAATTAAAGAAATGGATCTGATTACCCCTCCTGAGCACCTGAGTTCACACCCATTGTTTAAATTAAAGAAATGGATCTGATTACCCCTCCTGAGCACCTGAGTTCACAACCATTGTTTAAATTAAAGAAATGGATCTGATTACCCCTCCTGAGCACCTGAGTTCACACCCATTGTTTAAATTAAAGAAATGGATCTGATTACCCCTCCTGAGCACCCGAGTTCACACCCATTGTTTAAATTAAAGAAATGGATCCGATTACCCCTCCTGAGCACCTGAGTTAAAACCCATTGCTTAAATTAAAGAAATGGATCTGATTACCCCTCCTGAGCACCTGAGTTCACACCCATTGCTTAAATTAAAGAAATGGATCTGATCACCCCTCCTGAGCACCTGAGTTCACACCCTTTGTTTAAATTAAAGAAATGGATCTGATTACCCCTCCTGAGCACCTGAGTTCAAACCCATTGCTTAAATTAAAGAAATGGATCTGATTACCCCTCCTGAGCACCTGAGTTCAAACCCATTGCTTAAATTAAAGAAATGGATCTGATTACCCCTCCTGAGCACCTGAGTTCACACCCATTGTTTAAATTAAAGAAATGGATCTGATTACCCCTCCTGAGCACCTGAGTTCACACCCATTGTTTAAATTAAAGAAATGGATCTGATTACCCCTCCTGAGCACCTGAGTTCACACCCATTGTTTAAATTAAAGAAATGGATCTGATTACCCCTCCTGAGCACCTGAGTTCACACCCATTGTTTAAATTAAAGAAATGGATCTGATTACCCCTCCTGAGCACCTGAGTTCACACCCATTGTTTAAATTAAAGAAATGGATCTGATTACCCCTCCTGAGCACCTGAGTTCACACCCATTGTTTAAATTAAAGAAATGGATCTGATTACCCCTCCTGAGCACCTGAGTTCACACCCATTGTTTAAATTAAAGAAATGGATCTGATTACCCCTCCTGAGCACCTGAGTTCACACCCATTGTTTAAATTAAAGAAATGGATCTGATTACCCCTCCTGAGCACCTGAGTTCACACCCATTGTTTAAATTAAAGAAATGGATCTGATTACCCCTCCTGAGCACCCGAGTTCACACCCATTGTTTAAATTAAAGAAATGGATCTGATTACCCCTCCTGAGCACCTGAGTTCACACCCATTGTTTAAATTAAAGAAATGGATCTGATTACCCCTCCTGAGCACCTGAGTTCACAACCATTGTTTAAATTAAAGAAATGGATCTGATTACCCCTCCTGAGCACCTGAGTTCACACCCATTGTTTAAATTAAAGAAATGGATCTGATTACCCCTCCTGAGCACCCGAGTTCACACCCATTGTTTAAATTAAAGAAATGGATCCGATTACCCCTCCTGAGCACCTGAGTTAAAACCCATTGCTTAAATTAAAGAAATGGATCTGATTACCCCTCCTGAGCACCTGAGTTCACACCCATTGCTTAAATTAAAGAAATGGATCTGATCACCCCTCCTGAGCACCTGAGTTCACACCCTTTGTTTAAATTAAAGAAATGGATCTGATTACCCCTCCTGAGCACCTGAGTTCAAACCCATTGCTTAAATTAAAGAAATGGATCTGATTACCCCTCCTGAGCACCTGAGTTCAAACCCATTGCTTAAATTAAAGAAATGGATCTGATTACCCCTCCTGAGCACCTGAGTTCACACCCATTGTTTAAATTAAAGAAATGGATCTGATTACCCCTCCTGAGCACCTGAGTTCACACCCATTGTTTAAATTAAAGAAATGGATCTGATTACCCCTCCTGAGCACCTGAGTTCACACCCATTGTTTAAATTAAAGAAATGGATCTGATTACCCCTCCTGAGCACCTGAGTTCACACCCATTGTTTAAATTAAAGAAATGGATCTGATTACCCCTCCTGAGCACCTGAGTTCACACCCATTGTTTAAATTAAAGAAATGGATCTGATTACCCCTCCTGAGCACCTGAGTTCACACCCATTGTTTAAATTAAAGAAATGGATCTGATTACCCCTCCTGAGCACCTGAGTTCACACCCATTGTTTAAATTAAAGAAATGGATCTGATTACCCCTCCTGAGCACCTGAATTCACACCATTGTTTAAATTAAAGAACTGGATCTGATTACCCCTCCTGAGCACCTGAGTTCACACCCATTGTTTAAATTGAAGAAATGGATCTGATTACCCCTCCTGAGCACCTGACTTCACACCCATTGTTTAAATTAAAGAAATGGATCTGATTACCCCTCCTGAGCACCTGACTTCACACCCATTGTTTAAATTAAAGAAATGGATCTGATTACCCCTCCTGAGCACCTGAGTTCACACCCATTGTTTAAATTAAAGAAATGGATCTGATTACCCCTCCTGAGCACCTGAGTTCACACCCATTGTTTAAATTAAAGAAATGGATCTGATTATCCCTCCTGAGCACCTGAGTTCACACCCATTGTTTAAATTAAAGAAATGGATCTGATTACCCCTCCTGAGCACCTGAGTTCACACCCATTGTTTAAATTAAAGAAATGGATCTGATTACCCCTCCTGAGCACCTGAGTTCACACCCATTGTTTAAATTAAAGAAATGGATCTGATTACCCCTCCTGAGCACCTGAGTTCAAACCCATTGCTTAAATTAAAGAAATGGATCTGATTACCCCTCCTGAGCACCTGAGTTCACACCCATTGTTTAAATTAAAGAAATGGATCTGATTACCCCTCCTGAGCACCTGAGTTCACACCCATTGTTTAAATTAAAGAAATGGATCTGATTACCCCTCCTGAGCACCTGAGTTCACACCCATTGTTTAAATTAAAGAAATGGATCTGATTACCCCTCCTGAGCACCCGAGTTCAAACCCATTGCTTAAATTAAAGAAATGGATCTGATTACCTCTCCTGAGCACCTGAGTTCACACCCATTGTTTAAATTAAAGAAATGGATCTGATTACCCCTCCTGAGCACCTGAGTTCACACCCATTGTTTAAATTAAAGAAATGGATCTGATTACCCCTCCTGAGCACCTGAGTTCACACCCATTGTTTAAATTAAAGAAATGGATCTGATTACCCCTCCTGAGCACCTGAGTTCACACCCATTGTTTAAATTAAAGAAATGGATCTGATTACCCCTCCTGAGCACCTGAGTTCACACCCATTGTTTAAATTAAAGAAATGGATCTGATTACCCCTCCTAAGCACCTGAGTTCAAACCAATTGCTTAAATTAAAGAAATGGATCTGATTACCCCTCCTGAGCACCTGAGTTCACACCCATTGTTTAAATTAAAGAAATGGATCTGATTACCCCTCCTGAGCACTTGAGTTCAAACCCATTGCTTAAATTAAAGAAATGGATCTGATTACCCCTCCTGAGCACCTGAGTTCACATCCATTGTTTAAATTAAAGAAATGAATCTGATTACCTCTCCTGAGCACCTGAGTTCACACCCATTGTTTAAATTAAAGAAATGGATCTGATTACCACTCCTGAGCACCCGAGTTCACACCCATTGTTTAAATTAAAGAAATGGATCTGATTACCCCTCCTGAGCACCTGAGTTCACACCCATTGTTTAAATTAAAGAAATGGATCTGATTACCCCTCCTGAGCACCTGAGTTCACACCCATTGTTTAAATTAAAGAAATGGATCTGATTACCCCTCCTGAGCACCTGAGTTCACACCCATTGTTTAAATCAAAAATATGGATCTGATTACCCCTCCTGAGCACCTGAGTTCACACCCATTGTTTAAATTAAAGAAATGGATCTGATTACCCCTCCTGAGCACCTGAGTTCACACCCATTGTTTAAATTAAAGAAATGGATCTGATTACCCCTCCTGAGCACCTGAGTTCACACCCATTGTTTAAATTAAAGAAATGGATCTGATTACCCCTCCTGAGCACCTGAGTTCACACCCATTGTTTAAATTAAAGAAATGGATCTGATTACCCCTCCTGAGCACCTGAGTTCACACCCATTGTTTAAATTAAAGAAATGGATCTGATTACCCCTCCTGAGCACCTGAGTTCACACCCATTGTTTAAATTAAAGAAATGGATCTGATTACCCCTCCTGAGCACCTGAGTTCACACCCATTGTTTAAATTAAAGAAATGGATCTGATTACCCCTCCTGAGCACCTGAGTTCACACCCATTGTTTAAATTAAAGAAATGGATCTGATTACCCCTCCTGAGCACCCGAGTTCACACCCATTGTTTAAATTAAAGAAATGGATCTGATTACCCCTCCTGAGCACCTGAGTTCACACCCATTGTTTAAATTAAAGAAATGGATCTGATTACCCCTCCTGAGCACCTGAGTTCACAACCATTGTTTAAATTAAAGAAATGGATCTGATTACCCCTCCTGAGCACCTGAGTTCACACCCATTGTTTAAATTAAAGAAATGGATCTGATTACCCCTCCTGAGCACCCGAGTTCACACCCATTGTTTAAATTAAAGAAATGGATCCGATTACCCCTCCTGAGCACCTGAGTTAAAACCCATTGCTTAAATTAAAGAAATGGATCTGATTACCCCTCCTGAGCACCTGAGTTCACACCCATTGCTTAAATTAAAGAAATGGATCTGATCACCCCTCCTGAGCACCTGAGTTCACACCCTTTGTTTAAATTAAAGAAATGGATCTGATTACCCCTCCTGAGCACCTGAGTTCAAACCCATTGCTTAAATTAAAGAAATGGATCTGATTACCCCTCCTGAGCACCTGAGTTCAAACCCATTGCTTAAATTAAAGAAATGGATCTGATTACCCCTCCTGAGCACCTGAGTTCACACCCATTGTTTAAATTAAAGAAATGGATCTGATTACCCCTCCTGAGCACCTGAGTTCACACCCATTGTTTAAATTAAAGAAATGGATCTGATTACCCCTCCTGAGCACCTGAGTTCACACCCATTGTTTAAATTAAAGAAATGGATCTGATTACCCCTCCTGAGCACCTGAGTTCACACCCATTGTTTAAATTAAAGAAATGGATCTGATTACCCCTCCTGAGCACCTGAGTTCACACCCATTGTTTAAATTAAAGAAATGGATCTGATTACCCCTCCTGAGCACCTGAGTTCACACCCATTGTTTAAATTAAAGAAATGGATCTGATTACCCCTCCTGAGCACCTGAGTTCACACCCATTGTTTAAATTAAAGAAATGGATCTGATTACCCCTCCTGAGCACCTGAATTCACACCATTGTTTAAATTAAAGAACTGGATCTGATTACCCCTCCTGAGCACCTGAGTTCACACCCATTGTTTAAATTGAAGAAATGGATCTGATTACCCCTCCTGAGCACCTGACTTCACACCCATTGTTTAAATTAAAGAAATGGATCTGATTACCCCTCCTGAGCACCTGACTTCACACCCATTGTTTAAATTAAAGAAATGGATCTGATTACCCCTCCTGAGCACCTGAGTTCACACCCATTGTTTAAATTAAAGAAATGGATCTGATTACCCCTCCTGAGCACCTGAGTTCACACCCATTGTTTAAATTAAAGAAATGGATCTGATTATCCCTCCTGAGCACCTGAGTTCACACCCATTGTTTAAATTAAAGAAATGGATCTGATTACCCCTCCTGAGCACCTGAGTTCACACCCATTGTTTAAATTAAAGAAATGGATCTGATTACCCCTCCTGAGCACCTGAGTTCACACCCATTGTTTAAATTAAAGAAATGGATCTGATTACCCCTCCTGAGCACCTGAGTTCAAACCCATTGCTTAAATTAAAGAAATGGATCTGATTACCCCTCCTGAGCACCTGAGTTCACACCCATTGTTTAAATTAAAGAAATGGATCTGATTACCCCTCCTGAGCACCTGAGTTCACACCCATTGTTTAAATTAAAGAAATGGATCTGATTACCCCTCCTGAGCACCTGAGTTCACACCCATTGTTTAAATTAAAGAAATGGATCTGATTACCCCTCCTGAGCACCCGAGTTCAAACCCATTGCTTAAATTAAAGAAATGGATCTGATTACCTCTCCTGAGCACCTGAGTTCACACCCATTGTTTAAATTAAAGAAATGGATCTGATTACCCCTCCTGAGCACCTGAGTTCACACCCATTGTTTAAATTAAAGAAATGGATCTGATTACCCCTCCTGAGCACCTGAGTTCACACCCATTGTTTAAATTAAAGAAATGGATCTGATTACCCCTCCTGAGCACCTGAGTTCACACCCATTGTTTAAATTAAAGAAATGGATCTGATTACCCCTCCTGAGCACCTGAGTTCACACCCATTGTTTAAATTAAAGAAATGGATCTGATTACCCCTCCTAAGCACCTGAGTTCAAACCAATTGCTTAAATTAAAGAAATGGATCTGATTACCCCTCCTGAGCACCTGAGTTCACACCCATTGTTTAAATTAAAGAAATGGATCTGATTACCCCTCCTGAGCACTTGAGTTCAAACCCATTGCTTAAATTAAAGAAATGGATCTGATTACCCCTCCTGAGCACCTGAGTTCACATCCATTGTTTAAATTAAAGAAATGAATCTGATTACCTCTCCTGAGCACCTGAGTTCACACCCATTGTTTAAATTAAAGAAATGGATCTGATTACCACTCCTGAGCACCCGAGTTCACACCCATTGTTTAAATTAAAGAAATGGATCTGATTACCCCTCCTGAGCACCTGAGTTCACACCCATTGTTTAAATTAAAGAAATGGATCTGATTACCCCTCCTGAGCACCTGAGTTCACACCCATTGTTTAAATTAAAGAAATGGATCTGATTACCCCTCCTGAGCACCTGAGTTCACACCCATTGTTTAAATCAAAAATATGGATCTGATTACCCCTCCTGAGCACCTGAGTTCACACCCATTGTTTAAATTAAAGAAATGGATCTGATTACCCCTCCTGAGCACCTGAGTTCACACCCATTGTTTAAATTAAAGAAATGGATCTGATTACCCCTCCTGAGCACCTGAGTTCACACCCATTGTTTAAATTAAAGAAATGGATCTGATTACCCCTCCTGAGCACCTGAGTTCACACCCATTGTTTAAATTAAAGAAATGGATCTGATTACCCCTCCTGAGCACCTGAGTTCACACCCATTGTTTAAATTAAAGAAATGGATCTGATTACCCTCCTGAGCACCTGAGTTCACACCCATTGTTTAAATTAAAGAAATGAATCTGATTACCCCTCCTGAGCACCTGAGTTCACATCCATTGTTTAAATTAAAGAAATGGATCTGATTACCCCTCCTGAGCACCTGAGTTCACACCCATTGTTTAAATTAAAGAAATGGATATGATTACCCCTCCTGAGCACCTGAGTTCACACCCATTGTTTAAATTAAAGAAATGGATCTGATTACCCCTCCTGAGCACCTGAGTTCACACCCATTGTTTAAATCAAAAATATGGATCTGATTACCCCTCCTGAGCATCTGAGTTCACACCCATTGTTTAAATTAAAGAAATGGATCTGATTACCCCTCCTGAGCACCTGAGTTCACACCTATTGTTTAAATTAAAGAAATGGATATGATTACCCCTCCTGAGCACCTGAGTTCACACCCATTGTTTAAATTAAAGAAATGGATCTGATTACCCCTCCTGAGCACCTGAGTTCAAACCCATTGCTTAAATTAAAGAAATGGATCTGATTACCCCTCCTGAGCACCTGAGTTCACACCCATTGTTTAAATTAAAGAAATGGATCTGATTACCCCTCCTGAGCACCTGAGTTCACACCCATTGTTTAAATTAAAGAAATGGATCTGATTACCCCTCCTGAGCACCCGAGTTCACACCCATTGTTTAAATTAAAGAAATGGATCTGATTACCCCTCCTGAGCACCTGAGTTCAAACCCGTTGCTTAAATTAAAGAAATGGATCTGATTACCCCTCCTGAGCACCTGAGTTCACACCCATTGTTTAAATTAAAGAAATGGATCTGATTACCCCTCCTGAGCACCTGAGTTCACACCCATTGTTTAAATTAAAGAAATGGATCTGATTACCCCTCCTGAGCACCTGAAATCACACCCATTGTTTAAATTAAAGAAATGGATCTGATTACCCCTCCTGAGCACCTGAGTTCACACCCATTGTTTAAATTAAAGAAATGGATCTGATTACCCCTCCTGAGCACCTGAGTTCACACCCATTGTTTAAATTAAAGAAATGGATCTGATTACCCCTCCTGAGCACCTGAGTTCACACCCATTGTTTAAATTAAAGAAATGGATCTGATTACCCCTCCTGAGCACCTGAGTTCACACCCATTGTTTAAATTAAAGAAATGGATCTGATTACCCCTCCTGAGCACCTGAGTTCACACCCATTGTTTAAATTAAAGAAATGGATCTGAATACCCCTCCTGAGCACCTGAGTTCACACCCATTGTTTAAATTAAAGAAATGGATCTGATTACCCCTCCTGAGCACCTGAGTTCACACCCATTGTTTAAATTAAAGAAATGGATCTGATTACCCCTCCTGAGCACCTGAGTTCACACCCATTGTTTAAATTAAAGAAATGGATCTGATTACCACTCCTGAGCACCCGAGTTCACACCCATTGTTTAAATTAAAGAAATGGATCTGATTACCCCTCCTGAGCACCTGAGTTCACACCCATTGTTTAAATTAAAGAAATGGATCTGATTACCCCTCCTGAGCACCTGAGTTCACACCCATTGTTTAAATTAAAGAAATGGATCTGATTACCCCTCCTGAGCACCTGAGTTCACACCCATTGTTTAAATTAAAGAAATGGATCTGATTACCCCTCCTGAGCACCTGAGTTCACACCCATTGTTTAAATTAAAGAAATGGATCTGATTACCCCTCCTGAGCACCTGAGTTCACACCCATTGTTTAAATTAAAGAAATGGATCTGATTACCCCTCCTGAGCACCTGAGTTCACACCCATTGTTTAAATTAAAGAAATGGATCTGATTACCCCTCCTGAGCACCTGAGTTCACACCCATTGTTTGAATTAAAGAAATGGATCTGATTACCCCTCCTGAGCACCTGAGTTCACACCCATTGTTTAAATTAAAGAAATGGAACTGATTACCCCTCCTGAGCACCTGAGTTCACACCCATTGTTTAAATTAAAGAAATGGATCTGATTAACTCTCCTGAGCACCTGAGTTCACACCAATTGCTTAAATTAAAGAAATGGATCTGATTACCCCTCCTGAGCACCTGAGTTCACACCCATTGTTTAAATTAAAGAAATGGATCTGATTACCCCTCCTGAGCACCTGAGTTCACACCCATTGTTTAAATTAAAGAAATGGATCTGATTACCCCTCCTGAGCACCTGAGTTCACACCCATTGTTTAAATTAAAGAAATGGATCTGATTACCCCTCCTGAGCACCCGAGTTCACACCCATTGTTTAAATTAAAGAAATGGATCTGATTACCCCTCCTGAGCACCCGAGTTCACACCCATTGTTTAAATTAAAGAAATGGATCTGATTACCCCTCCTGAGCACCCGAGTTCACACCCATTGTTTAAATTAAAGAAATGGATCTGATTACCCCTCCTGAGCACCCGAGTTCACACCCATTGTTTAAATTAAAGAAATGGATCTGATTACCCCTCCTGAGCACCTGAGTTCACACCCATTGTTTAAATTAAAGAAATGGATCTGATTACCCCTCCTGAGCACCCGAGTTCACACCCATTGTTTAAATTAAAGAAATGGATCCGATTACCCCTCCTGAGCACCCGAGTTCAAACCCATTGCTTAAATTAAAGAAATGGATCTGATTACCCCTCCTGAGCACCTGAGTTCACATCCATTGTTTAAATTAAAGAAATGGATCTGATTACCCCTCCTGAGCACCTGAGTTCACACCCATTGTTTAAATTAAAGAAATGGATATGATTACCCCTCCTGAGCACCTGAGTTCACACCCATTGTTTAAATTAAAGAAATGGATCTGATTACCCCTCCTGAGCACCTGAGTTCACACCCATTGTTTAAATCAAAAATATGGATCTGATTACCCCTCCTGAGCATCTGAGTTCACACCCATTGTTTAAATTAAAGAAATGGATCTGATTACCCCTCCTGAGCACCTGAGTTCACACCTATTGTTTAAATTAAAGAAATGGATATGATTACCCCTCCTGAGCACCTGAGTTCACACCCATTGTTTAAATTAAAGAAATGGATCTGATTACCCCTCCTGAGCACCTGAGTTCACACCCATTGTTTAAATTAAAGAAATGGATCTGATTACCCCTCCTGAGCACCTGACTTCACACCCATTGTTTAAATTAAAGAAATGGATTTGATTACCCCTCCTGAGCACCCGAGTTCACACCCATTGTTTAAATTAAAGAAATGGATCTGATTACCCCTCCTGAGCACCCGAGTTCACACCCATTGTTTAAATTAAAGAAATGGATCTGATTACCCCTCCTGAGCACCTGAGTTCACACCCGTTGCTTAAATTAAAGAAATGGATCTGATTACCCCTCCTGAGCACCTGAGTTCACACCCATTGTTTAAATTAAAGAAATGGATCTGATTACCCCTCCTGAGCACCTGAATTCACACCATTGTTTAAATTAAAGAACTGGATCTGATTACCCCTCCTGAGCACCTGAGTTCACACCCATTGTTTAAATTAAAGAAATGGATCTGATTACCCCTCCTGAGCACCTGACTTCACACCCATTGTTTAAATTAAAGAAATGGATCTGATTACCCCTCCTGAGCACCTGACTTCACACCCATTGTTTAAATTAAAGAAATGGATCTGATTACCCCTCCTGAGCACCTGAGTTCACACCCATTGTTTAAATTAAAGAAATGGATCTGATTACCCCTCCTGAGCACCTGAGTTCACACCCATTGTTTAAATTAAAGAAATGGATCTGATTACCCCTCCTGAGCACCTGAGTTCAAACCCATTGCTTAAATTAAAGAAATGGATCTGATTACCCCTCCTGAGCACCTGAGTTCACACCCATTGTTTAAATTAAAGAAATGGATCTGATTACCCCTCCTGAGCACCTGAGTTCACACCCATTGTTTAAATTAAAGAAATGGATCTGATTACCCCTCCTGAGCACCTGAGTTCACACCCATTGTTTAAATTAAAGAAATGGATCTGATTACCCCCTAGGGACAATCATGGTCGTGATCATATGGTAGTTGGATTTACAACTACCTATGAATCCCACTCATGGTGAGGTGTACTGAATATAACATTTTGTGATAAAGTTTGTCAGTGACTTATAACAGGTCTACAGGTACTCTGGTTTCCTCCACCAGTAAAACTGACCGCCACGGTAAAACTGAAATATTGTTGAAAGTGGCATTAAACACCACAACCTTTACCTACCATGATTATCTCTTGGTACATTTTATCTTTAAACTTTTCTTGATAATTATAGAAATCATAGACATGATTTAGTTTCCTTGATAATTAGCTTGCTGGGTTTGAGTGCAATAGAGAGTGGTCTTCATCCTGGTTGACCAGTGGACTGTTGTGTCAATGATCTTGCACTATAAATATCCAACCAAGCATGTTGATCCAGTACAATGCAGTCATCATTATCTTGTTCAACATAACTCGTTCTTGCCATGAGATAGCTGAAAAATTGCTCATTTGGCATAAAAAAAAAAAACAATCACTCACTCAATCATATTAGAAAAATTGCCTCTACCTTAATTGTTTAATGGTTAGCATGTCAAGAGTAGTTAAGATATCGGGTTCTATCCTTGGTTGGAACAAACAAACCAAAGACAATAAACGGCAGGAATACAGCTATCAATATTACCTGTCCTGAAACCTTTGGTATTAGTGGTGGTGGAAGAGCAGCAAGGAATACAGCTGTGGCAGTCTGAAAGAAAAAACAAAATGTGTACATTCAAGTAACATCAAAGTAGACATATCTAGTACAGCCTTCTCTACTATATACACAGTAACTGCATACGTGATCAGTAATCAGGATAATTTTTCCGAGTAGACCGACATGTCTATACTTGGACTGTTGAATCGGTGAGCTAGCATTTTAAACATCCAACTAAATGTGTTGGTCTAGTACAAAGTAGACATCATCATTTCATAGAAATGTAACTTGTTCTCAATGATCAGATGTATCTGAAAAATAACACACTGGGCTTTATACAACAATCACTTGTTCTCAATGATCAGATGTAGCTGAAAAATAGCACACTGGGCTTTATACAACAATCACTTGTTCTCAATGATCAGATGTAGCTGAAAAATAGCACACTGGGCTTTATACAACAATCACTTGTTCTCAATGATCAGATGTAGCTGACAAATTGTACACTGGGCTTTATACAACAATCACTTGTTCTCAATGATCAGATGTAGCTGAAAAATAGCACACTGGGCTTTATACAACAATCACTTGTTCTCAATGATCAGATGTAGCTGAAAAATAGCACACTGGGCTTTATACAACAATCACTTGTTTTCAATGATCAGATGTAGCTGACAAATTGTACACTGGGCTTTATACAACAATCACTTGTTTTCAATGATCAGATGTAGCTGACAAATTGTACACTGGGCTTTATACAACAATCACTTGTTCTCAATGATCAGATGTAGCTGAAAAATTGTACACTGGGCTTTATACAACAATCACTTGTTCTCAATGATCAGATGTAGCTGACAAATTGTACACTGAGCTTTATACAACAATCACTTGTTCTCAATGATCAGATGTAGCTGAAAAATAGCAAACTGGGCTTTATACAACAATTACTTGTTCTCAATGATCAGATGTAGCTGACAAATTGTACACTGGGCTTTATACAACAATCACTTGTTCTCAATGATCAGATGTAGCTGAAAAATAGCACACTGGGCTTTATACAACAATCACTTGTTCTCAATGATCAGATGTAGCTGAAAAATAGCACACTGGGCTTTATACAACAATCACTTGTTTTCAATGATCAGATGTAGCTGACAAATTGTACACTGGGCTTTATACAACAATCACTTGTTCTCAATGATCAGATGTAGCTGACAAATTGTACACTGGGCTTTATACAACAATCACTTGTTCTCAATGATCAGATGTAGCTGCAAAATAGCACACTGGGCTTTATACAACAATCACTTGTTCTCAATGATCAGATGTAGCTGAAAAATAACACACTGGGCTTTATACAACAATCACTTGTTCTCAATGATCAGATGTAGCTGAAAAATAGCACACTGGGCTTTATACTACAATCACTTGTTCTCAATGATCAGATGTAGCTGAAAAATAGCACACTGGGCTTTATACAACAATCACTTGTTCTCAATGATCAGATGTAGCTGAAAAATAGCACACTGGGCTTTATACAACAATCACTTGTTCTCAATGATCAGATGTAGCTGAAAAATAGCAAACTGAGCTTTATACAACAATCACTTGTTCTCAATGATCAGATGTAGCTGAAAAATAGCACACTGGGCTTTATACAACAATCACTTGTTCTCAATGATCAGATGTAGCTGACAAATTGTACACTGGGCTTTATACAACAATCACTTGTTCTCAATGATCAGATGTAGCTGACAAATTGTACACTGGGCTTTATACAACAATCACTTGTTCTCAATGATCAGATGTAGCTGAAAAATAGCACACTGGGCTTTATACAACAATCACTTGTTCTCAATGATCAGATGTAGCTGAAAAATAGCACACTGGGCTTTATACAACAATCACTCACTTACTTATAAACATAGTTTATATGTAACAATTTAAAAACATATAATGAGGAACAGTGCAAAAATCACCCATCTACGGCATATTTGATTAATGTATAAAAATTTTACAAAAGATATTGCATAGCGGGTAATTTTTTCGATGCACAATATTACTAGTAATCCAAATAGTAATGTAAAACTTTAGGTCAGGTATGAACATGAACCAACCAATAGATGATCAGGCACTTCACCGACAAGTCACACACCATTATCTCATTATGTGATAATCATTTATTGATCTAATCATATCATGATCTGCATGTTTCAATTAAATTCAAATCCATATCAGTGCTAGCCTTGAGTGTGGTAGATTATAGGTTCAAGACTATAACATTGGTATTTGATGTTTCTACCTTGGCACACACATTATGGAGTAAGAGCGAAACCTGGTTGACTTAGGATCAGGATAAAGAGTGCAGTGACATGTCTACCTGTGGACTATTGTTTCAGAGAGCTATCACCATAAAGATCTAACTAAGCTTGTTTATATTTTGTGAATGGTTAATGTTTAAGTTTATATTTTTGTGAAAGGTTACTGGCTATGTTTATATTTTTATGAATGATTACTGGCTATGTTTATATTTTTGTGAATGATTACTGGCTATGTTTATATTTTTATGAATGATTACTGGCTATGCTTATATTTTTGTGAATGATTACTGGCTATGTTTATATTTTTGTGAATGATTACTGGCTATGTTTATATTTTTGTGAAAGGTTACTGGCTATGTTTATATTTTTGTGAAAGGTTACTGGCTATGTTTATATTTTTATGAAAGGTTACTTGCTATGTTTATATTTTTGTGAATGATTACTGGCTATGTTTATATTTTTATGAATGATTACTGGCTGTTTATATTTTTGTGAATGATTACTGGCTATGTTTATATTTTTATGAAAGGTTACTGGCTATGTTTATATTTTTGTGAAAGGTTACTGGCTATGTTTATATTTTTGTGAAAGGTTACTGGCTATGCTTATATTTCTATGAATGATTACTGGCTATGTTTATATTTTTGTGAATGATTACTGGCTATGTTTATATTTTTGTGAATGATTACTGACTATGTTTATATTTTTATGAATGATTACTGGCTATGTTTATATTTTTGTGAATGGTTGTTACTGGTTATGTTTATATTTTTGTGAATGATTACTGGTTATGTTTATATTTTTGTGAAAGGTTACTGGCTGTTTATATTTTTGTGAATGATTACTGGCTATGTTTATATTTTTGTGAAAGGTTACTGGCTGTTTATATTTTTGTGAATGATTACTGGCTATGTTTATATTTTTATGAATGATTACTGGCTATGTTTATATTTTTGTGAATGATTGTTACTGGTTATGTTTATATTTTTGTGAATGATTACTGGTTATGTTTATATTTTTGTGAATGGTTACTGGCTATGTTTATATGATTTTGATTTGATTTTTGGTGTTTTAATGCCACTTTCAGCTATATCATGGCGACCAGTTTCAGTGGTGGAAGAAGCCGGCGTACCCGGAGAACCACCGACCATGGGCAAGCAACTGGTAAACTTTATCACCTGTGGCTGCGAGTCGAGTGCATCCTTTTTTGTAAATTACAAAGCCGGGCGCGAACCCACGCCTTATTGGTGATAGGCTTACATGAGTTGTTAGGTAATCCAACTACTTAACTCATTGAGCCACCCGGGCCCTGCTGTTTATATTTTTGTGAATGGTTACATATATATTTTTATGAATGATTACTGGCTATGCTTATATTTTTGTGAATGGTTACTGGTTATGTATATATTTTTTATGAATGGTTACTGGCTATGTTTATATTTTTGTGAATGGTTACTGGTTATGTATATATTTTTTATGAATGGTTACTGGCTATGTTTATATTTTTGTGAATGGTTACTGGTTATGTATATATTTTTGTGAATGACTATATGGTAAAGTTTATATCAAGGGTTATATTTTTTTGGCCTTTGGTGCGATGGCCTTATAAGAGTGAGGCGTGGGACTATTATTCTTGCATTTGTATACTTTAGAGGTGGTCTTAAACAAGGGCATTATAATGTGTTCCTATTAACCATATTGGTACTTAATCTAATTGTGACAGGAGCTATGTTACAATAGGGGCCATTGTTGTCTTGATCGTTTGGTAGTTGGATTTACAATGCAACCACCTATCCAAAAAGTGCCTATCACCGAACCTCATCATCATCTCATTGAAAATTAACTTGTTCTCGCCATGATATAGCTGAAAAATTGCTGAGTTGGCGTTAAACAACAGTCACTCACTCCTATGGGGAGTTGTGTTCTTAATCCTATGGTAGTTGTTTTACAGCTATAACTACCTTTACAATCAATGTCTATCACCACTAAAGTTGTTTGTAAGAGTTTGAATTCCCACTCATGGTGAAGTGTACTTGATACAAAAGTTTGTCAGTGACTTGAGGCAGGTTTGTGGTTTTCTCCTGATATTCCTGGTTTCCTCCACCAATAAAAATGTCAGCCAAGTGGCATTATACATCGTAACCCTAATCCTATGCTACATTATACAGATTCCTTGTTGAATACATTTCATTGTGTCAGTATTTCATAACAAGGATTCCCCATGAAGAAAACTATACTACATCTTTACCAGCCAAGAGTTAAGATCCACATCCCCCTCAGCCAAGAGTTAAGATCCACATCCCCCTCCTAAGGTTTGGCCAGATTTTTGTGGTCACATAGTGACAGTTATAACTGGATGCAGCCAGCGATAGCTGCAACCAATCAGAATATGTGTTACAAAAACATGTGTTTTGTAGGAAAAAATTTAACATAAACTAGACCCAGCTTTGCCATGAGAGATTGATGAAGAGCACAAAATAATTCTAAAGGATACATTTAGGGTTTTCCATTTAATGTGTACATATGAGGTGAAATTAATGGCTTGTGCTGACTGGTTGAAATTGATATTACTATAATGGAAATAACTGACAAAATCCATTATTATACTTCGTGTAAGTTTCTGTAGTGATATTTGGTAATGTAATATTTTGGCATATTACCTGGACAATTAGAAATTCAGTATAATAATGATATTAATGTGGTCTTGTCCAGGTAATATGCCAAAATATTACCCAGGTCTGAGAGACATATTACCATGGGTCGGGGGTAATATGTCTCATACCTGGGTAATATTTTGGCATATTACCTGGACAAGATCACATTATTATATAAGTAGATGGCAGTACTTGAGAATTATAACATTACAGCTAAGGCTCTTAACAAGGATGAAGAGGAGGAGAGGTGGATTGTTTCCCTTAGTATGATGACTATTCTGTGGCAAAATATAAAATAAAATAAAACTGTATTATAAAGTACCAATAATTTATTCTAATCAAATACAACTATACATCTAATATCTAAAATAAATATCTCTTGCACTAAACATTATTTTAATAATTAACAGATTCTTTGCTTTTACTACTTCCAAAATTTTCACTGATATCATGGTTTCCATGGTAACAAGATTAAATAGCGGATGAAACTAGAGTTCCTAAGAAACAATTGACTGTTTGTAACCACTAAGCTTTCTCTCAAATAAAACAGATATTAGAATACAAAAAGCCATTTTAAGGAAATAACCTATTAGTCAATTTGGGTGTACATTTTACATAAAAAATAAGAACCAGAGGCTCAGTGGGCTAAGTCTGTGTCGCTCACCTTTGATTCTGCTTTGAGGAAACTTATTACAGAACCTTCCATGGGTGCTTCCTACCAAATTTCGGTTCATTTGGCTACTCAGTTTCAGAGGAGAAGATTATTTAGAAATCGACCAATCAGAAACAAGAATTTCCTATGGTGGCCATGTTTGTTAACGAATTGGAACTAAATGAGCAATCTCTATAGAGGACCTTCCAAGAAAGTTTCCTACTAAATTTTTATTCATTTGGTCAAACGGTTTCTGGGAGAATATTTTTTAGAACTCAACCAATCAGAAAAAAAATTTGCCTGTGACGGCAATGTTTGTTAACGGATCGGAACTAAATGAGCAATCTTTATAGAGGACCTTTTATAGATGCTTCCTATCAAGTTTCGGTTCATTTGGCCAAGCAGTTTCAGAGGAGAAGGTTTTTTAAGAAATTAACCAATCAGAAACAAGCATTGCCTGTAGTGGTCATGTTTGTTAACGGATCGGGACGAAATGAGCAATCTGTATTGAGAAACTTCCATAGATGCTTCCTCCTGCCAAGTTTTGGTTCATATGGCCAAACAGTTTCAGAGGAGAGAATTTTTTTTAGAACTCAACCAATCAGAAACAAGAATTGCCTGTGGCAGCCATGTCTGATAGCAGATTGGAACTAATTGAGTAATCTTTATAGAGAACTTTCCAAGGATGCTTCCTACCAAATTTCGATTCATTTGGCCAAGTGGTTTCAGAGGAGAAGATTTTTAAAAATCGGCCAATCAGAAACAAGAATTTCCTATGTTTGTTAACGAATTGGAACTAAATGAGCAATCTCTATAGAGGACCTTCCAAGAATGCTTCATACTAAATTTCGATTCATTTGGTCAAACGAATATCTCGGAGAAGATTTTTTAGAAATCAACCAATCAGAAACAAGAATTCCCTGTGGCGGCAATGTTTGTTAACGGATTGGAACTAAATGAGCAATCTTTACAGAGGACCTTCCATAGATGCTTCCTATCAAGTTTCGGTTCATTTGGCCAAGCAGTTTCAGAGGAGAAGGTTTTTTAAGAAATTAACCAATCAGAAACAAGAATTGCCTGTGTCAGCCATGTTTGTTAATGGATTATGACAAAATGAGCAGTCTTTATGGAGGACCTTCCATAGATGCTTCCTACCAAGTTTCAGTTCATTTGACTAAGGGGTTTCAGAGGAGAAGATTAAAATGTGAAGTTAATGGAAGACGGACGCCAAGTGATGGCAAAAGCTTACTTCCATTAAAACTATTTATTGAAAGAACTATTAAAGATGTTCATTATACATTGCCAATTATGATATTTCCAAATACCGTAATTTGCCATGTATTAGACACACCTTCAATTGTAAATTGTGAATTTTTATGTTGATCTCAACTATTAATTCATTACTAAAAAAGAAATTAAGTTACTAAGATAAATAAATAAAACAATGTATGTACATTTATATACAAAACAAAGCAATTTATAAATAATAGTCTATCTAGATTGGAAATCTACTTTGTGTCTTCTACATGGGTTTATAAAGGTAAAAACGAATTTGAAAAAAAAATATTCTCAATATAAAGTTTGAAAAATATAGTATTTTGTACACAAATATCTAATCTAAGAAAAATGTTCAACATATATGTACATTCTTTTAAAACAAATATTGTGTAGCTATTGATATTTTCGATAATTTAAATAAGAAAAAATACATAATAATTTTTAATATTTTTAATATTTTTCAAATAAAAATTTTAAATAAAGAAATTGTACCATTTGTATGAGATTGTCAAACATTTACAACAAACAAAAAAACAATAATAATTTAACCTATTAAACATAATATACCATCGTAAGTTCCCACAGCTGATCATGCTCTGATTACTCTCCACTCATAACCCAAGGATTCCCTGCCAGTTCACCCACGGGTGATGTGCAGAGTAATTGGGGCATGTGGGAACCAACTGATGATGATATAAAGTACTGGTATTATCATTACTTTAATCTTATATTTACGATTTACATACAGTAATAGGTTTTGTCAACTTGTACCCAATTTGTACTACATTGTACCCAATTTTTTCAAATAATTTCGTTTTTAATTAATGATAAAAATATGGATTCCAAAATGCATGTAATTAAAAATTAATTACCTGTGAATGAAAAAAGAATATATATTTCTTTTTATTACAGAAAATTAAATTTTACACAAAAAAAATGGTTGTCAATTTGTTTCAAATATTACTGGTAAGTCTATATTAAAAGAAATTACTAATTTATATCTTAATGCTGTTAAATTTAAAAATAGTTCTTACTATTAATTTTTTTAAAAATAGTTCTTACTATTCAAAAATAACCAATCGCTAAATTTAAAAAAAAATCTAAATACATTAAGATAAAAAAAAATATACAAATGTAGTATAATAACCAACCAATTATTACAATTTTCATTAAATTTATTTTTGAAACATAAACTTATCACTATAGATGCATACACCGTCATTTTCTATTTATAGATATGACATACATACATGTACATAGGTAATCTAAATCTTCAGAAATACATTTTTTATTTTGTCATATTTAATATCAATCCCTAACCAAAGGAACAATCTTCACTTCTCTATGCTACAGATTGTACCCCATTTATTACAGGATTAATGCATGAACAGTGATTTTTAAGTCCATTTTACACTAGGTAGACGAAAGGCAGTACCGGTACACTTTATTCTTGACCTCACAGGTTACCGTCTAGACGTACAGCTTGTTCTACAGCAGTCGAAGGAATACTGGTAGTCGTAGTCTCTTGTAGAAAATATGGTTTATGGAACGCCGAATTTGTTCAATGCACTTCCTGTCCCAAGTCTTGTCGTCAATGTTGAACTTTTCAAAGGTGGCTAATCTAATGGCGGAGATGATATCGTGATCTAAAACTTCTGCCAATGGCTGTGAACTGATTAAACACTGGTAGATGTTAGATAAGTCAAAAATATGCCACACTAAATCCCGTGCGAACAGATGAGGTTGATGTTGATTGGCTGATTCTAATACTGTACAAGATATCGTCTTGGTGACATGGTTGAACCGCTGCAGATCATATTCGTGAATGTCCATAGATCTTAATACAATGCGGTTCAATTTTTCGTCAGTTACTCTACCACTTGGAACCACGGGTAAAACCTTAAGTAGTCTCTGCATAATAGAACGGCTATTCTTGGCTGGGTATGAATTGGTAATGTTCTTCCCTCGGTACTTCTCACAGATATATCCAGCAATGGTTGATGGGCTGCAGGGTGTGCATTGATCCATTGGTACTAATGTTGAGGATGACACTTGGTCGTCTGCTTTATACTTGTCAAAACTTACACAAGTTCTTCTGTGCTTACTGGCTGAGGGTTGGTCATCAAGCAGTAAAATGTCATCAACAGTGCTAGTATCTGGTTTCTTAAAATGCGGTGTAGCATTAAACAAACGTTTACGAGCAGACTGTCTAGTTGTAACAGGAGGTGAAGGCTTATCATGTGACTTTGGTGGGTGCTGTTCTTGAAGTTGACTAATCTGCAACTTGTTGTCATCGTTTGAAACCAATGAAACTGACTGGATTTTGCTCTTATTTTTAGCTACCGGTACTGGTATACAGGAACTGTCAGCATGTGCAAGACTGGAAATGTCTTTAATACCTGGATGGAAATTGTTGGAACTGGTACAGGCAGTATCAATTAAACAATCATTGGTAACAGTAGACATTTCATACAGGACAGTCGACATGTCATATATATTTGTTGAGCTCATCAATGGGTTAGTTGATATGTCCTGAAGTTCTTCAGTTATGTTGGCATTAACTGTTGATAAATCTGGCCTAAATATCTGGTCCAAGATTGTAAAGTTACTTTCTGTCTTTCCATGTGTCTTCTCCTCAAGATGCATCATGGATGTGGTGTTGACATTACCCATACTTGGTGGCTGTACAAGAAATGTCAGGTTCTGATTGTCATCTTCCTGATCATTGGTCGTATAACCAGAACTTGGTGTAGACATCATGTTGATGGATGGATCATGTAGAATACTGTCAAGCTCTAAAAAATCAACATCACCAAGAATTGTCATGTGGGAAAACAAATCCAACTGGTTTGTTGATGTCATTGGCAATGATTCCTCAATGAATTTGTTGCTATAATTTGGGACCAGTCGTTCATTCTGTGAATTGTTGTCATCTTGTAAGTTGGTACAGGCAGTTGGTTGTTGACTTGGTTGAGCATGAGATGATAATGGTTTGATAAAGGCAATATTGACTGATGGCGGCTTACTTGATATAATATTACCAGGTGAAGCAGATACAGTGGCGATGCTGTGTCCCTATCTAGTTACTACAGTTGTCATGCGTGAATGGCTTGAATGTTGGCTTTATGGAGAAACTTTATCACTAGTTGGCATGAAAGTAGCTGAGCTAGTCGTTGTTGGTAGATTACTTGATGCACTTTTGGTTGAAGCAACTTTGGTATTGTCTATGGTTGACAGGTGGTTGTGCTTGGTACTGTTCACTCTTGTTGAACTGGAAAATGGAGTTGGATGTTCTGGACAACTAGAATCAAATTTACTGGTGGAAACAGAGATGTTCTGGCTGGCTGAAGCTTCAGATATGGTCTGATTGGTGTCTGGTCTAAGCAATGGACTGGCAGGTTTACTTAAAGCTGCTGTCTGTAGATCTTTATGGCTGGCAGAGGACTGGAGGGATTTTGTCTCAATATCACTGATCAGGGCTCTAACTGATTTGGTAGGTGGTCTAAGATTGATAGAGGACTGTGAAGAGTCATTGCCAGGTAAGATGGAGGTAGATATTACTGGATTCTCTGCCATGTCACTGGGCTGGTCACTGCTTGCTGTAGCAACATCTAGGTGGGAAGATCCTGAATGTTGGAAATTTGTATTGTTGTTCTGCTCCGATGGTTCAATGGTTGAAGAAGTCTTTGTATCTTGATCTTGGTCAGACACAACATGGTTAAAATCTTGCTGGCATGGAGCTTGGCCGACAACATTCTTGTTGGCTAACGTGGAAGATGACTGTCTAGTGGTTACATTGGTCAAGTCTTGTAGATTTGATGGCGTTACAGTTACGTTCATCTTGTCATTGGTGGCTGGAATTGGCACTGAAGGTTGGCAAGATGTAACAAAACTGGAATTTATTTCCTGGTTGTTGATAATAGACAAAGCAGTGTCTAAATAACTTCTTTCGGTTCTGTGTTCAGGTGTAACTGGACTAGATGATGAGGCTACTGGGTCTTGCTGTACTACAGGAGATACTGAGTTTGTCTTCTTTTGTTGGCAGATTTTCTTTAAAATGGCACTGGCAGACTTTTTTAACTTGTTGATAGGCTTACTAAGACTTTTCTGGTCACTAGAAGCTGAAGACAGTTGTTTATTTTTACTGTTGTTGTTCTTGTTGGACTTCTTGTTGGTATTGTTGTCATGGTCACTAGCTGGTGAAGAATGTGAGAATACTAGTTGACCTTGTACTGATGGAAATAAGGGAGACGACTTGTTGATTGTTGATTTATTGTTGCTTCTGTTGCTAAATTGTGAACTAGGAGCATCAACTGGTCTTCTCTGATTTTGATTAGAACAGAACAGTTGGATAGCTGGTGCCCTGATGATTTGAATGTTTGAACAAATACCCATTCCATGCTCACCTAAGTTGAAAACATTGTCAAATTTTTCATGAATTAGTGACTTGGCTTGCTGTAACTTGGACAGGTGTGATAAAACGTTTATCTCAACATTGGTAATGGCTGTTGATAAGGCTTGACAAAGTGTCCAGCATTGCTCATTAATGTGCTGTATTTTACTACATGCGTGCTACAAAACCAATACACATGTCTAAAGTATTCTGCAGGACAACTACAGGAACAGGAAATATTCTCATAAAATGCATTCTGGGTAAACTAGTTTCTAATCTGTTGTTGTTGTATGTGTTGTGGGATCTGCTGGTAATTATTGGTGTTCTGAGGATATCTGGCCTGGTAATGTTGGTTGTCTTGTACTGGTATCTGATGATAATTGTTAGATATGTTGAGCTGTTGCAAAAGAACAGAACTGGGTCCTGATGACTGGTTCCCTATGACTGGTGTTGGATAAAAGGTTTTGTTACCAGTTACTACACTGATGTTGTTCATCTGAGAGATTGGAGTGGTGTTCTGTTTGATTGATTTATTATTAAGTGATGCCAATTTGTGACCAATGAAGAATATCAGCTGTTGAAGATGGTTAAGCTGGTTCCCTACGAGTTCCATAATGGGTGCTGAATGAACTGGTGGGTCAGGTCTGGTAGCACTATAGATAAACCCTGGTGCTGCTTGGTAAGGTGGCGTGGTAATCCCAGGTGGTGGTTGTACTACTGGAAGGCTCTGATTGATCTGGTTGTCAACGGCAACAAGGTCATGCTGGACGCTCTGCATAACATTCTGTAGTTCCTTTAACATGGAGTTGTGGAACTCGCACATGCCATCTGTTGTATCCATATTGAAGTCTTCAAACTGCAAAAAAGAAAATTAGAATTTAATAAATATGGCCGACAGTCTAATAGGATTATAGGAATTTAATGACAACAATACTTCAGGTTTTTTTTTTTATCGTGTCAGCTAGTTTTATTGTTGGGACAGACAATCAGGAAAGCCTGAGAAAACTAATGAACTTTTGTAGCTCACTGATAAATACTATGGCAGTTGACTGGCACTACAATTATGTTCTTTAAGTCCATGTTATAATTGATTTTTTTTCTATTTTACCAATCCAGTTTCACAATTTAATTATATATGTCTAAAAAAAAGGCAACAATCGTCCTTACATAAATGATACCAGACACAAAACTAGATGTGTCGGAACAAAACGAATGTCCGCTCTGTGAATATTAAGGAGGCTCGCAAATGTTTCACCCTTTTTTAATTCCCTCAGTAATAGGCTAAGATATAACAAATGAATTTCAAAGTTGATCTGTAACTTATGATTATACACTCTCATACCAAAAATCAAGTCGATATCTCAAATCATAGTGAAATAAAGTGGTGACAACTAAATATTTGGCCAAATTTCCAAAGTCCAAGGGCCATAACTCGGCCAAAAATCATTGGACCAGAACGAAATGTAAACTTGATCTGTAACTCATCATTATACACTCATAGACCAAAAATATGATCTGTAACTTCATTATACACCACATACCAAATATCAAGTCAATATCTCAAAGCACAGCAATTGTTTTATTTCGGAATTACGGACATGGGTAACACTATATGTCTGCAGGGACATAAAAATTAAATAAAAATTATAAATCTATTATCATCAAGGGTTAGACAGGCACAACATGATATGATTGCAGCAAGTAGACAAGGGCTTCCCACTACACTAGTTTTACTGCAATCAAGTCGAACATGAAAACAATAACTGATAGAGGAAATCTGCTGATGGAAATTACTACCTTGAAGCACTTGTCACAATCAATTCACAGCAAAAAAAAACAACATAAAATTAGATGAAAAATATAAATTGAATATATCTTCCAAAAAATGTGACTATTTGAATTTCTGCCCTCTTAGACCCCTTTTTGAAATAAAATGACAATTTTTTTTTCTGGTTCATTAATAGCCTATTAACAATTGGACAGAAAGTTCCAGTCTTGGAATTTGGCACCTTTTGTCCCTTCTGATTCAGTTTATCTAAGAAACTGTAAGTGAAAAAAAGAAATATGCCAAAAAAAACTACTGAAAGGCATCAACACAATCCAAAGGAAAAAAAACCACATCAAAATTGAATGCAAAATGAAAATTCTATGTAAACTTTCAAAATCTGAATTTTCGGAATTTTGGTCACTTTTAATCCATTTTCGAAAATAAAATATGTAATTTTCTTAAATAACTCGTACAGATGAGAACTGCATCGGTGGCGTAATGATTAGCGTGCTTGCCTCGAGTGCGGTTGATCATGGGTTCGAGCCCCGGTTGGGTCAAACCAATGACTATAAAATTGGTATTTGTTGCTTCTCCGCTAAGCATGCAGCATTAAGGAGAAAGAGCAAAGACTGGTTGGCTCGGAATCAGAATAATGTGTCCGAGTGGAGTGACAAGTCTACCCGCGGACTGTTGTTTCAGTGAACTAGCACTATAAAAATCCAACTCAGCGTGTTGGTCTAGAACAAAGCGGACTTCATAATCATCTCATTGAAAATTAACTTGTTCTCGCCATAATATAGCTGAAAAATTGCTGAATTGGCATTAAACAACAATCACTCACTCATACAGATATAATATAATATAATACCAGATGAGCATTTTGCACAAAAAAATTGTATTAAAATTGGATGAAAGATAAGAACGTTCAAATTTTGGTCATCAAGTTTATCTCGGAAACTGTAATAGATAACGAAATCTGTTTACATACTACCAGAAAGTCTTAGCAGAATCAATTTACAGGGAAAAAAACACATTAAAATGAAAAATAATAATGGGCTACATGGAGCAAAGCATGATATGACAGCAGCATGTCCACAAGGAAAAGTGTATATTAAAAGCAAGTGTGTGCACAATGATGAGTAGGACAGAGTAATTTGTTAAACACTGTTATTTGAGTTCATTTTACTATGTTCTCTTTAACCCCATTAATTAATTGAAACCCAAAGTAGGACTTCAATCAAATAAAATGGGCGTTGATAGAGGATATCTGTCAACATATCACCAAAAGCTCTCAACACAATCCATTCAGCAACAAAAAAAAACCATCAAAATTCTATAAACCATTCAAATATGCAAAATTCCGTAATTTGAGCCTCTTTTGGACTCCTTTTTTAAATAAATTAGCAAAAAAAAACAACATTTATGGTCTATTAATAACTAATAAAGATGTACACTTTGCAACAAACTGCATTAAAATTGGATGAATATTAAAAACTTAAAATTTTTTATTTCCCCCTATTGACTTCTTTTATGTCAAAGACAGTAATAGTAATGCATGTTTCTGAAAGGGATTTCCTTAAGGAATGCATTAAAAAATTCCCCATCAAAAACAAGTGAATAATAAATAATTTATATCCATCCTTTTTGGACACCTTTGAAGAAAATGTTACTCTCCCACAGTTTGACTCAAAAACAAATAATATTATTCACGAAATACATATAACAGAGAACGAAACAAGATGAACTGTGAGCTAATGCTCACCTATGATACCCCCGCTCTTCAGCAAACAGGAAGTAGAAATCTTGACGGATCAAAAAAACACTTCCCACGATATGGGGTACCTATATGAAGCTTGTGACCAAATATCAGATTTCTGCCATCAATAGTTGCTGAGAAAAATGCGACGAAAAATGAGCATATATGTTCAATGTGTATAAAAATCAACAGTCGGCAAACAGGAAGTAGGAATCTGACGGGTCCAAAAACGCTACCCACAATATGGTATACCTATATGATGCTTGTGACCAAATATCAGATTTCTGCCATCAACAATTACTGAGAAAAATGCGACGAAAAATATCTTGGACGGACGGAAGGACGGAGAGAGGTAAAACAGTATACCACCCTCCCCCTTCGGGGAGCGGGGGTATAATTATTGATGTTATTCAAATTCTTAACCAAAACAAAGCAACAGGACCAGACAAATAAGTCATAAAATGCTTAAAATTTCTCCTGAGAAAATTGCAAAGCCCATTCTAATAATATTTAATAAATCTTTACAACAGAGCAAATATCCTTCTAATTGGAAGAGTGTTCATGTTATTGCAATTTTCAAAAAGGGTGATACATCCCTACCCTCCAATTATCGCCCGATATCTTTAATAAGTTGTGTAGGTAAATTAATGGAATGAAATTTTATAAACATGTTTACAATCATCTTGTTAATAACAATCTCATATATAAATACCAATCAGGGTTTTTGCCAAAACATTCCACTGTCCATCAACTATTAGAACTATACAATTCGATCTTAAACTCTCTAGAAAAAAAAAAGAATTTAGCTGCTTCGTCTTTTGCGATTTTTCTAAAAGCTTTTGACAAGGTTTGGCACAAAGGTCTTATTCACAAAATGAATTCATACGGAATTCAAGGGAAGTTAATAAAATGGTTCGAAAACTATCTGTTCAAAAGAAGACAAAAAGTAATTAATAAAAACTCTTGGTCAAGTTTCGAACCTGTCTCAGCTGGTGTACCCCAAAGGTCAGTATTGGGTCCCTTCATGTTTCTAATATACATAAATGATATAGGAGAAAAACTTATATCGTTGAGTAGATTATTTGCTGACGACATATCACTCGGATATTCTAGTCAAAGTGTTGATCAAATAACCAGAGGCTCTCAAGAGCCTGTATCGTTCACCTGGTTATAAAAAAAACCAATTGGTCCTATGTAAAAACTATGTCCTGCAGTGGTAGTCATCTTGGAATTACGATCAACATAAAAAACACAAAGTTTGTAAAGGACCTTCCAATGATTGATGCACAATTTAGGTTCAATCAGTGCAATAGCTTCAGAGAAGAATATATTTCTGTATTTTCCCCTGTGTTAATACTATGACCTGTGGTGGCAGCCATCTTGGATTTCCGATCGGCATAAAAAACAGAAAATTTGTAGAGGACCTTCCAATGATCATTCCTGGGCAGTTTGGTTTCAACTGTCCAAGTGGTTTCAGAGAAGAAGCGTTTTGAAACATTTTTCCCATAGGGTCCAATGTTAAACTAAGTCCTGCCGTAGCCGCCATTTTGAATTTCATATCAGAACAAAAAACCTAAAGTATGTAGAGGACCATCCAATGAACATTCATGTACAGTTTGGCTTTAATCATATTTGTAGTTTCTGAGAAGAAGGCATTTGAATATTTTCCCATAGGGTCCAATGTTAATCTATGTCCTGCGGTGGCGGCCATCTTGGATTTCCGATCGGCATAAAAAACAGAAACTTTGTAGAGGACCTTCCAATGATCATTCCTGGGCAGTTTGGTTTCAACTGTCCAAGTGGTTTCAGAGAAGAAGCATTTTGAAACATTTTTCCCATAGGGTCCAATGTTAAACTAAGTCCTGCCGTAGCCACCATTTTGAATTTCATATCGGAACAAAAAACCTTAAGATTGTAGAGGACCATCCAATGAACATTCATGTACAGTTTGGCTTTAATCATATTTGTAGTTTCTGAGAAGAAGGCATTTGAATATTTTCCCATAGGGTCCAATGTTAATCTATGTCCTGCGGTGGCGGCCATCTTGGATTTCCGATCGGCATAAAAAACAGAAAATATGTAGAGGACCTTCCAATGATCATTCCTGGGCAGTTTGGTTTCAACTGTCCAAGTGGTTTCAGAGAAGAAGCATTTTGAAACATTTTTCCCATAGGGTCCAATGTTAAACTAAGTCCTGCCGTAGCCGCCATTTTCAATTTCATATCGGAACAAAAAACCTTAAGATTGTAGAGGACCATCCAATGAACATTCATGTACAGTTTGGCTTTAATCATATTTGTAGTTTCTGAGAAGAAGGCATTTGAATATTTTCCCATAGGGTCCAATGTTAATCTATGTCCTGTGGTGGCGGCCATCTTGGATTTCCGATCGGCATAAAAAACATAAAATTTGTAGAGGACCTTCCAATGATCATTCCTGGGCAGTTTGGTTTCAACTGTCCAAGTGGTTTCAGAGAAGAAGCATTTTGAAACATTTTTCCCATAGGGTCCAATGTTAAACTAGGTCCTGCCGTAGCCGCCATTTTGAATTTCATATCGGAACAAAAAACCTTAAGATTGTAGAGGACCATCCAATGAACATTCATGTACAGTTTGGCTTTAATCATATTTGTAGTTTCTGAGAAGAAGGCATTTGAATATTTTCCCATAGGGTCCAATGTTAATCTATGTCCTGCGGTGGCAGCCATCTTGGATTTCCGATCGGCAAAAAAAACAGAAATTTGTAGAGGACCTTCCAATGATCATTCCTGGGCAATTTGGTTTCAACTGTCCAAGTGGTTTCAGAGAAGAAGCATTTTGAAACATTTTTCCCATAGGGTCCAATGTTAAACTAAGTCCTGCCGTAGCCGCCATTTTGAATTTCATATCGGAACAAAAAACCTTAAGATTGTAGAGGACCATCCAATGAACATTCATGTACAATTTGGCTTTAATCATATTTGTAGTTTCTGAGAAGAAGGCATTTGAATATTTTCCCATAGGGTCCAATGTTAATCTATGGCCTGCGGTGGCAGCCATCTTGGATTTCCGATCGGCATAAAAAACAGAAACTTTGTAGAGGACCTTCCAATGATCATTCCTGGGCAGTTTGGTTTCAACTGTCCAATTGGTTTCAGAGAAGAAGCATTTTGAAACCTTTTTCCCATAGGGTCCAATGTTAAACTAAGTCCTGCCGTAGCCGCCATTTTGAATTTCATATCGGAACAAAAAACCTTAAGATTGTAGAGGACCATCCAATGAACATTCATGTACAGTTTGGCTTTAATCATATTTATAGTTTCTGAGAAGAAGGCATTTGAATATTTTCCCATAGGGTCCAATGTTAATCTATGTCCTGCGGTGGCGGCCATCTTGGATTTCCGATCGGCATAAAAAACATAAAATTTGTAGAGGACCTTCCAATGATCATTCCTGCGCAGTTTGGTTTCAACTGTCCAAGTGGTTTCAGAGAAGAAGCATTTTGAAACATTATTCCCATAGGGTCCAATGTTAAACTAAGTCCTGCCGTAGCCGCCATTTTGAATTTCATATCGGAACAAAAAACCTTAAGATTGTAGAGGACCATCCAATGAACATTCATGTACAGTTTGGCTTTAATCATATTTGTAGTTTCTGAGAAGAAGGCATTTGAATATTTTCCCATAGGGTCCAATGTTAATCTATGTCCTGCGGTGGCAGCCATCTCGGATTTCCGATCGGCATAAAAAACAGAAACTTTGTAGAGGACCATCCAATGAACATTCATGTACAGTTTGGCTTTAATCATATTTGTAGTTTCTGAGTAGAAGGCATTTGAATATTTTCCCATAGGATCCAATGTTAATCTATGTATTACGGTGGTGGCCATCTTGGATTTCCGATCAGCATAAAAAACACACACCTTGTAGAGGACCTTCCAATGATCATTCCTGGGCAGTTTGGTTTCAATTATCCAAGTGGTTTCAGAGAAGAAGCGTTTTGAAACATTTTTCCCATAGGGTCCAATGTTAAACTAAGTCCTGCTGTAGCCGCCATTTTGAATTTCATATCGGAATAAAAAACGTAAAGTTTGTAGAGGACCATTCAATGAACATTCATGTACAGTTTTGCTTTAATCATATTTGTAGTTTCTGAGAAGAAGGCATTTGAACATTTTCCCATAGGGTCCAATGTTAATCTATGTCCTGCGGTGGCGGCCATCTTGAATTTTCGATCGGCATAAAAAAACAGAAACTGTGTAGAGGACCTTCCAATGATCATTCCTGGTCAGTTTGGTTTCAGTTGTCCAAGTGGTTTCAGAGAAGAAGCGTTTTGAAACATTTTTCCCATAGGGTCCAATGTTAAACTAAGTCCTGCCGTAGCCGCCATTTTGAATTTCATATCGGAACAAAAAACGTAAAGTTTGTAGAGGACCATCCAATGACCATTCATGTACAGTTTGGCTTTAATAATATTTGTAGTTTCTGAGAAGAAGGCATTTGAACATTTTCCCATAGGGTCCAATGTTAATCTATGTATTGCGGTAGCAGCCATCTTGGATTTCCGATCGGCATAAAAAACATAAAATTTGTAGAGGACCTTCCAATGATCATTCCTGGGCAGTTTGGTTTCAACTGTCCTAGTGGTTTCAGAGAAGAAGCGTTTTGAAACATTTTCCCCATAGGGTCCAATGTTAAACTAGGTCCTGCCGTAGCCGCCATTTTGAATTTCATATCAGAACAAAAAACGTAAAGTTTGTAGAGGACCAGCCAATGAACATTCATGTACAGTTTGGCTTTATTCATATTTGTAGTTTCTGAGAAGAAGGCATTTGAATATTTTCCCATAGGGTCCAATGTTAATCTATGTCCTGCGGTGGCAGCCATCTTGGATTTCCGATCGGCATAAAAAACAGAAAATTTGTAGAGGACCTTCCAATGATCATTCCTGGGCAGTTTGGTTTCAACTGTCCCAGTGGTTTCAGAGAAGAAGCATTTTGAAACATTTTTCCCATAGGGTCCAATGTTAAACTAAGTCCTGCCGTAGCCGCCATTTTGAATTTCATAACGGAACAAAAAACCTAAAGTTTGTAGAGGGCCATCTAATGAACATTCATGTACAGTTTGGCTTTAATCATATTTGTAGTTTCTGAGAAGAAGGCATTTGAATATTTTCCCATAGGGTCCAATGTTAATCTATGTATTGCGGTGGCGGCCATCTTGGATTTCCGATCGGCATAAAATACAGAAAATTTGTAGAGGACCTTCCAATGATCATTCCTGGGCAGTTTGGTTTCAACTGTCCAAGTGGTTTCAGAGAAGAAGCATTTTGAAACATTTTTCCCATAGGGTCCAATGTTAAACTAAGTCCTGCCGTAGCCGCCATTTTCAATTTCATATCGGAACAAAAAACCTTAAGATTGTAGAGGACCATCCAATGAACATTCAAGTACAGTTTGGCTTTAATCATATTTGTAGTTTCTGAGAAGAAGGCATTTGAATATTTTCCCATAGGGTCCAATGTTAATCTATGGCCTGCGGTGGCAGCCATCTTGGATTTCCGATCGGCATAAAAAACAGAAACTTTGTAGAGGACCATCCAATGAACATTCATGTACAGTTTGGCTTTAATCATATTTGTAGTTTCTGAGTAGAAGGCATATGAATATTTTTCCATAGGATCCAATGTTAATCTATGTATTACGGTGGTGGCCATCTTGGATTTCCGATCAGCATAAAAAACACACACCTTGTAGAGGACCTTCCAATGATCATTCCTGGGCAGTTTGGTTTCAATTATCCAAGTGGTTTCAGAGAAGAAGCGTTTTGAAACATTTTTCCCATAGGGTCCAATGTTAAACTAAGTCCTGCTGTAGCCGCCATTTTGAATTTCATATCGGAATAAAAAACGTAAAGTTTGTAGAGGACCATTCAATGAACATTCATGTACAGTTTTGCTTTAATCATATTTGTAGTTTCTGAGAAGAAGGCATTTGAACATTTTCCCATAGGGTCCAATGTTAATCTATGTCCTGCGGTGGCGGCCATCTTGAATTTTCGATCGGCATAAAAAACATAAAATTTGTAGAGGACCTTCCAATGATCATTCCTGGGCAGTTTGGTTTCAACTGTTCAAGTGGTTTCAGAGAAGAAGCGTTTTGAAACATTTTTCCCATAGGGTCCAATGTTAAACTAAGTCCTGCCGTAGCCGCCATTTTGAATTTCATATCAGAACAAAAAACGTAAAGTTTATAGAGGACCATCCAATGAACATTCATGTACAGTTTGGCTTTAATAATATTTGTAGTTTCTGAGAAGAAGGCATTTGAACATTTTCCCATAGAGTTCAATGTTAATCTATGTATTGCGGTAGCAGCCATCTTGGATTTCCGATCGGCATAAAAAACATAAAATTTGTAGATGACCTTCCAATGATCATTCCTGGGCAGTTTGGTTTCAACTGTCCTAGTGGTTTCAGAGAAGAAGCGTTTTGAAACATTTTCCCATAGGGTCCAATGTTAAACTAGGTCCTGCCGTAGCCGCCATTTTGAATTTCATATCAGAACAAAAAACGTAAAGTTTGTAGAGGACCATCCAATGAACATTCATGTACAGTTTGGCTTTAATCATATTTGTAGTTTCTGAGAAGAAGGCATTTGAATATTTTCCCATAGGGTCCAATGTTAATCTATGTCCTACCGCAGGACATAGATTAACATTGGCAGCCATCTTGGATTTCCGATCGGCATAAAAAACAGAAAATTTGTAGAGGACCTTCCAATGATCATTCCTGGGCAGTTTGGTTTCAACTGTCCCAGTGGTTTCAGAGAAGAAGCATTTTGAAACATTTTTCCCATAGGGTCCAATGTTAAACTAAGTTCTGCCGTAGCCGCCATTTTGAATTTCATATCGGAACAAAAAACCTTAAGATTGTAGAGGACCATCCAATGAACATTCATGTACAGTTTGGCTTTAATCATATTTGTAGTTTCTGAGAAGAAGGCATTTGAATATTTTCCCATAGGGTCCAATGTTAATCTATGTCCTGCGGTGGCAGCCATCTTGGATTTCCGATCGACATAAAAAACATAAACTTTGTAGAGGACCTTCCAATGATCATTCCTGGGCAGTTTGGTTTCAACTGTCCAAGTGGTTTCAGAGAAGAAGCATTTTGAAACATTTTTCCCATAGGGTCCAATGTTAAACTAAGTCCTGCTGTAGCCGCCATTTTGAATTTCATATCGGAACAAAAAACCTTAAGATTGTAGAGGACCATCCAATAAACATTCATGTACAGTTTGGCTTTAATCATATTTGTAGTTTCTGAGAAGAAGGCATTTGAATATTTTCCCATAGGATCCAATGTTAATCTATGTATTACGGTGGTGGCCATCTTGGATTTCTGATCGGCATAAAAAACAGAAACTTTGTAGAGGACCATCCAATGAACATTCATGTACAGTTTGGCTTTAATCATATTTGTAGTTTCTGAGTAGAAGGCATTTGAATATTTTCCCATAGGATCCAATGTTAATCTATGTATTACGGTGGTGGCCATCTTGGATTTCCGATCAGCATAAAAAACACACACCTTGTAGAGGACCTTCCAATGATCATTCCTGGGCAGTTTGGTTTCAATTATCCAAGTGGTTTCAGAGAAGAAGCGTTTTGAAACATTTTTCCCATAGGGTCCAATGTTAAACTAAGTCCTGCTGTAGCCGCCATTTTGAATTTCATATCGGAATAAAAAACGTAAAGTTTGTAGAGGACCATTCAATGAACATTCATGTACAGTTTTGCTTTAATCATATTTGTAGTTTCTGAGAAGAAGGCATTTGAATATTTTCCCATAGGGTCCAATGTTAATCTATGTCCTGCGGTGGCAGCCATCTTGGATTTCCGATCGGCAAAAAAAACAGAAATTTGTAGAGGACCTTCCAATGATCATTCCTGGGCAATTTGGTTTCAACTGTCCAAGTGGTTTCAGAGAAGAAGCATTTTGAAACATTTTTCCCATAGGGTCCAATGTTAAACTAAGTCCTGCCGTAGCCGCCATTTTGAATTTCATATCGGAACAAAAAACCTTAAGATTGTAGAGGACCATCCAATGAACATTCATGTACAATTTGGCTTTAATCATATTTGTAGTTTCTGAGAAGAAGGCATTTGAATATTTTCCCATAGGGTCCAATGTTAATCTATGGCCTGCGGTGGCAGCCATCTTGGATTTCCGATCGGCATAAAAAACAGAAACTTTGTAGAGGACCTTCCAATGATCATTCCTGGGCAGTTTGGTTTCAACTGTCCAATTGGATTCAGAGAAGAAGCATTTTGAAACCTTTTTCCCATAGGGTCCAATGTTAAACTAAGTCCTGCCGTAGCCGCCATTTTGAATTTCATATCGGAACAAAAAACCTTAAGATTGTAGAGGACCATCCAATGAACATTCATGTACAGTTTGGCTTTAATCATATTTATAGTTTCTGAGAAGAAGGCATTTGAATATTTTCCAATAGGGTCCAATGTTAATCTATGTCCTGCGGTGGCGGCCATCTTGGATTTCCGATCGGCATAAAAAACATAAAATTTGTAGAGGACCTTCCAATGATCATTCCTGCGCAGTTTGGTTTCAACTGTCCAATTGGTTTCAGAGAAGAAGCATTTTGAAACATTATTCCCATAGGGTCCAATGTTAAACTAAGTCCTGCTGTAGCCGCCATTTTGAATTTCATATCGGAACAAAAAACCTTAAGATTGTAGAGGACCATCCAATGAACATTCATGTACAGTTTGGCTTTAATCATATTTGTAGTTTCTGAGTAGAAGGCATTTTAATATTTTCCCATAGGATCCAATGTTAATCTATGTATTACGGTGGTGGCCATCTTGGATTTCCGATCAGCATAAAAAACACACACCTTGTAGAGGACCTTCCAATGATCATTCCTGGGCAGTTTGGTTTCAATTATCCAAGTGGTTTCAGAGAAGAAGCGTTTTGAAACATTTTTCCCATAGGGTCCAATGTTAAACTAAGTCCTGCTGTAGCCGCCATTTTGAATTTCATATCGGAATAAAAAACGTAAAGTTTGTAGAGGACCATTCAATGAACATTCATGTACAGTTTTGCTTTAATCATATTTGTAGTTTCTGAGAAGAAGGCATTTGAATATTTTCCCATAGGGTCCAATGTTAATCTATGTCCTGCGGTGGCAGCCATCTTGGATTTCCGATCGGCATAAAAAACAGAAACTTTGTAGAGGACCTTCCAATGATCATTCCTGGGCAGTTTGGTTTCAATTATCCAAGTGGTTTCAGAGAAGAAGCGTTTTGAAACATTTTTCCCATAGGGTCCAATGTTAAACTAAGTCCTGCTGTAGCCGCCATTTTGAATTTCATATCGGAATAAAAAACGTAAAGTTTGTAGAGGACCATTCAATGAACATTCATGTACAGTTTGGCTTTAATCATATTTGTAGTTTCTGAGTAGAAGGCATTTGAATATTTTTCCATAGGATCCAATGTTAATCTATGTATTACGGTGGTGGCCATCTTGGATTTCCGATCAGCATAAAAAACACACACCTTGTAGAGGACCTTCCAATGATCATTCCTGGGCAGTTTGGTTTCAATTATCCAAGTGGTTTCAGAGAAGAAGCATTTTGAAACATTTTTCCCATAGGGTCCAATGTTAAACTAAGTCCTGCTGTAGCCGCCATTTTGAATTTCATATCGGAATAAAAAACGTAAAGTTTGTAGAGGACCATTCAATGAACATTCATGTACAGTTTTGCTTTAATCATATTTGTAGTTTCTGAGAAGAAGGCATTTGAACATTTTCCCATAGGGTCCAATGTTAATCTATGTCCTGCGGTGGCGGCCATCTTGAATTTTCGATCGGCATAAAAAACAGAAAATTTGTAGAGGACCTTCCAATGATCATTCCTGGGCAGTTTGGTTTCAACTGTTCAAGTGGTTTCAGAGAAGAAGCGTTTTGAAACATTTTTCCCATAGGGTCCAATGTTAAACTAAGTCCTGCCGTAGCCGCCATTTTGAATTTCATATCAGAACAAAAAACGTAAAGTTTATAGAGGACCATCCAATGAACATTCATGTACAGTTTGGCTTTAATAATATTTGTAGTTTCTGAGAAGAAGGCATTTGAACATTTTCCCATAGAGTTCAATGTTAATCTATGTATTGCGGTAGCAGCCATCTTGGATTTCCGATCGGCATAAAAAACATAAAATTTGTAGATGACCTTCCAATGATCATTCCTGGGCAGTTTGGTTTCAACTGTCCTAGTGGTTTCAGAGAAGAAGCGTTTTGAAACATTTTCCCATAGGGTCCAATGTTAAACTAGGTCCTGCCGTAGCCGCCATTTTGAATTTCATATCAGAACAAAAAACGTAAAGTTTGTAGAGGACCATCCAATGAACATTCATGTACAGTTTGGCTTTAATCATATTTGTAGTTTCTGAGAAGAAGGCATTTGAATATTTTCCCATAGGGTCCAATGTTAATCTATGTCCTACCGCAGGACATAGATTAACATTGGCAGCCATCTTGGATTTCCGATCGGCATAAAAAACAGAAAATTTGTAGAGGACCTTCCAATGATCATTCCTGGGCAGTTTGGTTTCAACTGTCCCAGTGGTTTCAGAGAAGAAGCATTTTGAAACATTTTTCCCATAGGGTCCAATGTTAAACTAAGTTCTGCCGTAGCCGCCATTTTGAATTTCATATCGGAACAAAAAACCTTAAGATTGTAGAGGACCATCCAATGAACATTCATGTACAGTTTGGCTTTAATCATATTTGTAGTTTCTGAGAAGAAGGCATTTGAATATTTTCCCATAGGGTCCAATGTTAATCTATGTCCTGCGGTGGCAGCCATCTTGGATTTCCGATCGACATAAAAAACAGAAACTTTGTAGAGGACCTTCCAATGATCATTCCTGGGCAGTTTGGTTTCAACTGTCCAAGTGGTTTCAGAGAAGAAGCATTTTGAAACATTTTTCCCATAGGGTCCAATGTTAAACTAAGTCCTGCCGTAGCCGCCATTTTCAATTTCATATCGGAACAAAAAACCTTAAGATTGTAGAGGACCATCCAATGAACATTCAAGTACAGTTTGGCTTTAATCATATTTGTAGTTTCTGAGAAGAAGGCATTTGAATATTTTCCCATAGGGTCCAATGTTAATCTATGGCCTGCGGTGGCAGCCATCTTGGATTTCCGATCGGCATAAAAAACAGAAACTTTGTAGAGGACCATCCAATGAACATTCATGTACAGTTTGGCTTTAATCATATTTGTAGTTTCTGAGTAGAAGGCATATGAATATTTTTCCATAGGATCCAATGTTAATCTATGTATTACGGTGGTGGCCATCTTGGATTTCCGATCAGCATAAAAAACACACACCTTGTAGAGGACCTTCCAATGATCATTCCTGGGCAGTTTGGTTTCAATTATCCAAGTGGTTTCAGAGAAGAAGCGTTTTGAAACATTTTTCCCATAGGGTCCAATGTTAAACTAAGTCCTGCTGTAGCCGCCATTTTGAATTTCATATCGGAATAAAAAACGTAAAGTTTGTAGAGGACCATTCAATGAACATTCATGTACAGTTTTGCTTTAATCATATTTGTAGTTTCTGAGAAGAAGGCATTTGAACATTTTCCCATAGGGTCCAATGTTAATCTATGTCCTGCGGTGGCGGCCATCTTGAATTTTCGATCGGCATAAAAAACAGAAAATTTGTAGAGGACCTTCCAATGATCATTCCTGGGCAGTTTGGTTTCAACTGTTCAAGTGGTTTCAGAGAAGAAGCGTTTTGAAACATTTTTCCCATAGGGTCCAATGTTAAACTAAGTCCTGCCGTAGCCGCCATTTTGAATTTCATATCAGAACAAAAAACGTAAAGTTTATAGAGGACCATCCAATGAACATTCATGTACAGTTTGGCTTTAATAATATTTGTAGTTTCTGAGAAGAAGGCATTTGAACATTTTCCCATAGAGTTCAATGTTAATCTATGTATTGCGGTAGCAGCCATCTTGGATTTCCGATCGGCATAAAAAACATAAAATTTGTAGATGACCTTCCAATGATCATTCCTGGGCAGTTTGGTTTCAACTGTCCTAGTGGTTTCAGAGAAGAAGCGTTTTGAAACATTTTCCCATAGGGTCCAATGTTAAACTAGGTCCTGCCGTAGCCGCCATTTTGAATTTCATATCAGAACAAAAAACGTAAAGTTTGTAGAGGACCATCCAATGAACATTCATGTACAGTTTGGCTTTAATCATATTTGTAGTTTCTGAGAAGAAGGCATTTGAATATTTTCCCATAGGGTCCAATGTTAATCTATGTCCTACCGCAGGACATAGATTAACATTGGCAGCCATCTTGGATTTCCGATCGGCATAAAAAACAGAAAATTTGTAGAGGACCTTCCAATGATCATTCCTGGGCAGTTTGGTTTCAACTGTCCCAGTGGTTTCAGAGAAGAAGCATTTTGAAACATTTTTCCCATAGGGTCCAATGTTAAACTAAGTTCTGCCGTAGCCGCCATTTTGAATTTCATATCGGAACAAAAAACCTTAAGATTGTAGAGGACCATCCAATGAACATTCATGTACAGTTTGGCTTTAATCATATTTGTAGTTTCTGAGAAGAAGGCATTTGAATATTTTCCCATAGGGTCCAATGTTAATCTATGTCCTGCGGTGGCAGCCATCTTGGATTTCCGATCGACATAAAAAACATAAACTTTGTAGAGGACCTTCCAATGATCATTCCTGGGCAGTTTGGTTTCAACTGTCCAAGTGGTTTCAGAGAAGAAGCATTTTGAAACATTTTTCCCATAGGGTCCAATGTTAAACTAAGTCCTGCTGTAGCCGTCATTTTGAATTTCATATCGGAACAAAAAACCTTAAGATTGTAGAGGACCATCCAATAAACATTCATGTACAGTTTGGCTTTAATCATATTTGTAGTTTCTGAGAAGAAGGCATTTGAATATTTTCCCATAGGATCCAATGTTAATCTATGTATTACGGTGGTGGCCATCTTGGATTTCTGATCGGCATAAAAAACAGAAACTTTGTAGAGGACCATCCAATGAACATTCATGTACAGTTTGGCTTTAATCATATTTGTAGTTTCTGAGTAGAAGGCATTTGAATATTTTCCCATAGGATCCAATGTTAATCTATGTATTACGGTGGTGGCCATCTTGGATTTCCGATCAGCATAAAAAACACACACCTTGTAGAGGACCTTCCAATGATCATTCCTGGGCAGTTTGGTTTCAATTATCCAAGTGGTTTCAGAGAAGAAGCGTTTTGAAACATTTTTCCCATAGGGTCCAATGTTAAACTAAGTCCTGCTGTAGCCGCCATTTTGAATTTCATATCGGAATAAAAAACGTAAAGTTTGTAGAGGACCATTCAATGAACATTCATGTACAGTTTTGCTTTAATCATATTTGTAGTTTCTGAGAAGAAGGCATTTGAATATTTTCCCATAGGGTCCAATGTTAATCTATGTCCTGCGGTGGCAGCCATCTTGGATTTCCGATCGGCAAAAAAAACAGAAATTTGTAGAGGACCTTCCAATGATCATTCCTGGGCAATTTGGTTTCAACTGTCCAAGTGGTTTCAGAGAAGAAGCATTTTGAAACATTTTTCCCATAGGGTCCAATGTTAAACTAAGTCCTGCCGTAGCCGCCATTTTGAATTTCATATCGGAACAAAAAACCTTAAGATTGTAGAGGACCATCCAATGAACATTCATGTACAATTTGGCTTTAATCATATTTGTAGTTTCTGAGAAGAAGGCATTTGAATATTTTCCCATAGGGTCCAATGTTAATCTATGGCCTGCGGTGGCAGCCATCTTGGATTTCCGATCGGCATAAAAAACAGAAACTTTGTAGAGGACCTTCCAATGATCATTCCTGGGCAGTTTGGTTTCAACTGTCCAATTGGATTCAGAGAAGAAGCATTTTGAAACCTTTTTCCCATAGGGTCCAATGTTAAACTAAGTCCTGCCGTAGCCGCCATTTTGAATTTCATATCGGAACAAAAAACCTTAAGATTGTAGAGGACCATCCAATGAACATTCATGTACAGTTTGGCTTTAATCATATTTATAGTTTCTGAGAAGAAGGCATTTGAATATTTTCCAATAGGGTCCAATGTTAATCTATGTCCTGCGGTGGCGGCCATCTTGGATTTCCGATCGGCATAAAAAACATAAAATTTGTAGAGGACCTTCCAATGATCATTCCTGCGCAGTTTGGTTTCAACTGTCCAATTGGTTTCAGAGAAGAAGCATTTTGAAACATTATTCCCATAGGGTCCAATGTTAAACTAAGTCCTGCTGTAGCCGCCATTTTGAATTTCATATCGGAACAAAAAACCTTAAGATTGTAGAGGACCATCCAATGAACATTCATGTACAGTTTGGCTTTAATCATATTTGTAGTTTCTGAGTAGAAGGCATTTTAATATTTTCCCATAGGATCCAATGTTAATCTATGTATTACGGTGGTGGCCATCTTGGATTTCCGATCAGCATAAAAAACACACACCTTGTAGAGGACCTTCCAATGATCATTCCTGGGCAGTTTGGTTTCAATTATCCAAGTGGTTTCAGAGAAGAAGCGTTTTGAAACATTTTTCCCATAGGGTCCAATGTTAAACTAAGTCCTGCTGTAGCCGCCATTTTGAATTTCATATCGGAATAAAAAACGTAAAGTTTGTAGAGGACCATTCAATGAACATTCATGTACAGTTTTGCTTTAATCATATTTGTAGTTTCTGAGAAGAAGGCATTTGAATATTTTCCCATAGGGTCCAATGTTAATCTATGTCCTGCGGTGGCAGCCATCTTGGATTTCCGATCGGCATAAAAAACAGAAACTTTGTAGAGGACCTTCCAATGATCATTCCTGGGCAGTTTGGTTTCAATTATCCAAGTGGTTTCAGAGAAGAAGCGTTTTGAAACATTTTTCCCATAGGGTCCAATGTTAAACTAAGTCCTGCTGTAGCCGCCATTTTGAATTTCATATCGGAATAAAAAACGTAAAGTTTGTAGAGGACCATTCAATGAACATTCATGTACAGTTTGGCTTTAATCATATTTGTAGTTTCTGAGTAGAAGGCATTTGAATATTTTTCCATAGGATCCAATGTTAATCTATGTATTACGGTGGTGGCCATCTTGGATTTCCGATCAGCATAAAAAACACACACCTTGTAGAGGACCTTCCAATGATCATTCCTGGGCAGTTTGGTTTCAATTATCCAAGTGGTTTCAGAGAAGAAGCATTTTGAAACATTTTTCCCATAGGGTCCAATGTTAAACTAAGTCCTGCTGTAGCCGCCATTTTGAATTTCATATCGGAATAAAAAACGTAAAGTTTGTAGAGGACCATTCAATGAACATTCATGTACAGTTTTGCTTTAATCATATTTGTAGTTTCTGAGAAGAAGGCATTTGAACATTTTCCCATAGGGTCCAATGTTAATCTATGTCCTGCGGTGGCGGCCATCTTGAATTTTCGATCGGCATAAAAAACAGAAAATTTGTAGAGGACCTTCCAATGATCATTCCTGGGCAGTTTGGTTTCAACTGTTCAAGTGGTTTCAGAGAAGAAGCGTTTTGAAACATTTTTCCCATAGGGTCCAATGTTAAACTAAGTCCTGCCGTAGCCGCCATTTTGAATTTCATATCAGAACAAAAAACGTAAAGTTTATAGAGGACCATCCAATGAACATTCATGTACAGTTTGGCTTTAATAATATTTGTAGTTTCTGAGAAGAAGGCATTTGAACATTTTCCCATAGAGTTCAATGTTAATCTATGTATTGCGGTAGCAGCCATCTTGGATTTCCGATCGGCATAAAAAACATAAAATTTGTAGATGACCTTCCAATGATCATTCCTGGGCAGTTTGGTTTCAACTGTCCTAGTGGTTTCAGAGAAGAAGCGTTTTGAAACATTTTCCCATAGGGTCCAATGTTAAACTAGGTCCTGCCGTAGCCGCCATTTTGAATTTCATATCAGAACAAAAAACGTAAAGTTTGTAGAGGACCATCCAATGAACATTCATGTACAGTTTGGCTTTAATCATATTTGTAGTTTCTGAGAAGAAGGCATTTGAATATTTTCCCATAGGGTCCAATGTTAATCTATGTCCTACCGCAGGACATAGATTAACATTGGCAGCCATCTTGGATTTCCGATCGGCATAAAAAACAGAAAATTTGTAGAGGACCTTCCAATGATCATTCCTGGGCAGTTTGGTTTCAACTGTCCCAGTGGTTTCAGAGAAGAAGCATTTTGAAACATTTTTCCCATAGGGTCCAATGTTAAACTAAGTTCTGCCGTAGCCGCCATTTTGAATTTCATATCGGAACAAAAAACCTTAAGATTGTAGAGGACCATCCAATGAACATTCATGTACAGTTTGGCTTTAATCATATTTGTAGTTTCTGAGAAGAAGGCATTTGAATATTTTCCCATAGGGTCCAATGTTAATCTATGTCCTGCGGTGGCAGCCATCTTGGATTTCCGATCGACATAAAAAACAGAAACTTTGTAGAGGACCTTCCAATGATCATTCCTGGGCAGTTTGGTTTCAACTGTCCAAGTGGTTTCAGAGAAGAAGCATTTTGAAACATTTTTCCCATAGGGTCCAATGTTAAACTAAGTCCTGCCGTAGCCGCCATTTTCAATTTCATATCGGAACAAAAAACCTTAAGATTGTAGAGGACCATCCAATGAACATTCAAGTACAGTTTGGCTTTAATCATATTTGTAGTTTCTGAGAAGAAGGCATTTGAATATTTTCCCATAGGGTCCAATGTTAATCTATGGCCTGCGGTGGCAGCCATCTTGGATTTCCGATCGGCATAAAAAACAGAAACTTTGTAGAGGACCATCCAATGAACATTCATGTACAGTTTGGCTTTAATCATATTTGTAGTTTCTGAGTAGAAGGCATATGAATATTTTTCCATAGGATCCAATGTTAATCTATGTATTACGGTGGTGGCCATCTTGGATTTCCGATCAGCATAAAAAACACACACCTTGTAGAGGACCTTCCAATGATCATTCCTGGGCAGTTTGGTTTCAATTATCCAAGTGGTTTCAGAGAAGAAGCGTTTTGAAACATTTTTCCCATAGGGTCCAATGTTAAACTAAGTCCTGCTGTAGCCGCCATTTTGAATTTCATATCGGAATAAAAAACGTAAAGTTTGTAGAGGACCATTCAATGAACATTCATGTACAGTTTTGCTTTAATCATATTTGTAGTTTCTGAGAAGAAGGCATTTGAACATTTTCCCATAGGGTCCAATGTTAATCTATGTCCTGCGGTGGCGGCCATCTTGAATTTTCGATCGGCATAAAAAACAGAAAATTTGTAGAGGACCTTCCAATGATCATTCCTGGGCAGTTTGGTTTCAACTGTTCAAGTGGTTTCAGAGAAGAAGCGTTTTGAAACATTTTTCCCATAGGGTCCAATGTTAAACTAAGTCCTGCCGTAGCCGCCATTTTGAATTTCATATCAGAACAAAAAACGTAAAGTTTATAGAGGACCATCCAATGAACATTCATGTACAGTTTGGCTTTAATAATATTTGTAGTTTCTGAGAAGAAGGCATTTGAACATTTTCCCATAGAGTTCAATGTTAATCTATGTATTGCGGTAGCAGCCATCTTGGATTTCCGATCGGCATAAAAAACATAAAATTTGTAGATGACCTTCCAATGATCATTCCTGGGCAGTTTGGTTTCAACTGTCCTAGTGGTTTCAGAGAAGAAGCGTTTTGAAACATTTTCCCATAGGGTCCAATGTTAAACTAGGTCCTGCCGTAGCCGCCATTTTGAATTTCATATCAGAACAAAAAACGTAAAGTTTGTAGAGGACCATCCAATGAACATTCATGTACAGTTTGGCTTTAATCATATTTGTAGTTTCTGAGAAGAAGGCATTTGAATATTTTCCCATAGGGTCCAATGTTAATCTATGTCCTACCGCAGGACATAGATTAACATTGGCAGCCATCTTGGATTTCCGATCGGCATAAAAAACAGAAAATTTGTAGAGGACCTTCCAATGATCATTCCTGGGCAGTTTGGTTTCAACTGTCCCAGTGGTTTCAGAGAAGAAGCATTTTGAAACATTTTTCCCATAGGGTCCAATGTTAAACTAAGTTCTGCCGTAGCCGCCATTTTGAATTTCATATCGGAACAAAAAACCTTAAGATTGTAGAGGACCATCCAATGAACATTCATGTACAGTTTGGCTTTAATCATATTTGTAGTTTCTGAGAAGAAGGCATTTGAATATTTTCCCATAGGGTCCAATGTTAATCTATGTCCTGCGGTGGCAGCCATCTTGGATTTCCGATCGACATAAAAAACATAAACTTTGTAGAGGACCTTCCAATGATCATTCCTGGGCAGTTTGGTTTCAACTGTCCAAGTGGTTTCAGAGAAGAAGCATTTTGAAACATTTTTCCCATAGGGTCCAATGTTAAACTAAGTCCTGCTGTAGCCGTCATTTTGAATTTCATATCGGAACAAAAAACCTTAAGATTGTAGAGGACCATCCAATAAACATTCATGTACAGTTTGGCTTTAATCATATTTGTAGTTTCTGAGAAGAAGGCATTTGAATATTTTCCCATAGGATCCAATGTTAATCTATGTATTACGGTGGTGGCCATCTTGGATTTCTGATCGGCATAAAAAACAGAAACTTTGTAGAGGACCATCCAATGAACATTCATGTACAGTTTGGCTTTAATCATATTTGTAGTTTCTGAGTAGAAGGCATTTGAATATTTTCCCATAGGATCCAATGTTAATCTATGTATTACGGTGGTGGCCATCTTGGATTTCCGATCAGCATAAAAAACACACACCTTGTAGAGGACCTTCCAATGATCATTCCTGGGCAGTTTGGTTTCAATTATCCAAGTGGTTTCAGAGAAGAAGCGTTTTGAAACATTTTTCCCATAGGGTCCAATGTTAAACTAAGTCCTGCTGTAGCCGCCATTTTGAATTTCATATCGGAATAAAAAACGTAAAGTTTGTAGAGGACCATTCAATGAACATTCATGTACAGTTTTGCTTTAATCATATTTGTAGTTTCTGAGAAGAAGGCATTTGAATATTTTCCCATAGGGTCCAATGTTAATCTATGTCCTGCGGTGGCAGCCATCTTGGATTTCCGATCGGCAAAAAAAACAGAAATTTGTAGAGGACCTTCCAATGATCATTCCTGGGCAATTTGGTTTCAACTGTCCAAGTGGTTTCAGAGAAGAAGCATTTTGAAACATTTTTCCCATAGGGTCCAATGTTAAACTAAGTCCTGCCGTAGCCGCCATTTTGAATTTCATATCGGAACAAAAAACCTTAAGATTGTAGAGGACCATCCAATGAACATTCATGTACAATTTGGCTTTAATCATATTTGTAGTTTCTGAGAAGAAGGCATTTGAATATTTTCCCATAGGGTCCAATGTTAATCTATGGCCTGCGGTGGCAGCCATCTTGGATTTCCGATCGGCATAAAAAACAGAAACTTTGTAGAGGACCTTCCAATGATCATTCCTGGGCAGTTTGGTTTCAACTGTCCAATTGGTTTCAGAGAAGAAGCATTTTGAAACCTTTTTCCCATAGGGTCCAATGTTAAACTAAGTCCTGCCGTAGCCGCCATTTTGAATTTCATATCGGAACAAAAAACCTTAAGATTGTAGAGGACCATCCAATGAACATTCATGTACAGTTTGGCTTTAATCATATTTATAGTTTCTGAGAAGAAGGCATTTGAATATTTTCCCATAGGGTCCAATGTTAATCTATGTCCTGCGGTGGCGGCCATCTTGGATTTCCGATCGGCATAAAAAACATAAAATTTGTAGAGGACCTTCCAATGATCATTCCTGCGCAGTTTGGTTTCAACTGTCCAATTGGTTTCAGAGAAGAAGCATTTTGAAACATTATTCCCATAGGGTCCAATGTTAAACTAAGTCCTGCTGTAGCCGCCATTTTGAATTTCATATCGGAACAAAAAACCTTAAGATTGTAGAGGACCATCCAATAAACATTCATGTACAGTTTGGCTTTAATCATATTTGTAGTTTCTGAGAAGAAGGCATTTGAATATTTTCCCATAGGATCCAATGTTAATCTATGTATTACGGTGGTGGCCATCTTGGATTTCTCATCGGCATAAAAAACAGAAACTTTGTAGAGGACCATCCAATGAACATTCATGTACAGTTTGGCTTTAATCATATTTGTAGTTTCTGAGTAGAAGGCATTTGAATATTTTCCCATAGGATCCAATGTTAATCTATGTATTACGGTGGTGGCCATCTTGGATTTCCGATCAGCATAAAAAACACACACCTTGTAGAGGACCTTCCAATGATCATTCCTGGGCAGTTTGGTTTCAATTATCCAAGTGGTTTCAGAGAAGAAGCGTTTTGAAACATTTTTCCCATAGGGTCCAATGTTAAACTAAGTCCTGCTGTAGCCGCCATTTTGAATTTCATATCGGAATAAAAAACGTAAAGTTTGTAGAGGACCATTCAATGAACATTCATGTACAGTTTTGCTTTAATCATATTTGTAGTTTCTGAGAAGAAGGCATTTGAATATTTTCCCATAGGGTCCAATGTTAATCTATGTCCTGCGGTGGCAGCCATCTTGGATTTCCGATCGGCATAAAAAACAGAAACTTTGTAGAGGACCTTCCAATGATCATTCCTGGGCAGTTTGGTTTCAATTATCCAAGTGGTTTCAGAGAAGAAGCGTTTTGAAACATTTTTCCCATAGGGTCCAATGTTAAACTAAGTCCTGCTGTAGCCGCCATTTTGAATTTCATATCGGAATAAAAAACGTAAAGTTTGTAGAGGACCATTCAATGAACATTCATGTACAGTTTGGCTTTAATCATATTTGTAGTTTCTGAGTAGAAGGCATTTGAATATTTTTCCATAGGATCCAATGTTAATCTATGTATTACGGTGGTGGCCATCTTGGATTTCCGATCAGCATAAAAAACACACACCTTGTAGAGGACCTTCCAATGATCATTCCTGGGCAGTTTGGTTTCAATTATCCAAGTGGTTTCAGAGAAGAAGCATTTTGAAACATTTTTCCCATAGGGTCCAATGTTAAACTAAGTCCTGCTGTAGCCGCCATTTTGAATTTCATATCGGAATAAAAAACGTAAAGTTTGTAGAGGACCATTCAATGAACATTCATGTACAGTTTTGCTTTAATCATATTTGTAGTTTCTGAGAAGAAGGCATTTGAACATTTTCCCATAGGGTCCAATGTTAATCTATGTCCTGCGGTGGCGGCCATCTTGAATTTTCGATCGGCATAAAAAACAGAAAATTTGTAGAGGACCTTCCAATGATCATTCCTGGGCAGTTTGGTTTCAACTGTTCAAGTGGTTTCAGAGAAGAAGCGTTTTGAAACATTTTTCCCATAGGGTCCAATGTTAAACTAAGTCCTGCCGTAGCCGCCATTTTGAATTTCATATCAGAACAAAAAACGTAAAGTTTATAGAGGACCATCCAATGAACATTCATGTACAGTTTGGCTTTAATAATATTTGTAGTTTCTGAGAAGAAGGCATTTGAACATTTTCCCATAGAGTTCAATGTTAATCTATGTATTGCGGTAGCAGCCATCTTGGATTTCCGATCGGCATAAAAAACATAAAATTTGTAGATGACCTTCCAATGATCATTCCTGGGCAGTTTGGTTTCAACTGTCCTAGTGGTTTCAGAGAAGAAGCGTTTTGAAACATTTTCCCATAGGGTCCAATGTTAAACTAGGTCCTGCCGTAGCCGCCATTTTGAATTTCATATCAGAACAAAAAACGTAAAGTTTGTAGAGGACCATCCAATGAACATTCATGTACAGTTTGGCTTTAATCATATTTGTAGTTTCTGAGAAGAAGGCATTTGAATATTTTCCCATAGGGTCCAATGTTAATCTATGTCCTACCGCAGGACATAGATTAACATTGGCAGCCATCTTGGATTTCCGATCGGCATAAAAAACAGAAAATTTGTAGAGGACCTTCCAATGATCATTCCTGGGCAGTTTGGTTTCAACTGTCCCAGTGGTTTCAGAGAAGAAGCATTTTGAAACATTTTTCCCATAGGGTCCAATGTTAAACTAAGTTCTGCCGTAGCCGCCATTTTGAATTTCATATCGGAACAAAAAACCTTAAGATTGTAGAGGACCATCCAATGAACATTCATGTACAGTTTGGCTTTAATCATATTTGTAGTTTCTGAGAAGAAGGCATTTGAATATTTTCCCATAGGGTCCAATGTTAATCTATGTCCTGCGGTGGCAGCCATCTTGGATTTCCGATCGACATAAAAAACATAAACTTTGTAGAGGACCTTCCAATGATCATTCCTGGGCAGTTTGGTTTCAACTGTCCAAGTGGTTTCAGAGAAGAAGCATTTTGAAACATTTTTCCCATAGGGTCCAATGTTAAACTAAGTCCTGCTGTAGCCGCCATTTTGAATTTCATATCGGAACAAAAAACCTTAAGATTGTAGAGGACCATCCAATAAACATTCATGTACAGTTTGGCTTTAATCATATTTGTAGTTTCTGAGAAGAAGGCATTTGAATATTTTCCCATAGGATCCAATGTTAATCTATGTATTACGGTGGTGGCCATCTTGGATTTCTGATCGGCATAAAAAACAGAAACTTTGTAGAGGACCATCCAATGAACATTCATGTACAGTTTGGCTTTAATCATATTTGTAGTTTCTGAGTAGAAGGCATTTGAATATTTTCCCATAGGATCCAATGTTAATCTATGTATTACGGTGGTGGCCATCTTGGATTTCCGATCAGCATAAAAAACACACACCTTGTAGAGGACCTTCCAATGATCATTCCTGGGCAGTTTGGTTTCAATTATCCAAGTGGTTTCAGAGAAGAAGCGTTTTGAAACATTTTTCCCATAGGGTCCAATGTTAAACTAAGTCCTGCTGTAGCCGCCATTTTGAATTTCATATCGGAATAAAAAACGTAAAGTTTGTAGAGGACCATTCAATGAACATTCATGTACAGTTTTGCTTTAATCATATTTGTAGTTTCTGAGAAGAAGGCATTTGAATATTTTCCCATAGGGTCCAATGTTAATCTATGTCCTGCGGTGGCAGCCATCTTGGATTTCCGATCGGCAAAAAAAACAGAAATTTGTAGAGGACCTTCCAATGATCATTCCTGGGCAATTTGGTTTCAACTGTCCAAGTGGTTTCAGAGAAGAAGCATTTTGAAACATTTTTCCCATAGGGTCCAATGTTAAACTAAGTCCTGCCGTAGCCGCCATTTTGAATTTCATATCGGAACAAAAAACCTTAAGATTGTAGAGGACCATCCAATGAACATTCATGTACAATTTGGCTTTAATCATATTTGTAGTTTCTGAGAAGAAGGCATTTGAATATTTTCCCATAGGGTCCAATGTTAATCTATGGCCTGCGGTGGCAGCCATCTTGGATTTCCGATCGGCATAAAAAACAGAAACTTTGTAGAGGACCTTCCAATGATCATTCCTGGGCAGTTTGGTTTCAACTGTCCAATTGGTTTCAGAGAAGAAGCATTTTGAAACCTTTTTCCCATAGGGTCCAATGTTAAACTAAGTCCTGCCGTAGCCGCCATTTTGAATTTCATATCGGAACAAAAAACCTTAAGATTGTAGAGGACCATCCAATGAACATTCATGTACAGTTTGGCTTTAATCATATTTATAGTTTCTGAGAAGAAGGCATTTGAATATTTTCCCATAGGGTCCAATGTTAATCTATGTCCTGCGGTGGCGGCCATCTTGGATTTCCGATCGGCATAAAAAACATAAAATTTGTAGAGGACCTTCCAATGATCATTCCTGCGCAGTTTGGTTTCAACTGTCCAAGTGGTTTCAGAGAAGAAGCATTTTGAAACATTATTCCCATAGGGTCCAATGTTAAACTAAGTCCTGCTGTAGCCGCCATTTTGAATTTCATATCGGAACAAAAAACCTTAAGATTGTAGAGGACCATCCAATAAACATTCATGTACAGTTTGGCTTTAATCATATTTGTAGTTTCTGAGAAGAAGGCATTTGAATATTTTCCCATAGGATCCAATGTTAATCTATGTATTACGGTGGTGGCCATCTTGGATTTCTGATCGGCATAAAAAACAGAAACTTTGTAGAGGACCATCCAATGAACATTCATGTACAGTTTGGCTTTAATCATATTTGTAGTTTCTGAGTAGAAGGCATTTGAATATTTTCCCATAGGATCCAATGTTAATCTATGTATTACGGTGGTGGCCATCTTGGATTTCCGATCAGCATAAAAAACACACACCTTGTAGAGGACCTTCCAATGATCATTCCTGGGCAGTTTGGTTTCAATTATCCAAGTGGTTTCAGAGAAGAAGCGTTTTGAAACATTTTTCCCATAGGGTCCAATGTTAAACTAAGTCCTGCTGTAGCCGCCATTTTGAATTTCATATCGGAATAAAAAACGTAAAGTTTGTAGAGGACCATTCAATGAACATTCATGTACAGTTTTGCTTTAATCATATTTGTAGTTTCTGAGAAGAAGGCATTTGAATATTTTCCCATAGGGTCCAATGTTAATCTATGTCCTGCGGTGGCAGCCATCTTGGATTTCCGATCGGCATAAAAAACAGAAACTTTGTAGAGGACCTTCCAATGATCATTCCTGGGCAGTTTGGTTTCAACTGTCCAATTGGTTTCAGAGAAGAAGCATTTTGAAACCTTTTTCCCATAGGGTCCAATGTTAAACTAAGTCCTGCCGTAGCCGCCATTTTGAATTTCATATCGGAACAAAAAACCTTAAGATTGTAGAGGACCATCCAATGAACATTCATGTACAGTTTGGCTTTAATCATATTTATAGTTTCTGAGAAGAAGGCATTTGAATATTTTCCCATAGGGTCCAATGTTAATCTATGTCCTGCGGTGGCAGCCATCTTGGATTTCCGATCGGCATAAAAAACAGAAACTTTGTAGAGGACCTTCCAATGATCATTCCTGGGCAATTTGGTTTCAACTGTCCAAGTGGTTTCAGAGAAGAAGCATTTTGAAACATTTTTCCCATAGGGTCCAATGTTAAACTAAGTCCTGCCGTAGCCGCCATTTTGAATTTCATATCGGAACAAAAAACCTTAAGATTGTAGAGGACCATCCAATGAACATTCATGTACAATTTGGCTTTAATCATATTTGTAGTTTCTGAGAAGAAGGCATTTGAATATTTTCCCATAGGGTCCAATGTTAATCTATGGCCTGCGGTGGCAGCCATCTTGGATTTCCGATCGGCATAAAAAACAGAAACTTTGTAGAGGACCTTCCAATGATCATTCCTGGGCAGTTTGGTTTCAACTGTCCAATTGGTTTCAGAGAAGAAGCATTTTGAAACCTTTTTCCCATAGGGTCCAATGTTAAACTAAGTCCTGCCGTAGCCGCCATTTTGAATTTCATATCGGAACAAAAAACCTTAAGATTGTAGAGGACCATCCAATGAACATTCATGTACAGTTTGGCTTTAATCATATTTATAGTTTCTGAGAAGAAGGCATTTGAATATTTTCCCATAGGGTCCAATGTTAATCTATGTCCTGCGGTGGCGGCCATCTTGGATTTCCGATCGGCATAAAAAACATAAAATTTGTAGAGGACCTTCCAATGATCATTCCTGCGCAGTTTGGTTTCAACTGTCCAAGTGGTTTCAGAGAAGAAGCATTTTGAAACATTATTCCCATAGGGTCCAATGTTAAACTAAGTCCTGCTGTAGCCGCCATTTTGAATTTCATATCGGAACAAAAAACCTTAAGATTGTAGAGGACCATCCAATAAACATTCATGTACAGTTTGGCTTTAATCATATTTGTAGTTTCTGAGAATAAGGCATTTGAATATTTTCCCATAGGATCCAATGTTAATCTATGTATTACGGTGGTGGCCATCTTGGATTTCTGATCGGCATAAAAAACAGAAACTTTGTAGAGGACCATCCAATGAACATTCATGTACAGTTTGGCTTTAATCATATTTGTAGTTTCTGAGTAGAAGGCATTTGAATATTTTCCCATAGGATCCAATGTTAATCTATGTATTACGGTGGTGGCCATCTTGGATTTCCGATCAGCATAAAAAACACACACCTTGTAGAGGACCTTCCAATGATCATTCCTGGGCAGTTTGGTTTCAATTATCCAAGTGGTTTCAGAGAAGAAGCGTTTTGAAACATTTTTCCCATAGGGTCCAATGTTAAACTAAGTCCTGCTGTAGCCGCCATTTTGAATTTCATATCGGAATAAAAAACGTAAAGTTTGTAGAGGACCATTCAATGAACATTCATGTACAGTTTTGCTTTAATCATATTTGTAGTTTCTGAGAAGAAGGCATTTGAATATTTTCCCATAGGGTCCAATGTTAATCTATGTCCTGCGGTGGCAGCCATCTTGGATTTCCGATCGGCATAAAAAACAGAAACTTTGTAGAGGACCTTCCAATGATCATTCCTGGGCAGTTTGGTTTCAACTGTCCAATTGGTTTCAGAGAAGAAGCATTTTGAAACCTTTTTCCCATAGGGTCCAATGTTAAACTAAGTCCTGCCGTAGCCGCCATTTTGAATTTCATATCGGAACAAAAAACCTTAAGATTGTAGAGGACCATCCAATGAACATTCATGTACAGTTTGGCTTTAATCATATTTATAGTTTCTGAGAAGAAGGCATTTGAATATTTTCCCATAGGGTCCAATGTTAATCTATGTCCTGCGGTGGCGGCCATCTTGGATTTCCGATCGGCATAAAAAACATAAAATTTGTAGAGGACCTTCCAATGATCATTCCTGCGCAGTTTGGTTTCAACTGTCCAAGTGGTTTCAGAGAAGAAGCATTTTGAAACATTATTCCCATAGGGTCCAATGTTAAACTAAGTCCTGCCGTAGCCGCCATTTTGAATTTCATATCGGAACAAAAAACCTTAAGATTGTAGAGGACCATCCAATGAACATTCATGTACAGTTTGGCTTTAATCATATTTGTAGTTTCTGAGAAGAAGGCATTTGAATATTTTCCCATAGGGTCCAATGTTAATCTATGTCCTGCGGTGGCAGCCATCTCGGATTTCCGATCGGCATAAAAAACAGAAACTTTGTAGAGGACCATCCAATGAACATTCATGTACAGTTTGGCTTTAATCATATTTGTAGTTTCTGAGTAGAAGGCATTTGAATATTTTCCCATAGGATCCAATGTTAATCTATGTATTACGGTGGTGGCCATCTTGGATTTCCGATCAGCATAAAAAACACACACCTTGTAGAGGACCTTCCAATGATCATTCCTGGGCAGTTTGGTTTCAATTATCCAAGTGGTTTCAGAGAAGAAGCGTTTTGAAACATTTTTCCCATAGGGTCCAATGTTAAACTAAGTCCTGCTGTAGCCGCCATTTTGAATTTCATATCGGAATAAAAAACGTAAAGTTTGTAGAGGACCATTCAATGAACATTCATGTACAGTTTTGCTTTAATCATATTTGTAGTTTCTGAGAAGAAGGCATTTGAACATTTTCCCATAGGGTCCAATGTTAATCTATGTCCTGCGGTGGTGGCCATCTTGAATTTTCGATCGGCATAAAAAAACAGAAACTGTGTAGAGGACCTTCCAATGATCATTCCTGGTCAGTTTGGTTTCAGTTGTCCAAGTGGTTTCAGAGAAGAAGCGTTTTGAAACATTTTTCCCATAGGGTCCAATGTTAAACTAAGTCCTGCCGTAGCCGCCATTTTGAATTTCATATCGGAACAAAAAACGTAAAGTTTGTAGAGGACCATCCAATGACCATTCATGTACAGTTTGGCTTTAATAATATTTGTAGTTTCTGAGAAGAAGGCATTTGAACATTTTCCCATAGGGTCCAATGTTAATCTATGTATTGCGGTAGCAGCCATCTTGGATTTCCGATCGGCATAAAAAACATAAAATTTGTAGAGGACCTTCCAATGATCATTCCTGGGCAGTTTGGTTTCAACTGTCCTAGTGGTTTCAGAGAAGAAGCGTTTTGAAACATTTTCCCCATAGGGTCCAATGTTAAACTAGGTCCTGCCGTAGCCGCCATTTTGAATTTCATATCAGAACAAAAAACGTAAAGTTTGTAGAGGACCAGCCAATGAACATTCATGTACAGTTTGGCTTTATTCATATTTGTAGTTTCTGAGAAGAAGGCATTTGAATATTTTCCCATAGGGTCCAATGTTAATCTATGTCCTGCGGTGGCAGCCATCTTGGATTTCCGATCGGCATAAAAAACAGAAAATTTGTAGAGGACCTTCCAATGATCATTCCTGGGCAGTTTGGTTTCAACTGTCCCAGTGGTTTCAGAGAAGAAGCATTTTGAAACATTTTTCCCATAGGGTCCAATGTTAAACTAAGTCCTGCCGTAGCCGCCATTTTGAATTTCATAACGGAACAAAAAACCTAAAGTTTGTAGAGGGCCATCTAATGAACATTCATGTACAGTTTGGCTTTAATCATATTTGTAGTTTCTGAGAAGAAGGCATTTGAATATTTTCCCATAGGGTCCAATGTTAATCTATGTATTGCGGTGGCGGCCATCTTGGATTTCCGATCGGCATAAAATACAGAAAATTTGTAGAGGACCTTCCAATGATCATTCCTGGGCAGTTTGGTTTCAACTGTCCAAGTGGTTTCAGAGAAGAAGCATTTTGAAACATTTTTCCCATAGGGTCCAATGTTAAACTAAGTCCTGCCGTAGCCGCCATTTTCAATTTCATATCGGAACAAAAAACCTTAAGATTGTAGAGGACCATCCAATGAACATTCAAGTACAGTTTGGCTTTAATCATATTTGTAGTTTCTGAGAAGAAGGCATTTGAATATTTTCCCATAGGGTCCAATGTTAATCTATGGCCTGCGGTGGCAGCCATCTTGGATTTCCGATCGGCATAAAAAACAGAAACTTTGTAGAGGACCATCCAATGAACATTCATGTACAGTTTGGCTTTAATCATATTTGTAGTTTCTGAGTAGAAGGCATATGAATATTTTTCCATAGGATCCAATGTTAATCTATGTATTACGGTGGTGGCCATCTTGGATTTCCGATCAGCATAAAAAACACACACCTTGTAGAGGACCTTCCAATGATCATTCCTGGGCAGTTTGGTTTCAATTATCCAAGTGGTTTCAGAGAAGAAGCGTTTTGAAACATTTTTCCCATAGGGTCCAATGTTAAACTAAGTCCTGCTGTAGCCGCCATTTTGAATTTCATATCGGAATAAAAAACGTAAAGTTTGTAGAGGACCATTCAATGAACATTCATGTACAGTTTTGCTTTAATCATATTTGTAGTTTCTGAGAAGAAGGCATTTGAACATTTTCCCATAGGGTCCAATGTTAATCTATGTCCTGCGGTGGCGGCCATCTTGAATTTTCGATCGGCATAAAAAACATAAAATTTGTAGAGGACCTTCCAATGATCATTCCTGGGCAGTTTGGTTTCAACTGTTCAAGTGGTTTCAGAGAAGAAGCGTTTTGAAACATTTTTCCCATAGGGTCCAATGTTAAACTAAGTCCTGCCGTAGCCGCCATTTTGAATTTCATATCAGAACAAAAAACGTAAAGTTTATAGAGGACCATCCAATGAACATTCATGTACAGTTTGGCTTTAATAATATTTGTAGTTTCTGAGAAGAAGGCATTTGAACATTTTCCCATAGAGTTCAATGTTAATCTATGTATTGCGGTAGCAGCCATCTTGGATTTCCGATCGGCATAAAAAACATAAAATTTGTAGATGACCTTCCAATGATCATTCCTGGGCAGTTTGGTTTCAACTGTCCTAGTGGTTTCAGAGAAGAAGCGTTTTGAAACATTTTCCCATAGGGTCCAATGTTAAACTAGGTCCTGCCGTAGCCGCCATTTTGAATTTCATATCAGAACAAAAAACGTAAAGTTTGTAGAGGACCATCCAATGAACATTCATGTACAGTTTGGCTTTAATCATATTTGTAGTTTCTGAGAAGAAGGCATTTGAATATTTTCCCATAGGGTCCAATGTTAATCTATGTCCTGCGGTGGCAGCCATCTTGGATTTCCGATCGGCATAAAAAACAGAAAATTTGTAGAGGACCTTCCAATGATCATTCCTGGGCAGTTTGGTTTCAACTGTCCCAGTGGTTTCAGAGAAGAAGCATTTTGAAACATTTTCCCCATAGGGTCCAATGTTAAACTAAGTCCTGCCGTAGCCGCCATTTTGAATTTCATATCGGAACAAAAAACCTTAAGATTGTAGAGGACCATCCAATGAACATTCAAGTACAGTTTGGCTTTAATCATATTTGTAGTTTCTGAGAAGAAGGCATTTGAATATTTTCCCATAGGGTCCAATGTTAATCTATGGCCTGCGGTGGCAGCCATCTTGGATTTCCGATCGGCATAAAAAACAGAAACTTTGTAGAGGACCATCCAATGAACATTCATGTACAGTTTGGCTTTAATCATATTTGTAGTTTCTGAGTAGAAGGCATTTGAATATTTTTCCATAGGATCCAATGTTAATCTATGTATTACGGTGGTGGCCATCTTGGATTTCCGATCAGCATAAAAAACACACACCTTGTAGAGGACCTTCCAATGATCATTCCTGGGCAGTTTGGTTTCAATTATCCAAGTGGTTTCAGAGAAGAAGCATTTTGAAACATTTTTCCCATAGGGTCCAATGTTAAACTAAGTCCTGCTGTAGCCGCCATTTTGAATTTCATATCGGAATAAAAAACGTAAAGTTTGTAGAGGACCATTCAATGAACATTCATGTACAGTTTTGCTTTAATCATATTTGTAGTTTCTGAGAAGAAGGCATTTGAACATTTTCCCATAGGGTCCAATGTTAATCTATGTCCTGCGGTGGCGGCCATCTTGAATTTTCGATCGGCATAAAAAACAGAAAATTTGTAGAGGACCTTCCAATGATCATTCCTGGGCAGTTTGGTTTCAACTGTTCAAGTGGTTTCAGAGAAGAAGCGTTTTGAAACATTTTTCCCATAGGGTCCAATGTTAAACTAAGTCCTGCCGTAGCCGCCATTTTGAATTTCATATCAGAACAAAAAACGTAAAGTTTATAGAGGACCATCCAATGAACATTCATGTACAGTTTGGCTTTAATAATATTTGTAGTTTCTGAGAAGAAGGCATTTGAACATTTTCCCATAGAGTTCAATGTTAATCTATGTATTGCGGTAGCAGCCATCTTGGATTTCCGATCGGCATAAAAAACATAAAATTTGTAGATGACCTTCCAATGATCATTCCTGGGCAGTTTGGTTTCAACTGTCCTAGTGGTTTCAGAGAAGAAGCGTTTTGAAACATTTTCCCATAGGGTCCAATGTTAAACTAGGTCCTGCCGTAGCCGCCATTTTGAATTTCATATCAGAACAAAAAACGTAAAGTTTGTAGAGGACCATCCAATGAACATTCATGTACAGTTTGGCTTTAATCATATTTGTAGTTTCTGAGAAGAAGGCATTTGAATATTTTCCCATAGGGTCCAATGTTAATCTATGTCCTACCGCAGGACATAGATTAACATTGGCAGCCATCTTGGATTTCCGATCGGCATAAAAAACAGAAAATTTGTAGAGGACCTTCCAATGATCATTCCTGGGCAGTTTGGTTTCAACTGTCCCAGTGGTTTCAGAGAAGAAGCATTTTGAAACATTTTTCCCATAGGGTCCAATGTTAAACTAAGTTCTGCCGTAGCCGCCATTTTGAATTTCATATCGGAACAAAAAACCTTAAGATTGTAGAGGACCATCCAATGAACATTCATGTACAGTTTGGCTTTAATCATATTTGTAGTTTCTGAGAAGAAGGCATTTGAATATTTTCCCATAGGGTCCAATGTTAATCTATGTCCTGCGGTGGCAGCCATCTTGGATTTCCGATCGACATAAAAAACATAAACTTTGTAGAGGACCTTCCAATGATCATTCCTGGGCAGTTTGGTTTCAACTGTCCAAGTGGTTTCAGAGAAGAAGCATTTTGAAACATTTTTCCCATAGGGTCCAATGTTAAACTAAGTCCTGCTGTAGCCGCCATTTTGAATTTCATATCGGAACAAAAAACCTTAAGATTGTAGAGGACCATCCAATAAACATTCATGTACAGTTTGGCTTTAATCATATTTGTAGTTTCTGAGAAGAAGGCATTTGAATATTTTCCCATAGGATCCAATGTTAATCTATGTATTACGGTGGTGGCCATCTTGGATTTCTGATCGGCATAAAAAACAGAAACTTTGTAGAGGACCATCCAATGAACATTCATGTACAGTTTGGCTTTAATCATATTTGTAGTTTCTGAGTAGAAGGCATTTGAATATTTTCCCATAGGATCCAATGTTAATCTATGTATTACGGTGGTGGCCATCTTGGATTTCCGATCAGCATAAAAAACACACACCTTGTAGAGGACCTTCCAATGATCATTCCTGGGCAGTTTGGTTTCAATTATCCAAGTGGTTTCAGAGAAGAAGCGTTTTGAAACATTTTTCCCATAGGGTCCAATGTTAAACTAAGTCCTGCTGTAGCCGCCATTTTGAATTTCATATCGGAATAAAAAACGTAAAGTTTGTAGAGGACCATTCAATGAACATTCATGTACAGTTTTGCTTTAATCATATTTGTAGTTTCTGAGAAGAAGGCATTTGAATATTTTCCCATAGGGTCCAATGTTAATCTATGTCCTGCGGTGGCAGCCATCTTGGATTTCCGATCGGCAAAAAAAACAGAAATTTGTAGAGGACCTTCCAATGATCATTCCTGGGCAATTTGGTTTCAACTGTCCAAGTGGTTTCAGAGAAGAAGCATTTTGAAACATTTTTCCCATAGGGTCCAATGTTAAACTAAGTCCTGCCGTAGCCGCCATTTTGAATTTCATATCGGAACAAAAAACCTTAAGATTGTAGAGGACCATCCAATGAACATTCATGTACAATTTGGCTTTAATCATATTTGTAGTTTCTGAGAAGAAGGCATTTGAATATTTTCCCATAGGGTCCAATGTTAATCTATGGCCTGCGGTGGCAGCCATCTTGGATTTCCGATCGGCATAAAAAACAGAAACTTTGTAGAGGACCTTCCAATGATCATTCCTGGGCAGTTTGGTTTCAACTGTCCAATTGGTTTCAGAGAAGAAGCATTTTGAAACCTTTTTCCCATAGGGTCCAATGTTAAACTAAGTCCTGCCGTAGCCGCCATTTTGAATTTCATATCGGAACAAAAAACCTTAAGATTGTAGAGGACCATCCAATGAACATTCATGTACAGTTTGGCTTTAATCATATTTATAGTTTCTGAGAAGAAGGCATTTGAATATTTTCCCATAGGGTCCAATGTTAATCTATGTCCTGTGGTGGCGGCCATCTTGGATTTCCGATCGGCATAAAAAACATAAAATTTGTAGAGGACCTTCCAATGATCATTCCTGCGCAGTTTGGTTTCAACTGTCCAAGTGGTTTCAGAGAAGAAGCATTTTGAAACATTATTCCCATAGGGTCCAATGTTAAACTAAGTCCTGCTGTAGCCGCCATTTTGAATTTCATATCGGAACAAAAAACCTTAAGATTGTAGAGGACCATCCAATAAACATTCATCTACAGTTTGGCTTTAATCATATTTGTAGTTTCTGAGAAGAAGGCATTTGAATATTTTCCCATAGGATCCAATGTTAATCTATGTATTACGGTGGTGGCCATCTTGGATTTCTGATCGGCATAAAAAACAGAAACTTTGTAGAGGACCATCCAATGAACATTCATGTACAGTTTGGCTTTAATCATATTTGTAGTTTCTGAGTAGAAGGCATTTGAATATTTTCCCATAGGATCCAATGTTAATCTATGTATTACGGTGGTGGCCATCTTGGATTTCCGATCAGCATAAAAAACACACACCTTGTAGAGGACCTTCCAATGATCATTCCTGGGCAGTTTGGTTTCAATTATCCAAGTGGTTTCAGAGAAGAAGCGTTTTGAAACATTTTTCCCATAGGGTCCAATGTTAAACTAAGTCCTGCTGTAGCCGCCATTTTGAATTTCATATCGGAATAAAAAACGTAAAGTTTGTAGAGGACCATTCAATGAACATTCATGTACAGTTTTGCTTTAATCATATTTGTAGTTTCTGAGAAGAAGGCATTTGAATATTTTCCCATAGGGTCCAATGTTAATCTATGTCCTGCGGTGGCAGCCATCTTGGATTTCCGATCGGCATAAAAAACAGAAACTTTGTAGAGGACCTTCCAATGATCATTCCTGGGCAGTTTGGTTTCAACTGTCCAATTGGTTTCAGAGAAGAAGCATTTTGAAACCTTTTTCCCATAGGGTCCAATGTTAAACTAAGTCCTGCCGTAGCCGCCATTTTGAATTTCATATCGGAACAAAAAACCTTAAGATTGTAGAGGACCATCCAATGAACATTCATGTACAGTTTGGCTTTAATCATATTTATAGTTTCTGAGAAGAAGGCATTTGAATATTTTCCCATAGGGTCCAATGTTAATCTATGTCCTGCGGTGGCAGCCATCTTGGATTTCCGATCGGCATAAAAAACAGAAACTTTGTAGAGGACCTTCCAATGATCATTCCTGGGCAATTTGGTTTCAACTGTCCAAGTGGTTTCAGAGAAGAAGCATTTTGAAACATTTTTCCCATAGGGTCCAATGTTAAACTAAGTCCTGCCGTAGCCGCCATTTTGAATTTCATATCGGAACAAAAAACCTTAAGATTGTAGAGGACCATCCAATGAACATTCATGTACAATTTGGCTTTAATCATATTTGTAGTTTCTGAGAAGAAGGCATTTGAATATTTTCCCATAGGGTCCAATGTTAATCTATGGCCTGCGGTGGCAGCCATCTTGGATTTCCGATCGGCATAAAAAACAGAAACTTTGTAGAGGACCTTCCAATGATCATTCCTGGGCAGTTTGGTTTCAACTGTCCAATTGGTTTCAGAGAAGAAGCATTTTGAAACCTTTTTCCCATAGGGTCCAATGTTAAACTAAGTCCTGCCGTAGCCGCCATTTTGAATTTCATATCGGAACAAAAAACCTTAAGATTGTAGAGGACCATCCAATGAACATTCATGTACAGTTTGGCTTTAATCATATTTATAGTTTCTGAGAAGAAGGCATTTGAATATTTTCCCATAGGGTCCAATGTTAATCTATGTCCTGCGGTGGCGGCCATCTTGGATTTCCGATCGGCATAAAAAACATAAAATTTGTAGAGGACCTTCCAATGATCATTCCTGCGCAGTTTGGTTTCAACTGTCCAAGTGGTTTCAGAGAAGAAGCATTTTGAAACATTATTCCCATAGGGTCCAATGTTAAACTAAGTCCTGCTGTAGCCGCCATTTTGAATTTCATATCGGAACAAAAAACCTTAAGATTGTAGAGGACCATCCAATAAACATTCATGTACAGTTTGGCTTTAATCATATTTGTAGTTTCTGAGAAGAAGGCATTTGAATATTTTCCCATAGGATCCAATGTTAATCTATGTATTACGGTGGTGGCCATCTTGGATTTCTGATCGGCATAAAAAACAGAAACTTTGTAGAGGACCATCCAATGAACATTCATGTACAGTTTGGCTTTAATCATATTTGTAGTTTCTGAGTAGAAGGCATTTGAATATTTTCCCATAGGATCCAATGTTAATCTATGTATTACGGTGGTGGCCATCTTGGATTTCCGATCAGCATAAAAAACACACACCTTGTAGAGGACCTTCCAATGATCATTCCTGGGCAGTTTGGTTTCAATTATCCAAGTGGTTTCAGAGAAGAAGCGTTTTGAAACATTTTTCCCATAGGGTCCAATGTTAAACTAAGTCCTGCTGTAGCCGCCATTTTGAATTTCATATCGGAATAAAAAACGTAAAGTTTGTAGAGGACCATTCAATGAACATTCATGTACAGTTTTGCTTTAATCATATTTGTAGTTTCTGAGAAGAAGGCATTTGAATATTTTCCCATAGGGTCCAATGTTAATCTATGTCCTGCGGTGGCAGCCATCTTGGATTTCCGATCGGCATAAAAAACAGAAACTTTGTAGAGGACCTTCCAATGATCATTCCTGGGCAGTTTGGTTTCAACTGTCCAATTGGTTTCAGAGAAGAAGCATTTTGAAACCTTTTTCCCATAGGGTCCAATGTTAAACTAAGTCCTGCCGTAGCCGCCATTTTGAATTTCATATCGGAACAAAAAACCTTAAGATTGTAGAGGACCATCCAATGAACATTCATGTACAGTTTGGCTTTAATCATATTTATAGTTTCTGAGAAGAAGGCATTTGAATATTTTCCCATAGGGTCCAATGTTAATCTATGTCCTGCGGTGGCGGCCATCTTGGATTTCCGATCGGCATAAAAAACATAAAATTTGTAGAGGACCTTCCAATGATCATTCCTGCGCAGTTTGGTTTCAACTGTCCAAGTGGTTTCAGAGAAGAAGCATTTTGAAACATTATTCCCATAGGGTCCAATGTTAAACTAAGTCCTGCCGTAGCCGCCATTTTGAATTTCATATCGGAACAAAAAACCTTAAGATTGTAGAGGACCATCCAATGAACATTCATGTACAGTTTGGCTTTAATCATATTTGTAGTTTCTGAGAAGAAGGCATTTGAATATTTTCCCATAGGGTCCAATGTTAATCTATGTCCTGCGGTGGCAGCCATCTCGGATTTCCGATCGGCATAAAAAACAGAAACTTTGTAGAGGACCATCCAATGAACATTCATGTACAGTTTGGCTTTAATCATATTTGTAGTTTCTGAGTAGAAGGCATTTGAATATTTTCCCATAGGATCCAATGTTAATCTATGTATTACGGTGGTGGCCATCTTGGATTTCCGATCAGCATAAAAAACACACACCTTGTAGAGGACCTTCCAATGATCATTCCTGGGCAGTTTGGTTTCAATTATCCAAGTGGTTTCAGAGAAGAAGCGTTTTGAAACATTTTTCCCATAGGGTCCAATGTTAAACTAAGTCCTGCTGTAGCCGCCATTTTGAATTTCATATCGGAATAAAAAACGTAAAGTTTGTAGAGGACCATTCAATGAACATTCATGTACAGTTTTGCTTTAATCATATTTGTAGTTTCTGAGAAGAAGGCATTTGAACATTTTCCCATAGGGTCCAATGTTAATCTATGTCCTGCGGTGGTGGCCATCTTGAATTTTCGATCGGCATAAAAAAACAGAAACTGTGTAGAGGACCTTCCAATGATCATTCCTGGTCAGTTTGGTTTCAGTTGTCCAAGTGGTTTCAGAGAAGAAGCGTTTTGAAACATTTTTCCCATAGGGTCCAATGTTAAACTAAGTCCTGCCGTAGCCGCCATTTTGAATTTCATATCGGAACAAAAAACGTAAAGTTTGTAGAGGACCATCCAATGACCATTCATGTACAGTTTGGCTTTAATAATATTTGTAGTTTCTGAGAAGAAGGCATTTGAACATTTTCCCATAGGGTCCAATGTTAATCTATGTATTGCGGTAGCAGCCATCTTGGATTTCCGATCGGCATAAAAAACATAAAATTTGTAGAGGACCTTCCAATGATCATTCCTGGGCAGTTTGGTTTCAACTGTCCTAGTGGTTTCAGAGAAGAAGCGTTTTGAAACATTTTCCCCATAGGGTCCAATGTTAAACTAGGTCCTGCCGTAGCCGCCATTTTGAATTTCATATCAGAACAAAAAACGTAAAGTTTGTAGAGGACCAGCCAATGAACATTCATGTACAGTTTGGCTTTATTCATATTTGTAGTTTCTGAGAAGAAGGCATTTGAATATTTTCCCATAGGGTCCAATGTTAATCTATGTCCTGCGGTGGCAGCCATCTTGGATTTCCGATCGGCATAAAAAACAGAAAATTTGTAGAGGACCTTCCAATGATCATTCCTGGGCAGTTTGGTTTCAACTGTCCCAGTGGTTTCAGAGAAGAAGCATTTTGAAACATTTTTCCCATAGGGTCCAATGTTAAACTAAGTCCTGCCGTAGCCGCCATTTTGAATTTCATAACGGAACAAAAAACCTAAAGTTTGTAGAGGGCCATCTAATGAACATTCATGTACAGTTTGGCTTTAATCATATTTGTAGTTTCTGAGAAGAAGGCATTTGAATATTTTCCCATAGGGTCCAATGTTAATCTATGTATTGCGGTGGCGGCCATCTTGGATTTCCGATCGGCATAAAATACAGAAAATTTGTAGAGGACCTTCCAATGATCATTCCTGGGCAGTTTGGTTTCAACTGTCCAAGTGGTTTCAGAGAAGAAGCATTTTGAAACATTTTTCCCATAGGGTCCAATGTTAAACTAAGTCCTGCCGTAGCCGCCATTTTCAATTTCATATCGGAACAAAAAACCTTAAGATTGTAGAGGACCATCCAATGAACATTCAAGTACAGTTTGGCTTTAATCATATTTGTAGTTTCTGAGAAGAAGGCATTTGAATATTTTCCCATAGGGTCCAATGTTAATCTATGGCCTGCGGTGGCAGCCATCTTGGATTTCCGATCGGCATAAAAAACAGAAACTTTGTAGAGGACCATCCAATGAACATTCATGTACAGTTTGGCTTTAATCATATTTGTAGTTTCTGAGTAGAAGGCATATGAATATTTTTCCATAGGATCCAATGTTAATCTATGTATTACGGTGGTGGCCATCTTGGATTTCCGATCAGCATAAAAAACACACACCTTGTAGAGGACCTTCCAATGATCATTCCTGGGCAGTTTGGTTTCAACTGTTCAAGTGGTTTCAGAGAAGAAGCGTTTTGAAACATTTTTCCCATAGGTTCCAATGTTAAACTAAGTCCTGCCGTAGCCGCCATTTTGAATTTCATATCGGAACAAAAAACCTTAAGATTGTAGAGGACCATCCAATGAACATTCAAGTACAGTTTGGCTTTAATCATATTTGTAGTTTCTGAGAAGAAGGCATTTGAATATTTTCCCATAGGGTCCAATGTTAATCTATGGCCTGCGGTGGCAGCCATCTTGGATTTCCGATCGGCATAAAAAACAGAAACTTTGTAGAGGACCATCCAATGAACATTCATGTAGTTTGGCTTTAATAATATTTGTAGTTTCTGAGAAGAAGGCATTTGAACATTTTCCCATAGAGTTCAATGTTAATCTATGTATTGCGGTAGCAGCCATCTTGGATTTCCGATCGGCATAAAAAACATAAAATTTGTAGATGACCTTCCAATGATCATTCCTGGGCAGTTTGGTTTCAACTGTCCTAGTGGTTTCAGAGAAGAAGCGTTTTGAAACATTTTCCCGTAGGGTCCAATGTTAAACTAGGTCCTGCCGTAGCCGCCATTTTGAATTTCATATCAGAACAAAAAACGTAAAGTTTGTAGAGGACCATCCAATGAACATTCATGTACAGTTTGGCTTTAATCATATTTGTAGTTTCTGAGAAGAAGGCATTTGAATATTTTCCCATAGGGTCCAATGTTAATCTATGTCCTGCGGTGGCAGCCATCTTGGATTTCCGATCGGCATAAAAAACAGAAAATTTGTAGAGGACCTTCCAATGATCATTCCTGGGCAGTTTGGTTTCAACTGTCCCAGTGGTTTCAGAGAAGAAGCATTTTGAAATATTTTTCCCATAGGGTCCAATGTTAAACTAAGTTCTGCCGTAGCCGCCATTTTGAATTTCATATCGGAACAAAAAACCTTAAGATTGTAGAGGACCATCCAATGAACATTCATGTACAGTTTGGCTTTAATCATATTTGTAGTTTCTGAGAAGAAGGCATTTGAATATTTTCCCATAGGGTCCAATGTTAATCTATGTCCTGCGGTGGCAGCCATCTTGGATTTCCGATCGACATAAAAAACATAAACTTTGTAGAGGACCTTCCAATGATCATTCCTGGGCAGTTTGGTTTCAACTGTCCAAGTGGTTTCAGAGAAGAAGCATTTTGAAACATTTTTCCCATAGGGTCCAATGTTAAACTAAGTCCTGCTGTAGCCGCCATTTTGAATTTCATATCGGAACAAAAAACCTTAAGATTGTAGAGGACCATCCAATAAACATTCATGTACAGTTTGGCTTTAATCATATTTGTAGTTTCTGAGAAGAAGGCATTTGAATATTTTCCCATAGGATCCAATGTTAATCTATGTATTACGGTGGTGGCCATCTTGGATTTCCGATCGGCATAAAAAACAGAAACTTTGTAGAGGACCATCCAATGAACATTCATGTACAGTTTGGCTTTAATCATATTTGTAGTTTCTGAGTAGAAGGCATTTGAATATTTTCCCATAGGATCCAATGTTAATCTATGTATTACGGTGGTGGCCATCTTGGATTTCCGATCAGCATAAAAAACACACACCTTGTAGAGGACCTTCCAATGATCATTCCTGGGCAGTTTGGTTTCAATTATCCAAGTGGTTTCAGAGAAGAAGCGTTTTGAAACATTTTTCCCATAGGGTCCAATGTTAAACTAAGTCCTGCTGTAGCCGCCATTTTGAATTTCATATCGGAATAAAAAACGTAAAGTTTGTAGAGGACCATTCAATGAACATTCATGTACAGTTTTGCTTTAATCATATTTGTAGTTTCTGAGAAGAAGGCATTTGAACATTTTCCCATAGGGTCCAATGTTAATCTATGTCCTGCGGTGGCGGCCATCTTGAATTTTCGATCGGCATAAAAAACAGAAAATTTGTAGAGGACCTTCCAATGATCATTCCTGGGCAGTTTGGTTTCAACTGTTTTTTCAAGTGGTTTCAGAGAAGAAGCGTTTTGAAACATTTTTCCCATAGGGTCCAATGTTAAACTAAGTCCTGCCGTAGCCGCCATTTTGAATTTCATATCAGAACAAAAAACGTAAAGTTTATAGAGGACCATCCAATGAACATTCATGTAGTTTGGCTTTAATAATATTTGTAGTTTCTGAGAAGAAGGCATTTGAACATTTTCCCATAGAGTTCAATGTTAATCTATGTATTGCGGTAGCAGCCATCTTGGATTTCCGATCGGCATAAAAAACATAAAATTTGTAGATGACCTTCCAATGATCATTCCTGGGCAGTTTGGTTTCAACTGTCCTAGTGGTTTCAGAGAAGAAGCGTTTTGAAACATTTTCCCGTAGGGTCCATTGTTAAACTAGGTCCTGCCGTAGCCGCCATTTTGAATTTCATATCAGAACAAAAAACGTAAAGTTTGTAGAGGACCATCCAATGAACATTCATGTACAGTTTGGCTTTAATCATATTTGTAGTTTCTGAGAAGAAGGCATTTGAATATTTTCCCATAGGGTCCAATGTTAATCTATGTCCTGCGGTGGCAGCCATCTTGGATTTCCGATCGGCATAAAAAACAGAAAATTTGTAGAGGACCTTCCAATGATCATTCCTGGGCAGTTTGGTTTCAACTGTCCCAGTGGTTTCAGAGAAGAAGCATTTTGAAACATTTTTCCCATAGGGTCCAATGTTAAACTAAGTTCTGCCGTAGCCGCCATTTTGAATTTCATATCAGAACAAAAAACGTAAAGTTTATAGAGGACCATCCAATGAACATTCATGTAGTTTGGCTTTAATAATATTTGTAGTTTCTGAGAAGAAGGCATTTGAACATTTTCCCATAGAGTTCAATGTTAATCTATGTATTGCGGTAGCAGCCATCTTGGATTTCCGATCGGCATAAAATATAAAATTTGTAGATGACCTTCCAATGATCATTCCTGGGCAGTTTGGTTTCAACTGTCCTAGTGGTTTCAGAGAAGAAGCGTTTTGAAACATTTTCCCGTAGGGTCCAATGTTAAACTAGGTCCTGCCGTAGCCGCCATTTTGAATTTCATATCAGAACAAAAAACGTAAAGTTTGTAGAGGACCATCCAATGAACATTCATGTACAGTTTGGCTTTAATCATATTTGTAGTTTCTGAGAAGAAGGCATTTGAATATTTTCCCATAGGGTCCAATGTTAATCTATGTCCTGCGGTGGCAGCCATCTTGGATTTCCGATCGGCATAAAAAACAAAAAATTTGTAGAGGACCTTCCAATGATCATTCCTGGGCAGTTTGGTTTCAACTGTCCAAGTGGTTTCAGAGAAGAAGCATTTTGAAACATTTTTCCCATAGGGTCCAATGTTAAACTAAGTTCTGCCGTAGCCGCCATTTTGAATTTCATATCGGAACAAAAAACCTTAAGATTGTAGAGGACCATCCAATGAACATTCATGTACAGTTTGGCTTTAATCATATTTGTAGTTTCTGAGAAGAAGGCATTTGAATATTTTCCCATAGGGTCCAATGTTAATCTATGTCCTGCGGTGGCAGCCATCTTGGATTTCCGATCGACATAAAAAACAGAAAATTTGTAGAGGACCTTCCAATGATCATTCCTGGGCAGTTTGGTTTCAACTGTCCAAGTAGTTTCAGAGAAGAAGCATTTTGAAACATTTTTCCCATAGGGTCCAATGTTAAACTAAGTCCTGCTGTAGCCGCCATTTTGAATTTCATATCGGAACAAAAAACCTTAAGATTGTAGAGGACCATCCAATAAACATTCATGTACAGTTTGGCTTTAATCATATTTGTAGTTTCTGAGAAGAAGGCATTTGAATATATTCCCATAGGGTCCAATGTTAATCTATGGCCTGCGGTGGCAGCCATCTTGGATTTCCGATCGGCATAAAAAACAGAAACTTTGTAGAGGACCTTCCAATGATCATTCCTGCGCAGTTTGGTTTCAACTGTCCAAGTGGTTTCAGAGAAGAAGCATTTTGAAACATTTTCCCCATAGGGTCCAATGTTAAACTAAGTCCTGCCGTAGCCGCCATTTTGAATTTCATATCGGAACAAAAAACCTTAAGATTGTAGAGGACCATCCAATGAACATTCATGTACAGTTTGGCTTTAATCATATTTGTAGTTTCTGAGAAGAAGGCATTTGAATATTTTCCCATAGGGTCCAATGTTAATCTATGTCTTGCGGTGGCGGCCATCTTGGATTTCCGATCGGCATAAAAAACAGAAACTTTGTAGAGGACCTTCCAATGATCATTCCTGGGCAGTTTGGTTTCAACTGTCCAAGTGGTTTCAGAGAAGAAGCATTTTGAAACATTATTCACATAGGGTCCAATGTTAAACTAAGTCCTGCCGTAGCCGCCATTTTGAATTTCATATCGGAACAAAAAACCTTAAGATTGTAGAGGACCATCCAATGAACATTCATGTACAGTTTGGCTTTAATCATATTTGTAGTTTCTGAGAAGAAGGCATTTGAATATTTTCCCATAGGGTCCAATGTTAATCTACGGCCTGCGGTGGCGGCCATCTTAGATTTCCGATCGGCATAAAAAACAGAGACTTTGTAGAGGACCTTCCAATGATCATTCCTGGGCAGTTTGGTTTCAACTGTCCAAGTGGTTTCAGAGAAGAAGCATTTTGAAACATTTTCCCCATAGGGTCCAATGTTAAACTAAGTCCTGCCGTAGCCGCCATTTTGAATTTCATATCGGAACAAAAAACCTTAAGATTGTAGAGGACCATCCAATGAACATTCAAGTACAGTTTGGCTTTAATCATATTTGTAGTTTCTGAGAAGAAGGCATTTGAATATATTCCCATAGGGTCCAATGTTAATCTATGGCCTGCGGTGGCAGCCATCTTGGATTTCCGATCGGCATAAAAAACAGAAACTTTGTAGAGGACCTTCCAATGATCATTCCTGCGCAGTTTGGTTTCAACTGTCCAAGTGGTTTCAGAGAAGAAGCATTTTGAAACATTTTTCCCATAGGGTCCAATGTTAAACTAAGTCCTGCCGTAGCCGCCATTTTGAATTTCATATCGGAACAAAAAACCTTAAGATTGTAGAGGACCATCCAATGAACATTCATGTACAGTTTGGCTTTAATCATATTTGTAGTTTCTGAGAAGAAGGCATTTGAATATTTTCCCATAGGGTCCAATGTTAATCTATGTCTTGCGGTGGCGGCCATCTTGGATTTCCGATCGGCATAAAAAACAGAAACTTTGTAGAGGACCTTCCAATGATCATTCCTGGGCAGTTTGGTTTCAACTGTCCAAGTGGTTTCAGAGAAGAAGCATTTTGAAACATTATTCACATAGGGTCCAATGTTAAACTAAGTCCTGCCGTAGCCGCCATTTTGAATTTCATATCGGAACAAAAAACCTTAAGATTGTAGAGGACCATCCAATGAACATTCATGTACAGTTTGGCTTTAATCATATTTGTAGTTTCTGAGAAGAAGGCATTTGAATATTTTCCCATAGGGTCCAATGTTAATCTATGTCCTGCGGTGGCAGCCATCTTGGATTTCCGATCGGCATAAAAAACAGAAAATTTGTAGAGGACCTTCCAATGATCATTCCTGAGCAGTTTGGTTTCAACTGTCCAAGTGGTTTCAGAGAAGAAGCATTTTGAAACATTTTTCCCATAGGGTCCAATGTTAAACTAAGTCCTGCCGTAGCCGCCATTTTCAATTTCATATCGGAACAAAAAACCTTAAGATTGTAGAGGACCATCCAATGAACATTCATGTACAGTTTGGCTTTAATCATATTTGTAGTTTCTGAGAAGAAGGCATTTGAATATTTTCCCATAGGGTCCAATGTTAATCTATGTCCTGCGGTGGCGGCCATCTTGGATTTCCGATCGGCATAAAAAACAGAAAATTTGTAGAGGACCTTCCAATGATCATTCCTGGGCAGTTTGGTTTCAACTGTCCAAGTGGTTTCAGAGAAGAAGCATTTTGAAAAAATTTTCCCATAGGGTCCAATGTTAAACTAAGTCCTGCCGTATCTGCCATTTTGAATTTCATATCGGAACAAAAAACCTTAAGATTGTAGAGGACCATCCAATGAACATTCATGTACAGTTTGGCTTTAATCATATTTGTAGTTTCTGAGAAGAAGGCATTTGAACATTTTCCCATAGGGTCCAATGTTAATCTATGTCCTGCGATGGCGGCCATCTTGGAATTCCGATCGGCATCAAAAACAGTAACTTGGTAAAGGACATTCCAATGATCATTCCTGTACAGTTTGGGTTCAGTCAGTTCATTAGTTTCAGAGAAGAAGATCTTTGAAATTTCGGCCAATCAGAGCATATTATTGGCCTTGGCAGCCATATTGAATATCCGACTCGAACGAAAAACAGTAACTTTGTAGAGGACCATCCAAGGAACATTCCTGTGCAGTTTGGTTTCAACTGTCCAAGTGGTTTCAGAGAAGAAGCATTTTGAAACATTTTCCCCATAGGGTCCAATGTTAAACTAAGTCCTGCCGTATCTGCCATTTTGAATTTCATATCGGAACAAAAAACCTTAAGATTGTAGAGGACCATCCAATGAACATTCATGTACAGTTTGGCTTTAATCATATTTGTAGTTTCTGAGAAGAAGGCATTTGAACATTTTCCCATAGGGTCCAATGTTAATCTATGTCCTGCGATGGCGGCCATCTTGGAATTCCGATCGGCATCAAAAACAGTAACTTGGTAAAGGACATTCCAATGATCATTCCTGTACAGTTTGGGTTCAGTCAGTTCATTAGTTTCAGAGAAGATCTTTGAAATTTCGGCCAATCAGAGCATATTATTGGCCTTGGCAGCCATATTGAATATCCGACTCGAACGAAAAACAGTAACTTTGTAGAGGACCATCCAAGGAACATTCCTGCTAAGTTTGGTTCCAATCGGCCCAGTGGTTTCGGAGAAGAAGCTTGAAATGTGAAAAGTTTACAGACGACAGACGACAGACAACAGACGACAGACGACGGACGCCAAGTGATGGCAATAGTTCATATGGACCTTTGGTCCAGGTGAACTAAAAATCCCATAATATATGTTAACCAGAGGCTCTCAAGAGCCTGTATTGTTCACCTGGTTATAAAAAAAACCAATTGGTCCTATGTAAAAACTATGTCCTGCAGTGGTAGTCATCTTGGAATTACGATCAACATAAAAAACACAAAGTTTGTAAAGGACCTTCCAATGATTGATGCACAATTTAGATTCAATCAGTGCAATAGCTTCAGAGAAGAATATATTTCTGTATTTTCCACTGTGTTAATACTATGACCTGTGGTGGCAGCCATCTTGGATTTCCGATCGGCATAAAAAACAGAAACTTTGTAGAGGACCTTCCAATGATCATTCCTGGGCAGTTTGGTTTCAACTGTCCAAGTGGTTTCAGAGAAGAAGCGTTTTGAAACATTTTTCCCATAGGGTCCAATGTTAAACTAAGTCCTGCCGTAGCCGCCATTTTGAATTTCATATCAGAACAAAAAACGTAAAGTTTATAGAGGACCATCCAATGAACATTCATGTACAGTTTGGCTTTAATCATATTTGTAGTTTCTGAGTAGAAGGCATTTGAACATTTTCCCATAGGGTCCAATGTTAATCTATGTATTACGGTGGCAGCCATCTTGGATTTCCGATCGGCATAAAAAACAGAAACTTTGTAGAGTACCTTCCAATGATCATTCCTGGGCAGTTTGGTTTCAATTATCCAAGTGGTGTCAGAGAAGAAGCGTTTTGAAACATTTTCCCCATAGGGTCCAATGTTAAACTAAGTCCTGCCGTAGCCGCCATTTTCAATTTCATATCGGAATAAAAAACGTAAAGTTTGTAGAGGACCATTCAATGAACATTCATGTACAGTTTTGCTTTAATCATATTTGTAGTTTCTGAGAAGAAGGCATTTGAACATTTTCCCATAGGGTCCAATGTTAATCTATGTCCTGCGGTGGCGGCCATCTTGAATTTTCGATCGGCATAAAAAAACAGAAACTTTGTAGAGGACCTTCCAATGATCATTCCTGGGCAGTTTGGTTTCAATTGTCCAAGTGGTTTCAGAGAAGAAGCGTTTTGAAACATTTTTCCCATAGGGTCCAATGTTAAACTAAGTCCTGCCGTAGCCGCCATTTTGAATTTCATATCGGAACAAAAAACGTAAAGTTTGTAGAGGACCATCCAATGAACATTCATGTACAGTTTGGCTTTAATAATATTTGTAGTTTCTGAGAAGAAGGCATTTGAATATTTTCCCTTAGGGTCCAATGTTAATCTATGTATTGCGGTGGCAGCCATCTTGGATTTCCGATCGGCATAAAAAACATAAAATTTGTAGAGGACCTTCCAATGATCATTCCTGGGCAGTTTGGTTTCAACTGTCCTAGTGGTTTCAGAGAAGAAGCGTTTTGAAACATTTTCCCCATAGGGTCCAATGTTAAACTAGGTCCTGCCGTAGCCGCCATTTTGAATTTCATATCAGAACAAAAAACGTAAAGTTTGTAGAGGACCATCCAATGAACATTCATGTACAGTTTGGCTTTAATCATATTTGTAGTTTCTGAGAAGAAGGCATTTGAATATTTTCCCATAGGGTCCAATGTTAATCTATGTCCTGCGGTGGCAGCCATCTTGGATTTCCGATCGGCATAAAAAACATAAAATTTGTAGAGGACCTTCCAATGATCATTCCTGGGCAGTTTGGTTTCAACTGTCCCAGTGGTTTCAGAGAAGAAGCATTTTGAAACATTTTTCCCATAGGGTCCAATGTTAAACTAAGTCCTGCCGTAGCCGCCATTTTCAATTTCATATCGGAACAAAAAACCTTAAGATTGTAGAGGACCATCCAATGAACATTCATGTACAGTTTGGCTTTAATCATATTTGTAGTTTCTGAGAAGAAGGCATTTGAATATTTTCCCATAGGGTCCAATGTTAATCTATGTCCTGCAGTGGCAGCCATCTTGGATTTCCGATCGGCATAAAAAACAGAAAATTTGTAGAGGACCTTCCAATGATCATTCCTGGGCAGTTTGGTTTCAACTGTCCAAGTGGTTTCAGAGAAGAAGCATTTTGAAACATTTTCTCCATAGGGTCCAATGTTAAACTAAGTCCTGCCGTAGCCGCCATTTTGAATTTCATATCGGAACAAAAAACCTTAAGATTGTAGAGGACCATCCAATGAACATTCATGTACAGTTTGGCTTTAATCATATTTGTAGTTTCTGAGAAGAAGGCATTTGAATATTTTCCCATAGGGTCCAATGTTAATCTATGTCCTGCGATGGTGGCCATCTTGGAATTCCGATCGGCATCAAAAACAGTAACTTGGTAAAGGACATTCCAATGATCATTCCTGTACAGTTTGGGTTCAGTCAGTTCATTAGTTTCAGAGAAGATCTTTGAAATTTCGGCCAATCAGAGCATATTATTGGCCTTGGCAGCCATATTGAATATCCGACTCGAACGAAAAACAGTAACTTTGTAGAGGACCATCCAAGGAACATTCCTGCTAAGTTTGGTTCCAATCGGCCCAGTGGTTTCGGAGAAGAAGCTTGAAATGTGAAAAGTTTACAGACGACAGACAACAGACGACAGACGACGGACGCCAAGTGATGGCAATAGTTCATATGAACCTTTGGTCCAGGTGAACTAAAAATCCCATAATATATGTTAACCAGAGGCTCTCAAGAGCCTGTATTGTTCACCTGGTTATAAAAAAAACCAATTGGTCCTATGTAAAAACTATGTCCTGCAGTGGTAGTCATCTTGGAATTACGATCAACATAAAAAACACAAAGTTTGTAAAGGACCTTCCAATGATTGATGCACAATTTAGATTCAATCAGTGCAATAGCTTCAGAGAAGAATATATTTCTGTATTTTCCCCTGTGTTAATACTATGACCTGTGGTGGCAGCCATCTTGGATTTCCGATCGGCATAAAAAACAGAAACTTTGTAGAGGACCTTCCAATGATCATTCCTGGGCAGTTTGGTTTCAACTGTCCAAGTGGTTTCAGAGAAGAAGCGTTTTGAAACATTTTTCCCATAGGGTCCAATGTTAAACTAAGTCCTGCCGTAGCCGCCATTTTGAATTTCATATCAGAACAAAAAACGTAAAGTTTATAGAGGACCATCCAATGAACATTCATGTACAGTTTGGCTTTAATCATATTTGTAGTTTCTGAGAAGAAGGCATTTGAATATTTTCCCATAGGGTCCAATGTTAATCTATGTATTACGGTGGTGGCCATCTTGGATTTCCGATCGGCATAAAAAACACAAATCTTGTAGAGTACCTTCCAATGATCATTCCTGGGCAGTTTGGTTTCAATTATCCAAGTGGTGTCAGAGAAGAAGCGTTTTGAAACATTTTCCCCATAGGGTCCAATGTTAAACTAAGTCCTGCCGTAGCCGCCATTTTCAATTTCATATCGGAATAAAAAACGTAAAGTTTGTAGAGGACCATTCAATGAACATTCATGTACAGTTTTGCTTTAATCATATTTGTAGTTTCTGAGAAGAAGGCATTTGAACATTTTCCCATAGGGTCCAATGTTAATCTATGTCCTGCGGTGGCGGCCATCTTGAATTTTCGATCGGCATAAAAAAACAGAAACTTTGTAGAGGACCTTCCAATGATCAATCCTGGGCAGTTTGGTTTCAATTGTCCAAGTGGTTTCAGAGAAGAAGCGTTTTGAAACATTTTTCCCATAGGGTCCAATGTTAAACTAAGTCCTGCCGTAGCCGCCATTTTGAATTTCATATCGGAACAAAAAACGTAAAGTTTGTAGAGGACCATCCAATGAACATTCATGTACAGTTTGGCTTTAATAATATTTGTAGTTTCTGAGAAGAAGGCATTTGAATATTTTCCCTTAGGGTCTAATGTTAATCTATGTATTGCGGTGGCAGCCATCTTGGATTTCCGATCGGCATAAAAAACATAAAATTTGTAGAGGACCTTCCAATGATCATTCCTGGGCAGTTTGGTTTCAACTGTCCTAGTGGTTTCAGAGAAGAAGCGTTTTGAAACATTTTCCCATAGGGTCCAATGTTAAACTAGGTCCTGCCGTAGCCGCCATTTTGAATTTCATATCGGAACAAAAAACGTAAAGTTTGTAGAGGACCATCCAATGAACATTCATGTACAGTTTGGCTTTAATAATATTTGTAGTTTCTGAGAAGAAGGCATTTGAATATTTTCCCTTAGGGTCCAATGTTAATCTATGTATTGCGGTGGCAGCCATCTTGGATTTCCGATCGGCATAAAAAACAGAAACTTTGTAGAGGACCTTCCAATGATCATTCCTGGGCAATTTGGTTTCAACTGTCCAAGTGGTTTCAGAGAAGAAGCATTTTGAAACATTTTCTCCATAGGGTCCAATGTTAAACTAAGTCCTGCCGTACCCGCCATTTTGAATTTCATATCGGAACAAAAAACCTTAAGATTGTAGAGGACCATCCAATGAACATTCAAGTACAGTTTGGCTTTAATCATATTTGTAGTTTCTGAGAAGAAGGCATTTGAATATATTCCCATAGGGTCCAATGTTAATCTATGGCCTGCGGTGGCAGCCATCTTGGATTTCCGATCGGCATAAAAAACAGAAACTTTGTAGAGGACCTTCCAATGATCATTTCTGCGCAGTTTGGTTTCAACTGTCCAAGTGGTTTCAGAGAAGAAGCATTTTGAAACATTTTTCCCATAGGGTCCAATGTTAAACTAAGTCCTGCCGTAGCCGCCATTTTGAATTTCATATCGGAACAAAAAACCTTAAGATTGTAGAGGACCATCCAATGAACATTCATGTACAGTTTGGCTTTAATCATATTTGTAGTTTCTGAGAAGAAGGCATTTGAATATTTTCCCATAGGGTCCAATGTTAATCTATGTCTTGCGGTGGCGGCCATCTTGGATTTCCGATCGGCATAAAAAACATAAACTTTGTAGAGGACCTTCCAATGATCATTCCTGGGCAGTTTGGTTTCAACTGTCCAAGTGGTTTCAGAGAAGAAGCATTTTGAAACATTATTCACATAGGGTCCAATGTTAAACTAAGTCCTGCCGTAGCCGCCATTTTGAATTTCATATCGGAACAAAAAACCTTAAGATTGTAGAGGACCATCCAATGAACATTCATGTACAGTTTGGCTTTAATCATATTTGTAGTTTCTGAGAAGAAGGCATTTGAATATTTTCCCATAGGGTCCAATGTTAATCTATGTCCTGCGGTGGCAGCCATCTTGGATTTCCGATCGGCATAAAAAACAGAAAATTTGTAGAGGACCTTCCAATGATCATTCCTGAGCAGTTTGGTTTCAACTGTCCAAGTGGTTTCAGAGAAGAAGCATTTTGAAACATTTTTCCCATAGGGTCCAATGTTAAACTAAGTCCTGCCGTAGCCGCCATTTTGAATTTCATATCGGAACAAAAAACCTTAAGATTGTAGAGGACCATCCAATAAACATTCATGTACAGTTTGGCTTTAATCATATTTGTAGTTTCTGAGAAGAAGGCATTTGAATATATTCCCATAGGGTCCAATGTTAATCTATGGCCTGCGGTGGCAGCCATCTTGGATTTCCGATCGGCATAAAAAACAGAAACTTTGTAGAGGACCTTCCAATGATCATTCCTGCGCAGTTTGGTTTCATCTGTCCAAGTCGTTTCAGAGAAGAAGCATTTTGAAACATTTTTCCCATAGGGTCCAATGTTAAACTAAGTCCTGCCGTAGCCGCCATTTTCAATTTCATATCGGAACAAAAAACCTTAAGATTGTAGAGGACCATCCAATGAACATTCATGTACAGTTTGGCTTTAATCATATTTGTAGTTTCTGAGAAGAAGGCATTTGAATATTTTCCCCATAGGGTCCAATGTTAATCTATGTCCTGCGGTGGCGGCCATCTTGGATTTCCGATCGGCATAAAAAACAGAAAATTTGTAGAGGACCTTCCAATGATCATTCCTGGGCAGTTTGGTTTCAACTGTCCAAGTGGTTTCAGAGAAGAAGCATTTTGAAATTTTTTTCCCATAGGGTCCAATGTTAAACTAAGTCCTGCCGTATCTGCCATTTTGAATTTCATATCGGAACAAAAAACCTTAAGATTGTAGAGGACCATCCAATGAACATTCATGTACAGTTTGGCTTTAATCATATTTGTAGTTTCTGAGAAGAAGGCATTTGAACATTTTCCCATAGGGTCCAATGTTAATCTATGTCCTGCGATGGCGGCCATCTTGGAATTCCGATCGGCATCAAAAACAGTAACTTGGTAAAGGACATTCCAATGATCATTCCTGTACAGTTTGGATTCAGTCAGTTCATTAGTTTCAGAGAAGAAGATCTTTGAAATTTCGGCCAATCAGAGCATATTATTGGCCTTGGCAGCAATATTGAATATCCGACTCGAACGAAAAACAGTAACTTTGTAGAGGACCATCCAAGGAACATTCCTGTGCAGTTTGGTTTCAACTGTCCAAGTGGTTTCAGAGAAGAAGCATTTTGAAACATTTTCCCCATAGGGTCCAATGTTAAACTAAGTCCTGCCGTATCTGCCATTTTGAATTTCATATCGGAACAAAAAACCTTAAGATTGTAGAGGACCATCCAATGAACATTCATGTACAGTTTGGCTTTAATCATATTTGTAGTTTCTGAGAAGAAGGCATTTGAACATTTTCCCATAGGGTCCAATGTTAATCTATGTCCTGCGATGGCGGCCATCTTGGAATTCCGATCGGCATCAAAAACAGTAACTTGGTAAAGGACATTCCAATGATCATTCCTGTACAGTTTGGGTTCAGTCAGTTCATTAGTTTCAGAGAAGATCTTTGAAATTTCGGCCAATCAGAGCATATTATTGGCCTTGGCAGCCATATTGAATATCCGACTCGAACGAAAAACAGTAACTTTGTAGAGGACCATCCAAGGAACATTCCTGCTAAGTTTGGTTCCAATCGGCCCAGTGGTTTCGGAGAAGAAGCTTGAAATGTGAAAAGTTTACAGACGACAGACGACAGACAACAGACGACAGACGACGGACGCCAAGTGATGGCAATAGTTCATATGGACCTTTGGTCCAGGTGAACTAAAAATCCCATAATATATGTTAACCAGAGGCTCTCAAGAGCCTGTATTGTTCACCTGGTTATAAAAAAAACCAATTGGTCCTATGTAAAAACTATGTCCTGCAGTGGTAGTCATCTTGGAATTACGATCAACATAAAAAACACAAAGTTTGTAAAGGACCTTCCAATGATTGATGCACAATTTAGATTCAATCAGTGCAATAGCTTCAGAGAAGAATATATTTCTGTATTTTCCACTGTGTTAATACTATGACCTGTGGTGGCAGCCATCTTGGATTTCCGATCGGCATAAAAAACAGAAACTTTGTAGAGGACCTTCCAATGATCATTCCTGGGCAGTTTGGTTTCAACTGTCCAAGTGGTTTCAGAGAAGAAGCGTTTTGAAACATTTTTCCCATAGGGTCCAATGTTAAACTAAGTCCTGCCGTAGCCGCCATTTTGAATTTCATATCAGAACAAAAAACGTAAAGTTTATAGAGGACCATCCAATGAACATTCATGTACAGTTTGGCTTTAATCATATTTGTAGTTTCTGAGTAGAAGGCATTTGAACATTTTCCCATAGGGTCCAATGTTAATCTATGTATTACGGTGGTGGCCATCTTGGATTTCCGATCGGCATAAAAAACACAAATCTTGTAGAGTACCTTCCAATGATCATTCCTGGGCAGTTTGGTTTCAATTATCCAAGTGGTGTCAGAGAAGAAGCGTTTTGAAACATTTTCCCCATAGGGTCCAATGTTAAACTAAGTCCTGCCGTAGCCGCCATTTTCAATTTCATATCGGAATAAAAAACGTAAAGTTTGTAGAGGACCATTCAATGAACATTCATGTACAGTTTTGCTTTAATCATATTTGTAGTTTCTGAGAAGAAGGCATTTGAACATTTTCCCATAGGGTCCAATGTTAATCTATGTCCTGTGGTGGCGGCCATCTTGAATTTTCGATCGGCATAAAAAAACAGAAACTTTGTAGAGGACCTTCCAATGATCATTCCTGGGCAGTTTGGTTTCAATTGTCCAAGTGGTTTCAGAGAAGAAGCGTTTTGAAACATTTTTCCCATAGGGTCCAATGTTAAACTAAGTCCTGCCGTAGCCGCCATTTTGAATTTCATATCGGAACAAAAAACGTAAAGTTTGTAGAGGACCATCCAATGAACATTCATGTACAGTTTGGCTTTAATAATATTTGTAGTTTCTGAGAAGAAGGCATTTGAATATTTTCCCTTAGGGTCCAATGTTAATCTATGTATTGCGGTGGCAGCCATCTTGGATTTCCGATCGGCATAAAAAACATAAAATTTGTAGAGGACCTTCCAATGATCATTCCTGGGCAGTTTGGTTTCAACTGTCCTAGTGGTTTCAGAGAAGAAGCGTTTTGAAACATTTTCCCCATAGGGTCCAATGTTAAACTAGGTCCTGCCGTAGCCGCCATTTTGAATTTCATATCAGAACAAAAAACGTAAAGTTTGTAGAGGACCATCCAATGAACATTCATGTACAGTTTGGCTTTAATCATATTTGTAGTTTCTGAGAAGAAGGCATTTGAATATTTTCCCATAGGGTCCAATGTTAATCTATGTCCTGCGGTGGCGGCCATCTTGGATTTCCGATCGGCATAAAAAACATAAAATTTGTAGAGGACCTTCCAATGATCATTCCTGGGCAGTTTGGTTTCAACTGTCCCAGTGGTTTCAGAGAAGAAGCATTTTGAAACATTTTTCCCATAGGGTCCAATGTTAAACTAAGTCCTGCCGTAGCCGCCATTTTGAATTTCATATCGGAACAAAAAACCTTAAGATTGTAGAGGACCATCCAATGAACATTCATGTACAGTTTGGCTTTAATCATATTTGTAGTTTCTGAGAAGAAGGCATTTGAATATTTTCCCATAGGGTCCAATGTTAATCTATGTCCTGCAGTGGCAGCCATCTTGGATTTCCGATCGGCATAAAAAACACAAAATTTGTAGAGGACCTTCCAATGATCATTCCTGGGCAGTTTGGTTTCAACTGTCCAAGTGGTTTCAGAGAAGAAGCATTTTGAAACATTTTCTCCATAGGGTCCAATGTTAAACTAAGTCCTGCCGTAGCCGCCATTTTGAATTTCATATCGGAACAAAAAACCTTAAGATTGTAGAGGACCATCCAATGAACATTCATGTACAGTTTGGCTTTAATCATATTTGTAGTTTCTGAGAAGAAGGCATTTGAATATTTTCCCATAGGGTCCAATGTTAATCTATGACCTGCGATGGCAGCCATCTTGGATTTCCGATCGGCATAAAAAACAAAAATTTTGTAGAGGACCTTCCAATGATCATTCCTGGGCAGTTTGGTTTCAACTGTCCAAGTGGTTTCAGAGAAGAAGCATTTTGAAACATTTTTCCCATAGGGTCCAATGTTAAACTAAGTCCTGCCGTAGCCGCCATTTTGAATTTCATATCGGAACAAAAAACCTTAAGATTGTAGAGGACCATCCAATGAACATTCATGTACAGTTTGGCTTTAATCATATTTGTAGTTTCTGAGAAGAAGGCATTTGAATATTTTCCCATAGGGTCCAATGTTAATCTATGTCCTGCGGTGGCAGCCATCTTGGATTTCCGATCGGCATAAAAAACAGAAAATTTGTAGAGGACCTTCCAATGATCATTCCTGGGCAGTTTGGTTTCAACTGTCCAAGTGGTTTCAGAGAAGAAGCATTTTGAAACATTTTCCCCATAGGGTCCAATGTTAAACTAAGTCCTGCCGTAGCCGCCATTTTGAATTTCATATCGGAACAAAAAACCTTAAGATTGTAGAGGACCATCCAATGAACATTCATGTACAGTTTGGCTTTAATCATATTTGTAGTTTCTGAGAAGAAGGCATTTGAATATTTTCCCATAGGGTCCAATGTTAATCTACGGCCTGCGGTGGCGGCCATCTTAGATTTCCGATTGGCATAAAAAACAGAAACTTTGTAGAGGACCTTCCAATGATCATTCCTGGGCAGTTTGGTTTCAACTGTCCCAGTGGTTTCAGAGAAGAAGCATTTTGAAACATTTTTCCCATAGGGTCCAATGTTAAACTAAGTCCTGCCGTAGCCGCCATTTTGAATTTCATATCGGAACAAAAAACCTTAAGATTGTAGAGGACCATCCAATGAACATTCATGTACAGTTTGGCTTTAATCATATTTGTAGTTTCTGAGAAGAAGGCATTTGAATATTTTCCCATAGGGTCCAATGTTAATCTATGTCCTGCGGTGGCGGCCATCTTGGATTTCCGATCGGCATAAAAAACATAAAATTTGTAGAGGACCTTCCAATGATCATTCCTGCGCAGTTTGGTTTCAACTGTCCAAGTGGTTTCAGAGAAGAAGCATTTTGAAACATTATTCACATAGGGTCCAATGTTAAACTAAGTCCTGCCGTAGCCGCCATTTTGAATTTCATATCGGAACAAAAAACCTGAAGATTGTAGAGGACCATCCAATGAACATTCATGTACAGTTTGGCTTTAATCATATTTGTAGTTTCTGAGAAGAAGGCATTTGAATATTTTTCCATAGGGTCCAATGTTAATCTATGTCCTGCGGTGGCAGCCATCTTGGATTTCCGATCGGCATAAAAAACAGAAACTTTGTAGAGGACCTTCCAATGATCATTCCTGGGCAGTTTGGTTTCAACTGTCCAAGTGGTTTCAGAGAAGAAGCATTTTGAAACATTTTCCCCATAGGGTCCAATGTTAAACTAAGTCCTGCCGTAGCCGCCATTTGAATTTCATATCGGAACAAAAAACCTTAAGATTGTAGAGGACCATCCAATGAACATTCATGTACAGTTTGGCTTTAATCATATTTGTAGTTTCTCAGAAGAAGGCATTTGAACATTTTCCCATAGGGTCCAATGTTAATCTATGTCCTGCGATGGCAGCCATCTTGGATTTCCGATCGGCATAAAAAACAGTAACTTGGTAAAGGACATTCCAATGATCATTCATGTACAGTTTAGGTTCAGTCAGTTCATTAGTTTCTGAGAAGAAGATCTTTGAAATTTCAGCCAATCAGAGCATATTATTGGCCTTGGCAGCCATATTGAATATCCGACTGGAACGAAAAACAGTAACTTTGTAGAGGACCATCCAAGGAACATTCCTGCTAAGTTTGGTTCCAATCGGCCCAGTGGTTTCGGAGAAGAAGCTTGAAATGTGAAAAGTTTACAGACAACAGACGACGGACGTCAAGTGATGGCAATAGTTCACCTGGACCTTTGGTCCAGGTGAACTAAAAAGCTCATCATTATGCTTATACAGTTCAAATTTGGGCACTTTCTGGCTTAAAATAGAGCAGTTTTGGCCATTTGAAGAAATTTCTATTTTTAGTAATGGCGGCCATCTTGGATACAGGACGACGCTGACGGACACATTTTGAAAGGGGACCACCCAAGGATCATTTCAGCAAAGTTTGGTTGAGATTGGCTCAGTAGTTTCAGAGGAGAAGATTTTTTTTAAATTTCATCCCCCCTTTTTTCTAATTTGCATAATCGGTCAAAATAGGCAAAAGTTCAAAGTTCATAAAAAGTCCTGTAATACATGTTAAAAAGCTCATCATTATGCTTATACAGTTCAAATTTGGGTACTTTCTGGCTTAAAATAGAGCAGTTTTTGCCATTTGAAGAAATTTCTATTTTTTAGTCTTGGTGGCCATCTTGGATACAGGACGGCACTGACGGACACAATTTTGAAAGGGGACCACCCAAGGATTATTTCAGCAAAGTTTGGTTGAGATTGGTTCAGTAGTTTCAGAGGAGAAGATTTTTTTTTAAATTTCATCCCTCCTTTTTTCTATTTTTAGCTTGGTGGCCATCTTGGTTGGAAGTCGGGATCACCGGACACAATATTGGAAAGGGGCCATCCAAGGATCATTCCACAAAAGTTTGGTTGCAATTGGCCCAGTGGTTTCTGAGGAGAAGATTTTTATGGGAATTTCACATAGGGTCCTATGTTAAACTAAGTTCGGCTGTGGTGGCCATCTTGGTCGGTGTTCTGAAATGCCGGACACAATTTTGGAAGAGGACCACCCAAGAATCATTTCAGCAAAGTTTGGTTGAGATTGGCTCAGTAGTTTCAGAGGAGAAGATTTTTTTTCAAATTTGCATAATCGGTCAAAATAGTCAAAAGTTCAAAGTTCATAAAAAATCCTGTAATACATGTTAAAAAGCTCATCATTATGCTTATACAGTTCAAATTTGGGCACATTCTGGCTTAAAATAGAGCAGTTTTGGCCATTTGAAGAAATTTATATTTTAAGTAACAGCAGCCATCTTGAATGGAGGGCGGGGCTGTCAGACACAATTTTGAAAGGGACCCACCCAAGGACCTTCCCTGCCAGGTTTGGTTTAATTTGGTTCAGCGGTTTCAGAGGAGAAGATTTAAATGCGATCTTTTATCAAAATATGCCTAATTTGCATAATCGGTATATATTGGCTGAAAGAAAAATTTCACAGAAAAACCGGAATATATGTTAAACTACTTCTTGCCATGTAGCTGCAGTTAAAATTTGAGCTCATTTTTACTTGCAATAAAGCAGCAATGGACAATTAAAATTGCATCCCCCGTTTTTTCCATTTTGAGCTTGGTGGCCATCTTGGTTGGAAGTCGGGATCAACGGACACAATTTTGGAAGGAGGCCATCCAAGAATCATTTCAGCAAAGTTTGGTTGATATTGGCTGAGTAGTTTCAGAGGAGAAGATTTTTTTTAAATTTCATCCCCCTTTTTTTCTAATTTGCATAATCGGTCAAAAGTTAAAAGTCCATAAAAAATCCTGTAATATATGCTAAAAAGCTCATCATTATGCTTACACAGTTCAAATTTGGGCACATTCTGGCTTAAAATAGAGCAGTTTTGGCCATTTGAAGAAATTTCTATTTTTAGTAACAGCGGCCATCTTGAATGGAGGGCGGGGCTGTCGGACACAATTTTGAAAGGGACCCACCCAGGGACCATATCTGCCAGGTTTGGTTTAATTTGGTTCAGCGGTTTCAGAGGAGAAGATTTAAATGTGATCTTTTATCAAAATATGCCTAATTTGCATAATCGGTATATATCGGCTGAAAGAAAAATTTCACAGAAAAATCCGGAATATATGTTAAACTACTCCTTGCCATGTAGCTGCAGTTAAAATTTGCACTCATTTTGACTTACACTAAAGCAGCAATGGACAATTAAAATTTCATCCCCCCTTTTTCCTATTTTTTGTTTGGTGGCCATCTTGGTTGGAAGTCGGGATCAATGGACACAATTTTGGAAGGGGGCCATCCAAGAATCATTTCAGCAAAATTTGGTTGATATTGGCTCAGTAGTTTCCGAGGAGAAGATTTTTTTTTAATTTCATCCCCCCTTTTTTCTAATTTGCATAATCGGTCAAAATTGGCAAAAGTTCAAAGTCCATAAAAAATCCTGTAATATATGCTAAAAAGCTCATCATTATGCTTACACAGTTCAAATTTGGGCACATTCTGGCTTAAAATAGAGCAGTTTTGGCCATTTGAAGAAATTTCTATTTTTAGTAACAGTGGCCATCTTGAATGGAGGGCGGGGCTGTCGGACACAATTTTGAAAGGGACCCACCCAGGTACCATCCCTGCCAGGTTTGGTTTAATTTGGTTCAGCGGTTTCAGAGGAGAAGATTTAAATGTGATCTTTTATCAAAATATGCCTAATTTGCATAATCGGTATATATCGGCTGAAAGAAAAATTTCACAGAAAAACCCGGAATATATGTTAAACTACTCCTTGCCATGTAGCTGCAGTTAAAATTTGCACTCATTTTGACTTACACTAAAGCAGCAATGGACAATTAAAATTTCATCCCCCCTTTTTTCTATTTTTAGCTTGGTGGCCATCTTGGTTGGAAGTCGGGATCAACGGACACAATTTTGGAAGGGGGCCATCCAAGAATCATTTCAGCAAAGTTTGGTTGAGATTGGCTCAGTAGTTTCAGAGGAGAAGATTTTTTTTAATTTCATCCCCCCTTTTTTCTAATTTGCATAATCGGTCAAAATCGGCAAAAGTTCAAAGTTCATAAAAAATCCTGTAATACATGTTAAAAAGCTCATCATTATGCTTATACAGTTCAAATATGGGACATTCTGGCTTAAAATAGAGCAGTTTTGGCCATTTGAAGAAATTTCTATATTTAGTAACAGCGGCCATCTTGAATGGAGGGCGGGGCTGTCGGACACAATTTTGAAAGGGACCCACCCCTGCCAGGTTTGGTTTAATTTGGTTCAGCGGTTTCAGAGGAGAAGATTTAAATGTGATCTTTTATCAAAATATGCCTAATTTGCATAATCGGTATATATCGGCTGAAAGAAAAATTTCACAGAAAACCCCGGAATATATGTTAAACTACTCCTTGCCATGTAGCTGCAGTTAAAATTTGCACTCATTTTGACTTACACTAAAGCAGCAATGGACAATTAAAATTTCATCCCCCCTTTTTTCTATTTTTAGCTTGGTGGCCATCTTGGTTGGAAGTCGGGATCAACGGACACAATTTTGGAAGGGGGCCATCCAAGAATCATTTCAGCAAAGTTTGGTTGAGATTGGCTCAGTAGTTTCAGAGGAGAAGATTTTTTTTAATTTCATCCCCCCTTTTTTCTAATTTGCATAATCGGTCAAAATCGGCAAAAGTTCAAAGTTCATAAAAAATCCTGTAATACATGTTAAAAAGCTCATCATTATGCTTATACAGTTCAAATATGGGACATTCTGGCTTAAAATAGAGCAGTTTTGGCCATTTGAAGAAATTTCTATATTTAGTAACAGCGGCCATCTTGAATGGAGGGCGGGGCTGTCGGACACAATTTTGAAAGGGACCCACCCCTGCCAGGTTTGGTTTAATTTGGTTCAGGGGTTTCAGAGGAGAAGATTTAAATGTGATCTTTTATCAAAATATGCCTAATTTGCATAATCGGTATATATCGGCTGAAAGAAAAATTTCACAGAAAAACCCGGAATATATGTTAAACTACTTCTTGCCATGTAGATGCAGTTAAAATTTGCACTCATTTTGACTTACACTAAAGCAGCAATGGACAATTAAAATTTCATCCCCCCTTTTTTCTATTTTTAGCTTGGTGGCCATCTTGGTTGGAAGTCGGGATCAACGGACACAATTTTGGAAGGGGGCCATCCAAGAATCATTTCAGCAAAATTTGGTTGATATTGGCTCAGTAGTTTCCGAGGAGAAGATTTTTTTTAAATTTCATCCCCCCTTTTTTCTAATTTGCATAATCGGTCAAAATCGGCAAAAGTTCAAAGTTCATAAAAAATCCTGTAATACATGTTAAAAAGCTCATCATTATGCTTATACAGTTCAAATATGGGACATTCTGACTTAAAATAGAGCAGTTTTGGCCATTTGAAGAAATTTCTATATTTAGTAACAGCGGCCATCTTGAATGGAGGGCGGGGCTGTCGGACACAATTTTGAAAGGGACCCACCCCTGCCAGGTTTGGTTTAATTTGGTTCAGCGGTTTCAGAGGAGAAGATTTAAATGTGATCTTTTATCAAAATATGCCTAATTTGCATAATCGGTATATATCGGCTGAGAGAAAAATTTCACAGAAAACGCCGGAATATATGTTAAACTACTCCTTGCCATGTAGCTGCAGTTAAAATTTGCACTCATTTTGACTTACATTAAAGCAGCAATGGACAATTAAAATTTCATCCCCCCTTTTTTCTATTTTTAGCTTGGTGGCCATCTTGGTTGGAAGTCGGGATCAACGGACACAATTTTGGAAGGGGGCCATCCAAGAATCATTTCAGCAAAGTTTGGTTGAGATTGGCTCAGTAGTTTCCGAGGAGAAGATTTTTTTAAATTTCATCCCCCCTTTTTTCTAATTTGCATAATCGGTCAAAATCGGCAAAAGTTCAAAGTTCATAAAAAATCCTGTAATACATGTTAAAAAGCTCATCATTATGCTTATACAGTTCAAATATGGGACATTCTGGCTTAAAATAGAGCAGTTTTGGCCATTTGAAGAAATTTCTATATTTAGTAACAGCGGCCATCTTGAATGGAGGGCGGGGCTGTCGGACACAATTTTGAAAGGGACCCACCCCTGCCAGGTTTGGTTTAATTTGGTTCAGCGGTTTCAGAGGAGAAGATTTAAATGTGATCTTTTATCAAAATATGCCTAATTTGCATAATCGGTATATATCGGCTGAAAGAAAAATTTCACAGAAAAATACGGAATATATGTTAAACTACTTCTTGCCATGTAGCTGCAGTTAAAATTTGAGCTCATTTTGACTTACACTAAAGCAGCAATGGACAATTAAAATTTCATCCCCCCATTTTTCTATTTTGAGCTTGGCGGGCATCTTGGTTGGAAGTCAGGATCACCGGACACAATTTTGGATGGGGGGCATCCAAGAATCATTTCAGCAAAGTTTGGTTGAGATTGGCTCAGTAGTTTCAGAGGAGAAGATTTTTTTTTAATTTCATCCCCCCTTTTTTCTAATTTGCATAATCGGTCAAAATCGGCAAAAGTTCAAAGTTCATAAAAAATCCTGTAATACATGTTAAAAAGCTCATCATTATGCTTATACAGTTCAAATATGGGACATTCTGACTTTAAATAGAGCAGTTTTGGCCATTTGAAGAAATTTCTATATTTAGTAACAGCGGCCATCTTGAATGGAGGGCGGGGCTGTCGGACACAATTTTGAAAGGGACCCACCCCTGCCAGGTTTGGTTTAATTTGGTTCAGCGGTTTCAGAGGAGAAGATTTAAATGTGATCTTTTATCAAAATATGCCTAATTTGCATAATCGGTATATATCGGCTGAAAGAAAAATTTCACAGAAAACCCCGGAATATATGTTAAACTACTTCTTGCCATGTAGCTGCAGTTAAAATTTGAGCTCATTTTGACTTACACTAAAGCAGCAATGGACAATTAAAATTTCATCCCCCATTTTTCTATTTTGAGCTTGGCGGCCATCTTGGCTGGAAGTCAGGATCACCGGACACAATTTTGGATGGGGGGCATCCAAGAATCATTTCAGCAAAGTTTGGTTGAGATTGGCTCAGTAGTTTCAGAGGAGAAGATTTTTATTAATTTCATCCCCCCTTTTTTCTAATTTGCATAATCGGTCAAAATCGGCAAAAGTTCAAAGTTCATAAAAAATCCTGTAATACATGTTAAAAAGCTCATCATTATGCTTATACAGTTCAAATATGGGACATTCTGGCTTAAAATAGAGCAGTTTTGGCCATTTGAAGAAATTTCTATATTTAGTAACAGCGGCCATCTTGAATGGAGGGCGGGGCTGTCGGACACAATTTTGAAAGGGACCCACCCCTGCCAGGTTTGGTTTAATTTGGTTCAGCGGTTTCAGAGGAGAAGATTTAAATGTGATCTTTTATCAAAATATGCCTAATTTGCATAATCGGTATATATCGGCTGAAAGAAAAATTTCACAGAAAAATCCGGAATATATGTTAAACTACTCCTTGCCATGTAGCTGCAGTTAAAATTTGCACTCATTTTGACTTACACTAAAGCAGCAATGGACAATTAAAATTTCATCCCCCCTTTTTTCTATTTGGAGCTTGGCGGCCATCTTGGTTGGAAGTCAGGATCACCGGACACAATTTTGGATGGGGGGCATCCAAGAATCATTTCAGCAAAGTTTGGTTGAGATTGGCTCAGTAGTTTCAGAGGAGAAGATTTTTTTTAATTTCATCCCCCCTTTTTTCTAATTTGCATAATCGGTCAAAATCGGCAAAAGTTCAAAGTTCATAAAAAATCCTGTAATACATGTTAAAAAGCTCATCATTATGCTTATACAGTTCAAATATGGGACATTCTGGCTTAAAATAGAGCAGTTTTGGCCATTTGAAGAAATTTCTATATTTAGTAACAGCGGCCATCTTGAATGGAGGGAGGGGCTGTCGGACACAATTTTGAAAGGGACCCACCCCTGCCAGGTTTGGTTTAATTTGGTTCAGCGGTTTCAGAGGAGAAGATTTAAATGTGATCTTTTATCAAAATATGCCTAATTTGCATAATCGGTATATATCGGCTGAAAGAAAAATTTCACAGAAAAATCCGGAATATATGTTAAACTACTTCTTGCCATGTAGCTGCAGTTAAAATTTGAGCTCATTTTGACTTACACTAAAGCAGCAATGGACAATTAAAATTTCATCCCCCCTTTTTTCTATTTTGAGCTTGGCGGCCATCTTGGTTGGAAGTCAGGATCACTGGACACAATTTTGGATGGGGGCCATCCAAGAATCATTTCAGCAAAGTTTGGTTGAGATTGGCTCAGTAGTTTCAGAGGAGAAGATTTTTTTTAATTTCATCCCCCCTTTTTTCTAATTTGCATAATTGGTCAAAATCGGCAAAAGTTCAAAGTTCATAAAAAATCCTGTAATACATGTTAAAAAGCTCATCATTATGCTTATACAGTTCAAATATGGGACATTCTGGCTTAAAATAGAGCAGTTTTGGCCATTTGAAGAAATTTCTATATTTAGTAACAGCGGCCATCTTGAATGGAGGGCGGGGCTGTCGGACACAATTTTGAAAGGGACCCACCCCTGCCAGGTTTGGTTTAATTTGGTTCAGCGGTTTCAGAGGAGAAGATTTAAATGTGATCTTTTATCAAAATATGCCTAATTTGCATAATCGGTATATATCGGCTGAAAGAAAAATTTCACAGAAAAATACGGAATATATGTTAAACTACTTCTTGCCATGTAGCTGCAGTTAAAATTTGAGCTCATTTTGACTTACACTAAAGCAGCAATGGACAATTAAAATTTCATCCCCCCATTTTTCTATTTTGAGCTTGGCGGGCATCTTGGTTGGAAGTCAGGATCACCGGACACAATTTTGGATGGGGGGCATCCAAGAATCATTTCAGCAAAGTTTGGTTGAGATTGGCTCAGTAGTTTCAGAGGAGAAGATTTTTTTTTAATTTCATCCCCCCTTTTTTCTAATTTGCATAATCGGTCAAAATCGGCAAAAGTTCAAAGTTCATAAAAAATCCTGTAATACATGTTAAAAAGCTCATCATTATGCTTATACAGTTCAAATATGGGACATTCTGACTTTAAATAGAGCAGTTTTGGCCATTTGAAGAAATTTCTATATTTAGTAACAGCGGCCATCTTGAATGGAGGGCGGGGCTGTCGGACACAATTTTGAAAGGGACCCACCCCTGCCAGGTTTGGTTTAATTTGGTTCAGCGGTTTCAGAGGAGAAGATTTAAATGTGATCTTTTATCAAAATATGCCTAATTTGCATAATCGGTATATATCGGCTGAAAGAAAAATTTCACAGAAAACCCCGGAATATATGTTAAACTACTCCTTGCCATGTAGCTGCAGTTAAAATTTGCACTCATTTTGACTTACACTAAAGCAGCAATGGACAATTAAAATTTCATCCCCCCTTTTTTCTATTTTGAGCTTGGCGGCCATCTTGGTTGGAAGTCAGGATCACCGGACACAATTTTGGATGGGGGGCATCCAAGAATCATTTCAGCAAAGTTTGGTTGAGATTGGCTCAGTAGTTTCAGAGGAGAAGATTTTTATTAATTTCATCCCCCCTTTTTTCTAATTTGCATAATCGGTCAAAATCGGCAAAAGTTCAAAGTTCATAAAAAATCCTGTAATACATGTTAAAAAGCTCATCATTATGCTTATACAGTTCAAATATGGGACATTCTGGCTTAAAATAGAGCAGTTTTGGCCATTTGAAGAAATTTCTATATTTAGTAACAGCGGCCATCTTGAATGGAGGGCGGGGCTGTCGGACACAATTTTGAAAGGGACCCACCCCTGCCAGGTTTGGTTTAATTTGGTTCAGCGGTTTCAGAGGAGAAGATTTAAATGTGATCTTTTATCAAAATATGCCTAATTTGCATAATCGGTATATATCGGCTGAAAGAAAAATTTCACAGAAAATCCCGGAATATATGTTAAACTACTTCTTGCCATGTAGATGCAGTTAAAATTTGCACTCATTTTGACTTACACTAAAGCAGCAATGGACAATTAAAATTTCATCCCCCCTTTTTTCTATTTTTAGCTTGGTGGCCATCTTGGTTGGAAGTCGGGATCAACGGACACAATTTTGGAAGGGGGCCATCCAAGAATCATTTCAGCAAAATTTGGTTGATATTGGCTCAGTAGTTTCAGAGGAGAAGATTTTTTTTAAATTTCATCCCCCCTTTTTTCTAATTTGCATAATCGGTCAAAATCGGCAAAAGTTCAAAGTTCATAAAAAATCCTGTAATACATGTTAAAAAGCTCATCATTATGCTTATACAGTTCAAATATGGGACATTCTGACTTAAAATAGAGCAGTTTTGGCCATTTGAAGAAATTTCTATATTTAGTAACAGCGGCCATCTTGAATGGAGGGCGGGGCTGTCGGACACAATTTTGAAAGGGACCCACCCCTGCCAGGTTTGGTTTAATTTGGTTCAGCGGTTTCAGAGGAGAAGATTTAAATGTGATCTTTTATCAAAATATGCCTAATTTGCATAATCGGTATATATCGGCTGAAAGAAAAATTTCACAGAAAAATCCGGAATATATGTTAAACTACTCCTTGCCATGTAGCTGCAGTTAAAATTTGCACTCATTTTGACTTACACTAAAGCAGCAATGGACAATTAAAATTTCATCCCCCCTTTTTTCTATTTGGAGCTTGGCGGCCATCTTGGTTGGAAGTCAGGATCACCGGACACAATTTTGGATGGGGGGCATCCAAGAATCATTTCAGCAAAGTTTGGTTGAGATTGGCTCAGTAGTTTCAGAGGAGAAGATTTTTTTTAATTTCATCCCCCCTTTTTTCTAATTTGCATAATCGGTCAAAATCGGCAAAAGTTCAAAGTTCATAAAAAATCCTGTAATACATGTTAAAAAGCTCATCATTATGCTTATACAGTTCAAATATGGGACATTCTGGCTTAAAATAGAGCAGTTTTGGCCATTTGAAGAAATTTCTATATTTAGTAACAGCGGCCATCTTGAATGGAGGGAGGGGCTGTCGGACACAATTTTGAAAGGGACCCACCCCTGCCAGGTTTGGTTTAATTTGGTTCAGCGGTTTCAGAGGAGAAGATTTAAATGTGATCTTTTATCAAAATATGCCTAATTTGCATAATCGGTATATATCGGCTGAAAGAAAAATTTCACAGAAAAATCCGGAATATATGTTAAACTACTTCTTGCCATGTAGCTGCAGTTAAAATTTGAGCTCATTTTGACTTACACTAAAGCAGCAATGGACAATTAAAATTTCATCCCCCCTTTTTTCTATTTTGAGCTTGGCGGCCATCTTGGTTGGAAGTCAGGATCACTGGACACAATTTTGGATGGGGGCCATCCAAGAATCATTTCAGCAAAGTTTGGTTGAGATTGGCTCAGTAGTTTCAGAGGAGAAGATTTTTTTTAATTTCATCCCCCCTTTTTTCTAATTTGCATAATTGGTCAAAATCGGCAAAAGTTCAAAGTTCATAAAAAATCCTGTAATACATGTTAAAAAGCTCATCATTATGCTTATACAGTTCAAATATGGGACATTCTGGCTTAAAATAGAGCAGTTTTGGCCATTTGAAGAAATTTCTATATTTAGTAACAGTGGCCATCTTGAATGGAGGGAGGGGCTGTCGGACACAATTTTGAAAGGGACCCACCCCTGCCAGGTTTGGTTTAATTTGGTTCAGCGGTGAAGATTTAAATGTGATCTTTTATCAAAATATGCCTAATTTGCATAATCGGTATATATCGGCTGAAAGAAAAATTTCACTGAAAAATCCGGAATATATGTTAAACTACTTCTTGCCATGTAGCTGCAGTTAAAATTTGAGCTCATTTTGACTTACACTAAAGCAGCAATGGACAATTAAAATTTCATCCCCCCTTTTTTCTATTTTGAGCTTGGCGGCCATCTTGGTTGGAAGTCAGGATCACTGGACACAATTTTGGATGGGGGCCATCCAAGAATCATTTCAGCAAAGTTTGGTTGAGATTGGCTCAGTAGTTTCAGAGGAGAAGATTTTTTTTAATTTCATCCCCCCTTTTTTCTAATTTGCATAATCGGTCAAAATCGGCAAAAGTTCAAAGTTCATAAAAAATCCTGTAATACATGTTAAAAAGCTCATCATTATGCTTATACAGTTCAAATATGGGACATTCTGGCTTAAAATAGAGCAGTTTTGGCCATTTGAAGAAATTTCTATATTTAGTAACAGTGGCCATCTTGAATGGAGGGCGGGGCTGTCAGACACAATTTTGAAAGGGACCCACCCCTGCCAGGTTTGGTTTAATTTGGTTCAGCGGTTTCAGAGGAGAAGATTTAAATGTGATCTTTTATCAAAATATGCCTAATTTGCATAATCGGTATATATCGGCTGAAAGAAAAATTTCACAGAAAAACCCGGAATATATGTTAAACTACTCCTTGCCATGTAGCTGCAGTTAAAATTTGCACTCATTTTGACTTACACTAAAGCAGCAATGGACAATTAAAATTTCATCCCCCCTTTTTTCTATTTTTAGCTTGGTGGCCATCTTGGTTGGAAGTCGGGATCAACGGACACAATTTTGGAAGGGGGCCATCCAAGAATCATTTCAGCAAATTTGGTTGATATTGGCTCAGTAGTTTCCGAGGAGAAGATTTTTTTTAAATTTCATCCCCCCTTTTTTCTAATTTGCATAATTGGTGAAAATCGGCAAAAGTTCAAAGTTCATAAAAAATCCTGTAATACATGTTAAAAAGCTCATCATTATGCTTATACAGTTCAAATATGGGACATTCTGGCTTAAAATAGAGCAGTTTTGGCCATTTGAAGAAATTTCTATATTTAGTAACAGTGGCCATCTTGAATGGAGGGCGGGGCTGTCGGACACAATTTTGAAAGGGACCCACCCCTGCCAGGTTTGGTTTAATTTGGTTCAGCGGTTTCAGAGGAGAAGATTTAAATGTGATCTTTTATCAAAATATGCCTAATTTGCATAATCGGTATATATCGGCTGAAAGAAAAATTTCACAGAAAAATCCGGAATATATGTTAAACTACTTCTTGCCATGTAGCTGCAGTTAAAATTTGAGCTCATTTTGACTTACACTAAAGCAGCAATGGACAATTAAAATTTCATCCCCCCTTTTTTCTATTTTGAGCTTGGCGGCCATCTTGGTTGGAAGTCAGGATCACTGGACACAATTTTGGATGGGGGCCATCCAAGAATCATTTCAGCAAAGTTTGGTTGAGATTGGCTCAGTAGTTTCAGAGGAGAAGATTTTTTTTAATTTCATCCCCCCTTTTTTCTAATTTGCATAATTGGTCAAAATCGGCAAAAGTTCAAAGTTCATAAAAAATCCTGTAATACATGTTAAAAAGCTCATCATTATGCTTATACAGTTCAAATATGGGACATTCTGGCTTAAAATAGAGCAGTTTTGGCCATTTGAAGAAATTTCTATATTTAGTAACAGCGGCCATCTTGAATGGAGGGAGGGGCTGTCGGACACAATTTTGAAAGGGACCCACCCCTGCCAGGTTTGGTTTAATTTGGTTCAGCGGTGAAGATTTAAATGTGATCTTTTATCAAAATATGCCTAATTTGCATAATCGGTATATATCGGCTGAAAGAAAAATTTCACTGAAAAATCCGGAATATATGTTAAACTACTTCTTGCCATGTAGCTGCAGTTAAAATTTGAGCTCATTTTGACTTACACTAAAGCAGCAATGGACAATTAAAATTTCATCCCCCCTTTTTTCTATTTTGAGCTTGGCGGCCATCTTGGTTGGAAGTCAGGATCACTGGACACAATTTTGGATGGGGGCCATCCAAGAATCATTTCAGCAAAGTTTGGTTGAGATTGGCTCAGTAGTTTCAGAGGAGAAGATTTTTTTTAATTTCATCCCCCCTTTTTTCTAATTTGCATAATCGGTCAAAATCGGCAAAAGTTCAAAGTTCATAAAAAATCCTGTAATACATGTTAAAAAGCTCATCATTATGCTTATACAGTTCAAATATGGGACATTCTGGCTTAAAATAGAGCAGTTTTGGCCATTTGAAGAAATTTCTATATTTAGTAACAGTGGCCATCTTGAATGGAGGGCGGGGCTGTCAGACACAATTTTGAAAGGGACCCACCCCTGCCAGGTTTGGTTTAATTTGGTTCAGCGGTTTCAGAGGAGAAGATTTAAATGTGATCTTTTATCAAAATATGCCTAATTTGCATAATCGGTATATATCGGCTGAAAGAAAAATTTCACAGAAAAACCCGGAATATATGTTAAACTACTCCTTGCCATGTAGCTGCAGTTAAAATTTGCACTCATTTTGACTTACACTAAAGCAGCAATGGACAATTAAAATTTCATCCCCCCTTTTTTCTATTTTTAGCTTGGTGGCCATCTTGGTTGGAAGTCGGGATAAACGGACACAATTTTGGAAGGGGGCCATCCAAGAATCATTTCAGCAAAGTTTGGTTGAGATTGGCTCAGTAGTTTCAGAGGAGAAGATTTTTTTTAATTTCATCCCCCCTTTTTTCTAATTTGCATAACCGGTGAAAATCGGCAAAAGTTCAAAGTTCATAAAAAATCCTGTAATACATGTTAAAAAGCTCATCATTATGCTTATACAGTTCAAATATGGGACATTCTGGCTTAAAATAGAGCAGTTTTGGCCATTTGAAGAAATTTCTATATTTAGTAACAGCGGCCATCTTGAATGGAGGGCGGGGCTGTCGGACACAATTTTGAAAGGGACCCACCCCTGCCAGGTTTGGTTTAATTTGGTTCAGCGGTTTCAGAGGAGAAGATTTAAATGTGATCTTTTATCAAAATATGCCTAATTTGCATAATCGGTATATATCGGCTGAAAGAAAAATTTCACAGAAAAACACGGAATATATGTTAAACTACTCCTTGCCATGTAGCTGCAGTTAAAATTTGCACTCATTTTGACTTACACTAAAGCAGCAATGGACAATTAAAATTTCATCCCCCCTTTTTTCTATTTTTAGCTTGGTGGCCATCTTGGTTGGAAGTCGGGATAAACGGACACAATTTTGGAAGGGGGCCATCCAAGAATCATTTCAGCAAAGTTTGGTTGAGATTGGCTCAGTAGTTTCAGAGGAGAAGATTTTTTTTAATTTCATCCCCCCTTTTTTCTAATTTGCATAACCGGTGAAAATCGACAAAAGTTCAAAGTTCATAAAAAATCCTGTAATACATGTTAAAAAGCTCATCATTATGCTTATACAGTTCAAATATGGGACATTCTGGCTTAAAATAGAGCAGTTTTGGCCATTTGAAGAAATTTCTATATTTAGTAACAGTGGCCATCTTGAATGGAGGGCGGGGCTGTCGGACACAATTTTGAAAGGGACCCACCCCTGCCAGGTTTGGTTTAATTTGGTTCAGCGGTTTCAGAGGAGAAGATTTAAATGTGATCTTTTATCAAAATATGCCTAATTTGCATAATCGGTATATATCGGCTGAAAGAAAAATTTCACAGAAAATCCCGGAATATATGTTAAACTACTTCTTGCCATGTAGATGCAGTTAAAATTTGCACTCATTTTGACTTACACTAAAGTAGCAATGGACAATTAAAATTTCATCCCCCCTTTTTTCTATTTTTAGCTTGGTGGCCATCTTGGTTGGAAGTCGGGATCAACGGACACAATTTTGGAAGGGGGCCATCCAAGAATCATTTCAGCAAAATTTGGTTGATATTGGCTCAGTAGTTTCCGAGGAGAAGATTTTTTTTAAAATTTCATCCCCCCTTTTTTCTAATTTGCATAATCGGTCAAAATCGGCAGAAGTTCAAAGTTCATAAAAAATCCTGTAATACATGTTAAAAAGCTCATCATTATGCTTATACAGTTCAAATATGGGACATTCTGACTTAAAATAGAGCAGTTTTGGCCATTTGAAGAAATTTCTATATTTAGTAACAGCGGCCATCTTGAATGGAGGGCGGGGCTGTCGGACACAATTTTGAAAGGGACCCACCCCTGCCAGGTTTGGTTTAATTTGGTTCAGCGGTTTCAGAGGAGAAGATTTAAATGTGATCTTTTATCAAAATATGCCTAATTTGCATAATCGGTATATATCGGCTGAAAGAAAAATTTCACAGAAAAACACGGAATATATGTTAAACTACTCCTTGCCATGTAGCTGCAGTTAAAATTTGCACTCATTTTGACTTACACTAAAGCAGCAATGGACAATTAAAATTTCATCCCCCCTTTTTTCTATTTTGAGCTTGGCGGCCATCTTGGTTGGAAGTCAGGATCACCGGACACAATTTTGGATGGGGGGCATCCAAGAATCATTTCAGCAAAGTTTGGTTGAGATTGGCTCAGTAGTTTCAGAGAAGATTTTTTTTAATTTCATCCCCCCTTTTTTCTAATTTGCATAATCGGTCAAAATCGGCAAAAGTTCAAAGTTCATAAAAAATCCTGTAATACATGTTAAAAAGCTCATCATTATGCTTATACAGTTCAAATATGGGACATTCTGGCTTAAAATAGAGCAGTTTTGGCCATTTGAAGAAATTTCTATATTTAGTAACAGCGGCCATCTTGAATGGAGGGCGGGGCTGTCGGACACAATTTTGAAAGGGACCCACCCCTGCCAGGTTTGGTTTAATTTGGTTCAGCGGTTTCAGAGGAGAAGATTTAAATGTGATCTTTTATCAAAATATGCCTAATTTGCATAATCGGTATATATCGGCTGAAAGAAAAATTTCACAGAAAATCCCGGAATATATGTTAAACTACTTCTTGCCATGTAGATGCAGTTAAAATTTGCACTCATTTTGACTTACACTAAAGCAGCAATGGACAATTAAAATTTCATCCCCCCTTTTTTCTATTTTTAGCTTGGTGGCCATCTTGGTTGGAAGTCGGGATCAACGGACACAATTTTGGAAGGGGGCCATCCAAGAATCATTTCAGCAAAATTTGGTTGATATTGGCTCAGTAGTTTCCGAGGAGAAGATTTTTTTAAAATTTCATCCCCCCTTTTTTCTAATTTGCATAATCGGTCAAAATCGGCAAAAGTTCAAAGTTCATAAAAAATCCTGTAATACATGTTAAAAAGCTCATCATTATGCTTATACAGTTCAAATATGGGACATTCTGACTTAAAATAGAGCAGTTTTGGCCATTTGAAGAAATTTCTATATTTAGTAACAGCGGCCATCTTGAATGGAGGGCGGGGCTGTCGGACACAATTTTGAAAGGGACCCACCCCTGCCAGGTTTGGTTTAATTTGGTTCAGCGGTTTCAGAGGAGAAGATTTAAATGTGATCTTTTATCAAAATATGCCTAATTTGCATAATCGGTATATATCGGCTGAAAGAAAAATTTCACAGAAAAACACGGAATATATGTTAAACTACTCCTTGCCATGTAGCTGCAGTTAAAATTTGCACTCATTTTGACTTACACTAAAGCAGCAATGGACAATTAAAATTTCATCCCCCCTTTTTTCTATTTTGAGCTTGGCGGCCATCTTGGTTGGAAGTCAGGATCACCGGACACAATTTTGGATGGGGGGCATCCAAGAATCATTTCAGCAAAGTTTGGTTGAGATTGGCTCAGTAGTTTCAGAGGAGAAGATTTTTTTTAATTTCATCCCCCCTTTTTTCTAATTTGCATAATCGGTCAAAATCGGCAAAAGTTCAAAGTTCATAAAAAATCCTGTAATACATGTTAAAAAGCTCATCATTATGCTTATACAGTTCAAATATGGGACATTCTGGCTTAAAATAGAGCAGCTTTGGCCATTTGAAGAAATTTCTATATTTAGTAACAGTGGCCATTTTGAATGGATGGCGGGGCTGTCGGACACAATTTTGAAAGGGACCCACCCCTGCCAGGTTTGGTTTAATTTGGTTCAGCGGTTTCAGAGGAGAAGATTTAAATGTGATCTTTTATCAAAATATGCCTAATTTGCATAATCGGTATATATAGGCTGAAAGAAAAATTTCACAGAAAAACCCGGAATATATGTTAAACTACTCCTTGCCATGTAGCTGCAGTTAAAATTTGCACTCATTTTGACTTACATTAAAGCAGCAATGGACAATTAAAATTTCATCCCCCCTTTTTTCTATTTTTAGCTTGGTGGCCATCTTGGTTGGAAGTCGGGATCAACGGACACAATTTTGGAAGGGGGCCATCCAAGAATCATTTCAGCAAAGTTTGGTTGAGATTGGCTCAGTAGTTTCAGAGGAGAAGATTTTTTTAAATTTCATCCCCCCTTTTTTCTAATTTGCATAATCGGTCAAAATCGGCAAAAGTTCAAAGTTCATAAAAAATCCTGTAATACATGTTAAAAAGCTCATCATTATGCTTATACAGTTCAAATATGGGACATTCTGACTTAAAATAGAGCAGTTTTGGCCATTTGAAGAAATTTCTATATTTAGTAACAGCGGCCATCTTGAATGGAGGGCGGGGCTGTCGGACACAATTTTGAAAGGGACCCACCCCTGCCAGGTTTGGTTTAATTTGGTTCAGCGGTTTCAGAGGAGAAGATTTAAATGTGATCTTTTATCAAAATATGCCTAATTTGCATAATCGGTATATATCGGCTGAAAGAAAAATTTCACAGAAAAATACGGAATATATGTTAAACTACTCCTTGCCATGTAGCTGCAGTTAAAATTTGCACTCATTTTGACTTACACTAAAGCAGCAATGGACAATTAAAATTTCATCCCCCCTTTTTTCTATTTTTAGCTTGGTGGCCATCTTGGTTGGAAGTCGGGATCAACGGACACAATTTTGGAAGGGGGCCATCCAAGAATCATTTCAGCAAATTTGGTTGATATTGGCTCAGTAGTTTCCGAGGAGAAGATTTTTTTTAAATTTCATCCCCCCTTTTTTCTAATTTGCATAATCGGTCAAAATCGGCAAAAGTTCAAAGTTCATAAAAAATCCTGTAATACATGTTAAAAAGCTCATCATTATGCTTATACAGTTCAAATATGGGACATTCTGGCTTAAAATAGAGCAGTTTTGGCCATTTGAAGAAATTTCTATATTTAGTAACAGTGGCCATCTTGAATGGAGGGCGGGGCTGTCGGACACAATTTTGAAAGGGACCCACCCCTGCCAGGTTTGGTTTAATTTGGTTCAGCGGTTTCAGAGGAGAAGATTTAAATGTGATCTTTTATCAAAATATGCCTAATTTGCATAATCGGTATATATCGGCTGAAAGAAAAATTTCACAGAAAAACACGGAATATATGTTAAACTACTCCTTGCCATGTAGCTGCAGTTAAAATTTGCACTCATTTTGACTTACACTAAAGCAGCAATGGACAATTAAAATTTCATCCCCCCTTTTTTCTATTTTGAGCTTGGCGGCCATCTTGGTTGGAAGTCAGGATCACTGGACACAATTTTGGATGGGGGCCATCCAAGAATCATTTCAGCAAAGTTTGGTTGAGATTGGCTCAGTAGTTTCAGAGGAGAAGATTTTTTTTAATTTCATCCCCCCTTTTTTCTAATTTGCATAATTGGTCAAAATCGGCAAAAGTTCAAAGTTCATAAAAAATCCTGTAATACATGTTAAAAAGCTCATCATTATGCTTATACAGTTCAAATATGGGACATTCTGGCTTAAAATAGAGCAGTTTTGGCCATTTGAAGAAATTTCTATATTTAGTAACAGCGGCCATCTTGAATGGAGGGAGGGGCTGTCGGACACAATTTTGAAAGGGACCCACCCCTGCCAGGTTTGGTTTAATTTGGTTCAGCGGTGAAGATTTAAATGTGATCTTTTATCAAAATATGCCTAATTTGCATAATCGGTATATATCGGCTGAAAGAAAAATTTCACAGAAAAATACGGAATATATGTTAAACTACTCCTTGCCATGTAGCTGCAGTTAAAATTTGCACTCATTTTGACTTACACTAAAGCAGCAATGGACAATTAAAATTTCATCCCCCCTTTTTTCTATTTTTAGCTTGGTGGCCATCTTGGTTGGAAGTCGGGATCAACGGACACAATTTTGGAAGGGGGCCATCCAAGAATCATTTCAGCAAATTTGGTTGATATTGGCTCAGTAGTTTCCGAGGAGAAGATTTTTTTTAAATTTCATCCCCCCTTTTTTCTAATTTGCATAATCGGTCAAAATCGGCAAAAGTTCAAAGTTCATAAAAAATCCTGTAATACATGTTAAAAAGCTCATCATTATGCTTATACAGTTCAAATATGGGACATTCTGGCTTAAAATAGAGCAGTTTTGGCCATTTGAAGAAATTTCTATATTTAGTAACAGTGGCCATCTTGAATGGAGGGCGGGGCTGTCGGACACAATTTTGAAAGGGACCCACCCCTGCCAGGTTTGGTTTAATTTGGTTCAGCGGTTTCAGAGGAGAAGATTTAAATGTGATCTTTTATCAAAATATGCCTAATTTGCATAATCGGTATATATCGGCTGAAAGAAAAATTTCACAGAAAAACACGGAATATATGTTAAACTACTCCTTGCCATGTAGCTGCAGTTAAAATTTGCACTCATTTTGACTTACACTAAAGCAGCAATGGACAATTAAAATTTCATCCCCCCTTTTTTCTATTTTGAGCTTGGCGGCCATCTTGGTTGGAAGTCAGGATCACTGGACACAATTTTGGATGGGGGCCATCCAAGAATCATTTCAGCAAAGTTTGGTTGAGATTGGCTCAGTAGTTTCAGAGGAGAAGATTTTTTTTAATTTCATCCCCCCTTTTTTCTAATTTGCATAATTGGTCAAAATCGGCAAAAGTTCAAAGTTCATAAAAAATCCTGTAATACATGTTAAAAAGCTCATCATTATGCTTATACAGTTCAAATATGGGACATTCTGGCTTAAAATAGAGCAGTTTTGGCCATTTGAAGAAATTTCTATATTTAGTAACAGCGGCCATCTTGAATGGAGGGAGGGGCTGTCGGACACAATTTTGAAAGGGACCCACCCCTGCCAGGTTTGGTTTAATTTGGTTCAGCGGTGAAGATTTAAATGTGATCTTTTATCAAAATATGCCTAATTTGCATAATCGGTATATATCGGCTGAAAGAAAAATTTCACTGAAAAATCCGGAATATATGTTAAACTACTTCTTGCCATGTAGCTGCAGTTAAAATTTGAGCTCATTTTGACTTACACTAAAGCAGCAATGGACAATTAAAATTTCATCCCCCCTTTTTTCTATTTTGAGCTTGGCGGCCATCTTGGTTGGAAGTCAGGATCACTGGACACAATTTTGGATGGGGGCCATCCAAGAATCATTTCAGCAAAGTTTGGTTGAGATTGGCTCAGTAGTTTCAGAGGAGAAGATTTTTTTTAATTTCATCCCCCCTTTTTTCTAATTTGCATAATCGGTCAAAATCGGCAAAAGTTCAAAGTTCATAAAAAATCCTGTAATACATGTTAAAAAGCTCATCATTATGCTTATACAGTTCAAATATGGGACATTCTGGCTTAAAATAGAGCAGTTTTGGCCATTTGAAGAAATTTCTATATTTAGTAACAGTGGCCATCTTGAATGGAGGGCGGGGCTGTCAGACACAATTTTGAAAGGGACCCACCCCTGCCAGGTTTGGTTTAATTTGGTTCAGCGGTTTCAGAGGAGAAGATTTAAATGTGATCTTTTATCAAAATATGCCTAATTTGCATAATCGGTATATATCGGCTGAAAGAAAAATTTCACAGAAAAACCCGGAATATATGTTAAACTACTCCTTGCCATGTAGCTGCAGTTAAAATTTGCACTCATTTTGACTTACACTAAAGCAGCAATGGACAATTAAAATTTCATCCCCCCTTTTTTCTATTTTTAGCTTGGTGGCCATCTTGGTTGGAAGTCGGGATAAACGGACACAATTTTGGAAGGGGGCCATCCAAGAATCATTTCAGCAAAGTTTGGTTGAGATTGGCTCAGTAGTTTCAGAGGAGAAGATTTTTTTTAATTTCATCCCCCCTTTTTTCTAATTTGCATAACCGGTGAAAATCGGCAAAAGTTCAAAGTTCATAAAAAATCCTGTAATACATGTTAAAAAGCTCATCATTATGCTTATACAGTTCAAATATGGGACATTCTGGCTTAAAATAGAGCAGTTTTGGCCATTTGAAGAAATTTCTATATTTAGTAACAGCGGCCATCTTGAATGGAGGGCGGGGCTGTCGGACACAATTTTGAAAGGGACCCACCCCTGCCAGGTTTGGTTTAATTTGGTTCAGCGGTTTCAGAGGAGAAGATTTAAATGTGATCTTTTATCAAAATATGCCTAATTTGCATAATCGGTATATATCGGCTGAAAGAAAAATTTCACAGAAAAACCCGGAATATATGTTAAACTACTCCTTGCCATGTAGCTGCAGTTAAAATTTGCACTCATTTTGACTTACACTAAAGCAGCAATGGACAATTAAAATTTCATCCCCCCTTTTTTCTATTTTTAGCTTGGTGGCCATCTTGGTTGGAAGTCGGGATAAACGGACACAATTTTGGAAGGGGGCCATCCAAGAATCATTTCAGCAAAGTTTGGTTGAGATTGGCTCAGTAGTTTCAGAGGAGAAGATTTTTTTTAATTTCATCCCCCCTTTTTTCTAATTTGCATAACCGGTGAAAATCGGCAAAAGTTCAAAGTTCATAAAAAATCCTGTAATACATGTTAAAAAGCTCATCATTATGCTTATACAGTTCAAATATGGGACATTCTGGCTTAAAATAGAGCAGTTTTGGCCATTTGAAGAAATTTCTATATTTAGTAACAGTGGCCATCTTGAATGGAGGGCGGGGCTGTCGGACACAATTTTGAAAGGGACCCACCCCTGCCAGGTTTGGTTTAATTTGGTTCAGCGGTTTCAGAGGAGAAGATTTAAATGTGATCTTTTATCAAAATATGCCTAATTTGCATAATCGGTATATATCGGCTGAAAGAAAAATTTCACAGAAAATCCCGGAATATATGTTAAACTACTTCTTGCCATGTAGATGCAGTTAAAATTTGCACTCATTTTGACTTACACTAAAGCAGCAATGGACAATTAAAATTTCATCCCCCCTTTTTTCTATTTTTAGCTTGGTGGCCATCTTGGTTGGAAGTCGGGATCAACGGACACAATTTTGGAAGGGGGCCATCCAAGAATCATTTCAGCAAAATTTGGTTGATATTGGCTCAGTAGTTTCCGAGGAGAAGATTTTTTTAAAATTTCATCCCCCCTTTTTTCTAATTTGCATAATCGGTCAAAATCGGCAGAAGTTCAAAGTTCATAAAAAATCCTGTAATACATGTTAAAAAGCTCATCATTATGCTTATACAGTTCAAATATGGGACATTCTGACTTAAAATAGAGCAGTTTTGGCCATTTGAAGAAATTTCTATATTTAGTAACAGCGGCCATCTTGAATGGAGGGCGGGGCTGTCGGACACAATTTTGAAAGGGACCCACCCCTGCCAGGTTTGGTTTAATTTGGTTCAGCGGTTTCAGAGGAGAAGATTTAAATGTGATCTTTTATCAAAATATGCCTAATTTGCATAATCGGTATATATCGGCTGAAAGAAAAATTTCACAGAAAAACCCGGAATATATGTTAAACTACTCCTTGCCATGTAGCTGCAGTTAAAATTTGCACTCATTTTGACTTACACTAAAGCAGCAATGGACAATTAAAATTTCATCCCCCCTTTTTTCTATTTTGAGCTTGGCGGCCATCTTGGTTGGAAGTCAGGATCACCGGACACAATTTTGGATGGGGGGCATCCAAGAATCATTTCAGCAAAGTTTGGTTGAGATTGGCTCAGTAGTTTCAGAGAAGATTTTTTTTAATTTCATCCCCCCTTTTTTCTAATTTGCATAATCGGTCAAAATCGGCAAAAGTTCAAAGTTCATAAAAAATCCTGTAATACATGTTAAAAAGCTCATCATTATGCTTATACAGTTCAAATATGGGACATTCTGGCTTAAAATAGAGCAGTTTTGGCCATTTGAAGAAATTTCTATAGTTAGTAACAGCGGCCATCTTGAATGGAGGGCGGGGCTGTCGGACACAATTTTGAAAGGGACCCACCCCTGCCAGGTTTGGTTTAATTTGGTTCAGCGGTTTCAGAGGAGAAGATTTAAATGTGATCTTTTATCAAAATATGCCTAATTTGCATAATCGGTATATATCGGCTGAAAGAAAAATTTCACAGAAAATCACGGAATATATGTTAAACTACTTCTTGCCATGTAGATGCAGTTAAAATTTGCACTCATTTTGACTTACACTAAAGCAGCAATGGACAATTAAAATTTCATCCCCCCTTTTTTCTATTTTTAGCTTGGTGGCCATCTTGGTTGGAAGTCGGGATCAACGGACACAATTTTGGAAGGGGGCCATCCAAGAATCATTTCAGCAAAATTTGGTTGATATTGGCTCAGTAGTTTCCGAGGAGAAGATTTTTTTAAAATTTCATCCCCCCTTTTTTCTAATTTGCATAATCGGTCAAAATCGGCAAAAGTTCAAAGTTCATAAAAAATCCTGTAATACATGTTAAAAAGCTCATCATTATGCTTATACAGTTCAAATATGGGACATTCTGACTTAAAATAGAGCAGTTTTGGCCATTTGAAGAAATTTCTATATTTAGTAACAGCGGCCATCTTGAATGGAGGGCGGGGCTGTCGGACACAATTTTGAAAGGGACCCACCCCTGCCAGGTTTGGTTTAATTTGGTTCAGCGGTTTCAGAGGAGAAGATTTAAATGTGATCTTTTATCAAAATATGCCTAATTTGCATAATCGGTATATATCGGCTGAAAGAAAAATTTCACAGAAAAACACGGAATATATGTTAAACTACTCCTTGCCATGTAGCTGCAGTTAAAATTTGCACTCATTTTGACTTACACTAAAGCAGCAATGGACAATTAAAATTTCATCCCCCCTTTTTTCTATTTTGAGCTTGGCGGCCATCTTGGTTGGAAGTCAGGATCACCGGACACAATTTTGGATGGGGGGCATCCAAGAATCATTTCAGCAAAGTTTGGTTGAGATTGGCTCAGTAGTTTCAGAGGAGAAGATTTTTTTTAATTTCATCCCCCCTTTTTTCTAATTTGCATAATCGGTCAAAATCGGCAAAAGTTCAAAGTTCATAAAAAATCCTGTAATACATGTTAAAAAGCTCATCATTATGCTTATACAGTTCAAATATGGGACATTCTGGCTTAAAATAGAGCAGCTTTGGCCATTTGAAGAAATTTCTATATTTAGTAACAGTGGCCATTTTGAATGGATGGCGGGGCTGTCGGACACAATTTTGAAAGGGACCCACCCCTGCCAGGTTTGGTTTAATTTGGTTCAGCGGTTTCAGAGGAGAAGATTTAAATGTGATCTTTTATCAAAATATGCCTAATTTGCATAATCGGTATATATAGGCTGAAAGAAAAATTTCACAGAAAAACCCGGAATATATGTTAAACTACTCCTTGCCATGTAGCTGCAGTTAAAATTTGCACTCATTTTGACTTACATTAAAGCAGCAATGGACAATTAAAATTTCATCCCCCCTTTTTTCTATTTTTAGCTTGGTGGCCATCTTGGTTGGAAGTCGGGATCAACGGACACAATTTTGGAAGGGGGCCATCCAAGAATCATTTCAGCAAAGTTTGGTTGAGATTGGCTCAGTAGTTTCAGAGGAGAAGATTTTTTTAAATTTCATCCCCCCTTTTTTCTAATTTGCATAATCGGTCAAAATCGGCAAAAGTTCAAAGTTCATAAAAAATCCTGTAATACATGTTAAAAAGCTCATCATTATGCTTATACAGTTCAAATATGGGACATTCTGACTTAAAATAGAGCAGTTTTGGCCATTTGAAGAAATTTCTATATTTAGTAACAGCGGCCATCTTGAATGGAGGGCGGGGCTGTCGGACACAATTTTGAAAGGGACCCACCCCTGCCAGGTTTGGTTTAATTTGGTTCAGCGGTTTCAGAGGAGAAGATTTAAATGTGATCTTTTATCAAAATATGCCTAATTTGCATAATCGGTATATATCGGCTGAAAGAAAAATTTCACAGAAAAACCCGGAATATATGTTAAACTACTCCTTGCCATGTAGCTGCAGTTAAAATTTGCACTCATTTTGACTTACACTAAAGCAGCAATGGACAATTAAAATTTCATCCCCCCTTTTTTCTATTTTGAGCTTGGCGGCCATCTTGGTTGGAAGTCAGGATCACCGGACACAATTTTGGATGGGGGGCATCCAAGAATCATTTCAGCAAAGTTTGGTTGAGATTGGCTCAGTAGTTTCAGAGGAGAAGATTTTTTTTAATTTCATCCCCCCTTTTTTCTAATTTGCATAATCGGTCAAAATCGGCAAAAGTTCAAAGTTCATAAAAAATCCTGTAATACATGTTAAAAAGCTCATCATTATGCTTATACAGTTCAAATATGGGACATTCTGGCTTAAAATAGAGCAGTTTTGGCCATTTGAAGAAATTTCTATATTTAGTAACAGCGGCCATCTTGAATGGAGGGCGGGGCTGTCGGACACAATTTTGAAAGGGACCCACCCCTGCCAGGTTTGGTTTAATTTGGTTCAGCGGTTTCAGAGGAGAAGATTTAAATGTGATCTTTTATCAAAATATGCCTAATTTGCATAATCGGTATATATCGGCTGAAAGAAAAATTTCACAGAAAAATACGGAATATATGTTAAACTACTCCTTGCCATGTAGCTGCAGTTAAAATTTGCACTCATTTTGACTTACACTAAAGCAGCAATGGACAATTAAAATTTCATCCCCCCTTTTTTCTATTTTTAGCTTGGTGGCCATCTTGGTTGGAAGTCGGGATCAACGGACACAATTTTGGAAGGGGGCCATCCAAGAATCATTTCAGCAAATTTGGTTGATATTGGCTCAGTAGTTTCCGAGGAGAAGATTTTTTTAAAATTTCATCCCCCCTTTTTTCTAATTTGCATAATCGGTCAAAATCGGCAAAAGTTCAAAGTTCATAAAAAATCCTGTAATACATGTTAAAAAGCTCATCATTATGCTTATACAGTTCAAATATGGGACATTCTGGCTTAAAATAGAGCAGTTTTGGCCATTTGAAGAAATTTCTATATTTAGTAACAGTGGCCATCTTGAATGGAGGGCGGGGCTGTCGGACACAATTTTGAAAGGGACCCACCCCTGCCAGGTTTGGTTTAATTTGGTTCAGCGGTTTCAGAGAAGATTTAAATGTGATCTTTTATCAAAATATGCCTAATTTGCATAATCGGTATATATCGGCTGAAAGAAAAATTTCACAGAAAAATACGGAATATATGTTAAACTACTTCTTGCCATGTAGCTGCAGTTAAAATTTGAGCTCATTTTGACTTACACTAAAGCAGCAATGGACAATTAAAATTTCATCCCCCCTTTTTTCTATTTTGAGCTTGGCGGCCATCTTGGTTGGAAGTCAGGATCACCGGACACAATTTTGGATGGGGGGCATCCAAGAATCATTTCAGCAAAGTTTGGTTGAGATTGGCTCAGTAGTTTCAGAGGAGAAGATTTTTTTTAATTTCATCCCCCCTTTTTTCTAATTTGCATAATCGGTCAAAATCGGCAAAAGTTCAAAGTTCATAAAAAATCCTGTAATACATGTTAAAAAGCTCATCATTATGCTTATACAGTTCAAATATGGGACATTCTGGCTTAAAATAGAGCAGTTTTGGCCATTTGAAGAAATTTCTATATTTAGTAACAGCGGCCATCTTGAATGGAGGGCAGGGCTGTCGGACACAATTTTGAAAGGGACCCACCCCTGCCAGGTTTGGTTTAATTTGGTTCAGCGGTTTCAGAGGAGAAGATTTAAATGTGATCTTTTATCAAAATATGCCTAATTTGCATAATCGGTATATATCGGCTGAAAGAAAAATTTCACAGAAAAACACGGAATATATGTTAAACTACTCCTTGCCATGTAGCTGCAGTTAAAATTTGCACTCATTTTGACTTACACTAAAGCAGCAATGGACAATTAAAATTTCATCCCCCCTTTTTTCTATTTTTAGCTTGGTGGCCATCTTGGTTGGAAGTCGGGATCAACGGACACAATTTTGGAAGGGGGCCATCCAAGAATCATTTCAGCAAATTTGGTTGATATTGGCTCAGTAGTTTCCGAGGAGAAGATTTTTTTAAAATTTCATCCCCCCTTTTTTCTAATTTGCATAATCGGTCAAAATCGGCAAAAGTTCAAAGTTCATAAAAAATCCTGTAATACATGTTAAAAAGCTCATCATTATGCTTATACAGTTCAAATATGGGACATTCTGGCTTAAAATAGAGCAGTTTTGGCCATTTGAAGAAATTTCTATATTTAGTAACAGTGGCCATCTTGAATGGAGGGCGGGGCTGTCGGACACAATTTTGAAAGGGACCCACCCCTGCCAGGTTTGGTTTAATTTGGTTCAGCGGTTTCAGAGGAGAAGATTTAAATGTGATCTTTTATCAAAATATGCCTAATTTGCATAATCGGTATATATCGGCTGAAAGAAAAATTTCACAGAAAAATACGGAATATATGTTAAACTACTTCTTGCCATGTAGCTGCAGTTAAAATTTGAGCTCATTTTGACTTACACTAAAGCAGCAATGGACAATTAAAATTTCATCCCCCCTTTTTTCTATTTTGAGCTTGGCGGCCATCTTGGTTGGAAGTCAGGATCACCGGACACAATTTTGGATGGGGGGCATCCAAGAATCATTTCAGCAAAGTTTGGTTGAGATTGGCTCAGTAGTTTCAGAGGAGAAGATTTTTTTTAATTTCATCCCCCCTTTTTTCTAATTTGCATAATCGGTCAAAATCGGCAAAAGTTCAAAGTTCATAAAAAATCCTGTAATACATGTTAAAAAGCTCATCATTATGCTTATACAGTTCAAATATGGGACATTCTGGCTTAAAATAGAGCAGTTTTGGCCATTTGAAGAAATTTCTATATTTAGTAACAGCGGCCATCTTGAATGGAGGGCAGGGCTGTCGGACACAATTTTGAAAGGGACCCACCCCTGCCAGGTTTGGTTTAATTTGGTTCAGCGGTTTCAGAGGAGAAGATTTAAATGTGATCTTTTATCAAAATATGCCTAATTTGCATAATCGGTATATATCGGCTGAAAGAAAAATTTCACAGAAAAATACGGAATATATGTTAAACTACTCCTTGCCATGTAGCTGCAGTTAAAATTTGCACTCATTTTGACTTACACTAAAGCAGCAATGGACAATTAAAATTTCATCCCCCCTTTTTTTAATTTTTAGCTTGGTGGCCATCTTGGTTGGAAGTCGGGATCAACGGACACAATTTTGGAAGGGGGCCATCCAAGAATCATTTCAGCAAATTTGGTTGATATTGGCTCAGTAGTTTCCGAGGAGAAGATTTTTTTTAAATTTCATCCCCCCTTTTTTCTAATTTGCATAATCGGTCAAAATCGGCAAAAGTTCAAAGTTCATAAAAAATCCTGTAATACATGTTAAAAAGCTCATCATTATGCTTATACAGTTCAAATATGGGACATTCTGGCTTAAAATAGAGCAGTTTTGGCCATTTGAAGAAATTTCTATATTTAGTAACAGTGGCCATCTTGAATGGAGGGCGGGGCTGTCGGACACAATTTTGAAAGGGACCCACCCCTGCCAGGTTTGGTTTAATTTGGTTCAGCGGTTTCAGAGGAGAAGATTTAAATGTGATCTTTTATCAAAATATGCCTAATTTGCATAATCGGTATATATCGGCTGAAAGAAAAATTTCACAGAAAAACACGGAATATATGTTAAACTACTTCTTGCCATGTAGCTGCAGTTAAAATTTGAGCTCATTTTGACTTACACTAAAGCAGCAATGGACAATTAAAATTTCATCCCCCCTTTTTTCTATTTTGAGCTTGGCGGCCATCTTGGTTGGAAGTCAGGATCACCGGACACAATTTTGGATGGGGGGCATCCAAGAATCATTTCAGCAAAGTTTGGTTGAGATTGGCTCAGTAGTTTCAGAGGAGAAGATTTTTTTTAATTTCATCCCCCCTTTTTTCTAATTTGCATAATCGGTCAAAATCGGCAAAAGTTCAAAGTTCATAAAAAATCCTGTAATACATGTTAAAAAGCTCATCATTATGCTTATACAGTTCAAATATGGGACATTCTGGCTTAAAATAGAGCAGTTTTGGCCATTTGAAGAAATTTCTATATTTAGTAACAGCGGCCATCTTGAATGGAGGGCAGGGCTGTCGGACACAATTTTGAAAGGGACCCACCCCTGCCAGGTTTGGTTTAATTTGGTTCAGCGGTTTCAGAGGAGAAGATTTAAATGTGATCTTTTATCAAAATATGCCTAATTTGCATAATCGGTATATATCGGCTGAAAGAAAAATTTCACAGAAAAACACGGAATATATGTTAAACTACTCCTTGCCATGTAGCTGCAGTTAAAATTTGCACTCATTTTGACTTACACTAAAGCAGCAATGGACAATTAAAATTTCATCCCCCCTTTTTTCTATTTTTAGCTTGGTGGCCATCTTGGTTGGAAGTCGGGATCAACGGACACAATTTTGGAAGGGGGCCATCCAAGAATCATTTCAGCAAAATTTGGTTGATATTGGCTCAGTAGTTTCCGAGGAGAAGATTTTTTTTAAATTTCATCCCCCCTTTTTTCTAATTTGCATAATCGGTCAAAATCGGCAAAAGTTCATAGTTCATAAAAAATCCTGTAATACATGTTAAAAAGCTCATCATTATGCTTATACAGTTCAAATATGGGACATTCTGGCTTAAAATAGAGCAGTTTTGGCCATTTGAAGAAATTTCTATATTTAGTAACAGCGGCCATCTTGAATGGAGGGCGGGGCTGTCGGACACAATTTTGAAAGGGACCCACCCCTGCCAGGTTTGGTTTAATTTGGTTCAGCGGTTTCAGAGGAGAAGATTTAAATGTGATCTTTTATCAAAATATGCCTAATTTGCATAATCGGTATATATCGGCTGAAAGAAAAATTTCACAGAAAAATACGGAATATATGTTAAACTACTTCTTGCCATGTAGCTGCAGTTAAAATTTGAGCTCATTTTGACTTACACTAAAGCAGCAATGGACAATTAAAATTTCATCCCCCCTTTTTTCTATTTTGAGCTTGGCGGCCATCTTGGTTGGAAGTCAGGATCACCGGACACAATTTTGGATGGGGGGCATCCAAGAATCATTTCAGCAAAGTTTGGTTGAGATTGGCTCAGTAGTTTCAGAGGAGAAGATTTTTTTTAATTTCATCCCCCCTTTTTTCTAATTTGCATAATCGGTCAAAATCGGCAAAAGTTCAAAGTTCATAAAAAATCCTGTAATACATGTTAAAAAGCTCATCATTATGCTTATACAGTTCAAATATGGGACATTCTGGCTTAAAATAGAGCAGTTTTGGCCATTTGAAGAAATTTCTATATTTAGTAACAGCGGCCATCTTGAATGGAGGGCAGGGCTGTCGGACACAATTTTGAAAGGGACCCACCCCTGCCAGGTTTGGTTTAATTTGGTTCAGCGGTTTCAGAGGAGAAGATTTAAATGTGATCTTTTATCAAAATATGCCTAATTTGCATAATCGGTATATATCGGCTGAAAGAAAAATTTCACAGAAAAACACGGAATATATGTTAAACTACTTCTTGCCATGTAGCTGCAGTTAAAATTTGAGCTCATTTTGACTTACACTAAAGCAGCAATGGACAATTAAAATTTCATCCCCCCTTTTTTCTATTTTGAGCTTGGCGGCCATCTTGGTTGGAAGTCAGGATCACCGGACACAATTTTGGATGGGGGGCATCCAAGAATCATTTCAGCAAAGTTTGGTTGAGATTGGCTCAGTAGTTTCAGAGGAGAAGATTTTTTTTAATTTCATCCCCCCTTTTTTCTAATTTGCATAATCGGTCAAAATCGGCAAAAGTTCAAAGTTCATAAAAAATCCTGTAATACATGTTAAAAAGCTCATCATTATGCTTATACAGTTCAAATATGGGACATTCTGGCTTAAAATAGAGCAGTTTTGGCCATTTGAAGAAATTTCTATATTTAGTAACAGCGGCCATCTTGAATGGAGGGCAGGGCTGTCGGACACAATTTTGAAAGGGACCCACCCCTGCCAGGTTTGGTTTAATTTGGTTCAGCGGTTTCAGAGGAGAAGATTTAAATGTGATCTTTTATCAAAATATGCCTAATTTGCATAATCGGTATATATCGGCTGAAAGAAAAATTTCACAGAAAAACACGGAATATATGTTAAACTACTCCTTGCCATGTAGCTGCAGTTAAAATTTGCACTCATTTTGACTTACACTAAAGCAGCAATGGACAATTAAAATTTCATCCCCCCTTTTTTCTATTTTTAGCTTGGTGGCCATCTTGGTTGGAAGTCGGGATCAACGGACACAATTTTGGAAGGGGGCCATCCAAGAATCATTTCAGCAAAATTTGGTTGATATTGGCTCAGTAGTTTCCGAGGAGAAGATTTTTTTTAAATTTCATCCCCCCTTTTTTCTAATTTGCATAATCGGTCAAAATCGGCAAAAGTTCAAAGTTCATAAAAAATCCTGTAATACATGTTAAAAAGCTCATCATTATGCTTATACAGTTCAAATATGGGACATTCTGGCTTAAAATAGAGCAGTTTTGGCCATTTGAAGAAATTTCTATATTTAGTAACAGTGGCCATCTTGAATGGAGGGCGGGGCTGTCGGACACAATTTTGAAAGGGACCCACCCCTGCCAGGTTTGGTTTAATTTGGTTCAGCGGTTTCAGAGGAGAAGATTTAAATGTGATCTTTTATCAAAATATGCCTAATTTGCATAATCGGTATATATCGGCTGAAAGAAAAATTTCACAGAAAAACCCGGAATATATGTTAAACTACTCCTTGCCATGTAGCTGCAGTTAAAATTTGCACTCATTTTGACTTACACTAAAGCAGCAATGGACAATTAAAATTTCATCCCCCCTTTTTTTAATTTTTAGCTTGGTGGCCATCTTGGTTGGAAGTCGGGATCAACGGACACAATTTTGGAAGGGGGCCATCCAAGAATCATTTCAGCAAATTTGGTTGATATTGGCTCAGTAGTTTCCGAGGAGAAGATTTTTTTAAAATTTCATCCCCCCTTTTTTCTAATTTGCATAATCGGTCAAAATCGGCAAAAGTTCATAGTTCATAAAAAATCCTGTAATACATGTTAAAAAGCTCATCATTATGCTTATACAGTTCAAATATGGGACATTCTGGCTTAAAATAGAGCAGTTTTGGCCATTTGAAGAAATTTCTATATTTAGTAACAGTGGCCATCTTGAATGGAGGGCGGGGCTGTCGGACACAATTTTGAAAGGGACCCACCCCTGCCAGGTTTGGTTTAATTTGGTTCAGCGGTTTCAGAGGAGAAGATTTAAATGTGATCTTTTATCAAAATATGCCTAATTTGCATAATCGGTATATATCGGCTGAAAGAAAAATTTCACAGAAAAATACGGAATATATGTTAAATTACTTCTTGCCATGTAGCTGCAGTTAAAATTTGAGCTCATTTTGACTTACACTAAAGCAGCAATGGACAATTAAAATTTCATCCCCCCTTTTTTCTATTTTGAGCTTGGCGGCCATCTTGGTTGGAAGTCAGGATCAACGGACACAATTTTGGATGGGGGGCATCCAAGAATCATTTCAGCAAAGTTTGGTTGAGATTGGCTCAGTAGTTTCAGAGGAGAAGATTTTTTTTAATTTCATCCCCCCTTTTTTCTAATTTGCATAATCGGTCAAAATCGGCAAAAGTTCAAAGTTCATAAAAAATCCTGTAATACATGTTAAAAAGCTCATCATTATGCTTATACAGTTCAAATATGGGACATTCTGGCTTAAAATAGAGCAGTTTTGGCCATTTGAAGAAATTTCTATATTTAGTAACAGCGGCCATCTTGAATGGAGGGCAGGGCTGTCGGACACAATTTTGAAAGGGACCCACCCCTGCCAGGTTTGGTTTAATTTGGTTCAGCGGTTTCAGAGGAGAAGATTTAAATGTGATCTTTTATCAAAATATGCCTAATTTGCATAATCGGTATATATCGGCTGAAAGAAAAATTTCACAGAAAAACACGGAATATATGTTAAACTACTTCTTGCCATGTAGCTGCAGTTAAAATTTGAGCTCATTTTGACTTACACTAAAGCAGCAATGGACAATTAAAATTTCATCCCCCCTTTTTTCTATTTTGAGCTTGGCGGCCATCTTGGTTGGAAGTCAGGATCACCGGACACAATTTTGGATGGGGGGCATCCAAGAATCATTTCAGCAAAGTTTGGTTGAGATTGGCTCAGTAGTTTCAGAGGAGAAGATTTTTTTTAATTTCATCCCCCCTTTTTTCTAATTTGCATAATCGGTCAAAATCGGCAAAAGTTCAAAGTTCATAAAAAATCCTGTAATACATGTTAAAAAGCTCATCATTATGCTTATACAGTTCAAATATGGGACATTCTGGCTTAAAATAGAGCAGCTTTGGCCATTTGAAGAAATTTCTATATTTAGTAACAGTGGCCATTTTGAATGGATGGCGGGGCTGTCGGACACAATTTTGAAAGGGACCCACCCCTGCCAGGTTTGGTTTAATTTGGTTCAGCGGTTTCAGAGGAGAAGATTTAAATGTGATCTTTTATCAAAATATGCCTAATTTGCATAATCGGTATATATAGGCTGAAAGAAAAATTTCACAGAAAAACCCGGAATATATGTTAAACTACTCCTTGCCATGTAGCTGCAGTTAAAATTTGCACTCATTTTGACTTACATTAAAGCAGCAATGGACAATTAAAATTTCATCCCCCCTTTTTTCTATTTTTAGCTTGGTGGCCATCTTGGTTGGAAGTCGGGATCAACGGACACAATTTTGGAAGGGGGCCATCCAAGAATCATTTCAGCAAAGTTTGGTTGAGATTGGCTCAGTAGTTTCAGAGGAGAAGATTTTTTTAAATTTCATCCCCCCTTTTTTCTAATTTGCATAATCGGTCAAAATCGGCAAAAGTTCAAAGTTCATAAAAAATCCTGTAATACATGTTAAAAAGCTCATCATTATGCTTATACAGTTCAAATATGGGACATTCTGACTTAAAATAGACCAGTTTTGGCCATTTGAAGAAATTTCTATATTTAGTAACAGCGGCCATCTTGAATGGAGGGCGGGGCTGTCGGACACAATTTTGAAAGGGACCCACCCCTGCCAGGTTTGGTTTAATTTGGTTCAGCGGTTTCAGAGGAGAAGATTTAAATGTGATCTTTTATCAAAATATGCCTAATTTGCATAATCGGTATATATCGGCTGAAAGAAAAATTTCACAGAAAAATACGGAATATATGTTAAACTACTCCTTGCCATGTAGCTGCAGTTAAAATTTGCACTCATTTTGACTTACACTAAAGCAGCAATGGACAATTAAAATTTCATCCCCCCTTTTTCTATTTTGAGCTTGGCGGCCATCTTGGTTGGAAGTCAGGATCACCGGACACAATTTTGGATGGGGGGCATCCAAGAATCATTTCAGCAAAGTTTGGTTGAGATTGGCTCAGTAGTTTCAGAGGAGAAGATTTTTTTTAATTTCATCCCCCCTTTTTTCTAATTTGCATAATCGGTCAAAATCGGCAAAAGTTCAAAGTTCATAAAAAATCCTGTAATACATGTTAAAAAGCTCATCATTATGCTTATACAGTTCAAATATGGGACATTCTGGCTTAAAATAGAGCAGTTTTGGCCATTTGAAGAAATTTCTATATTTAGTAACAGCGGCCATCTTGAATGGAGGGCGGGGCTGTCGGACACAATTTTGAAAGGGACCCACCCCTGCCAGGTTTGGTTTAATTTGGTTCAGCGGTTTCAGAGGAGAAGATTTAAATGTGATCTTTTATCAAAATATGCCTAATTTGCATAATCGGTATATATCGGCTGAAAGAAAAATTTCACAGAAAAATACGGAATATATGTTAAACTACTCCTTGCCATGTAGCTGCAGTTAAAATTTGCACTCATTTTGACTTACACTAAAGCAGCAATGGACAATTAAAATTTCATCCCCCCTTTTTTCTATTTTTAGCTTGGTGGCCATCTTGGTTGGAAGTCGGGATCAACGGACACAATTTTGGAAGGGGGCCATCCAAGAATCATTTCAGCAAATTTGGTTGATATTGGCTCAGTAGTTTCCGAGGAGAAGATTTTTTTTAAATTTCATCCCCCCTTTTTTCTAATTTGCATAATCGGTCAAAATCGGCAAAAGTTCAAAGTTCATAAAAAATCCTGTAATACATGTTAAAAAGCTCATCATTATGCTTATACAGTTCAAATATGGGACATTCTGGCTTAAAATAGAGCAGTTTTGGCCATTTGAAGAAATTTCTATATTTAGTAACAGTGGCCATCTTGAATGGAGGGCGGGGCTGTCGGACACAATTTTGAAAGGGACCCACCCCTGCCAGGTTTGGTTTAATTTGGTTCAGCGGTTTCAGAGGAGAAGATTTAAATGTGATCTTTTATCAAAATATGCCTAATTTGCATAATCGGTATATATCGGCTGAAAGAAAAATTTCACAGAAAAATACGGAATATATGTTAAACTACTTCTTGCCATGTAGCTGCAGTTAAAATTTGAGCTCATTTTGACTTACACTAAAGCAGCAATGGACAATTAAAATTTCATCCCCCCTTTTTTCTATTTTGAGCTTGGCGGCCATCTTGGTTGGAAGTCAGGATCACCGGACACAATTTTGGATGGGGGGCATCCAAGAATCATTTCAGCAAAGTTTGGTTGAGATTGGCTCAGTAGTTTCAGAGGAGAAGATTTTTTTTAATTTCATCCCCCCTTTTTTCTAATTTGCATAATCGGTCAAAATCGGCAAAAGTTCAAAGTTCATAAAAAATCCTGTAATACATGTTAAAAAGCTCATCATTATGCTTATACAGTTCAAATATGGGACATTCTGGCTTAAAATAGAGCAGTTTTGGCCATTTGAAGAAATTTCTATATTTAGTAACAGCGGCCATCTTGAATGGAGGGCAGGGCTGTCGGACACAATTTTGAAAGGGACCCACCCCTGCCAGGTTTGGTTTAATTTGGTTCAGCGGTTTCAGAGGAGAAGATTTAAATGTGATCTTTTATCAAAATATGCCTAATTTGCATAATCGGTATATATCGGCTGAAAGAAAAATTTCACAGAAAAATACGGAATATATGTTAAACTACTCCTTGCCATGTAGCTGCAGTTAAAATTTGCACTCATTTTGACTTACACTAAAGCAGCAATGGACAATTAAAATTTCATCCCCCCTTTTTTTAATTTTTAGCTTGGTGGCCATCTTGGTTGGAAGTCGGGATCAACGGACACAATTTTGGAAGGGGGCCATCCAAGAATCATTTCAGCAAATTTGGTTGATATTGGCTCAGTAGTTTCCGAGGAGAAGATTTTTTTTAAATTTCATCCCCCCTTTTTTCTAATTTGCATAATCGGTCAAAATCGGCAAAAGTTCAAAGTTCATAAAAAATCCTGTAATACATGTTAAAAAGCTCATCATTATGCTTATACAGTTCAAATATGGGACATTCTGGCTTAAAATAGAGCAGTTTTGGCCATTTGAAGAAATTTCTATATTTAGTAACAGTGGCCATCTTGAATGGAGGGCGGGGCTGTCGGACACAATTTTGAAAGGGACCCACCCCTGCCAGGTTTGGTTTAATTTGGTTCAGCGGTTTCAGAGGAGAAGATTTAAATGTGATCTTTTATCAAAATATGCCTAATTTGCATAATCGGTATATATCGGCTGAAAGAAAAATTTCACAGAAAAACACGGAATATATGTTAAACTACTTCTTGCCATGTAGCTGCAGTTAAAATTTGAGCTCATTTTGACTTACACTAAAGCAGCAATGGACAATTAAAATTTCATCCCCCCTTTTTTCTATTTTGAGCTTGGCGGCCATCTTGGTTGGAAGTCAGGATCACCGGACACAATTTTGGATGGGGGGCATCCAAGAATCATTTCAGCAAAGTTTGGTTGAGATTGGCTCAGTAGTTTCAGAGGAGAAGATTTTTTTTAATTTCATCCCCCCTTTTTTCTAATTTGCATAATCGGTCAAAATCGGCAAAAGTTCAAAGTTCATAAAAAATCCTGTAATACATGTTAAAAAGCTCATCATTATGCTTATACAGTTCAAATATGGGACATTCTGGCTTAAAATAGAGCAGTTTTGGCCATTTGAAGAAATTTCTATATTTAGTAACAGCGGCCATCTTGAATGGAGGGCAGGGCTGTCGGACACAATTTTGAAAGGGACCCACCCCTGCCAGGTTTGGTTTAATTTGGTTCAGCGGTTTCAGAGGAGAAGATTTAAATGTGATCTTTTATCAAAATATGCCTAATTTGCATAATCGGTATATATCGGCTGAAAGAAAAATTTCACAGAAAAACCCGGAATATATGTTAAACTACTCCTTGCCATGTAGCTGCAGTTAAAATTTGCACTCATTTTGACTTACACTAAAGCAGCAATGGACAATTAAAATTTCATCCCCCCTTTTTTCTATTTTTAGCTTGGTGGCCATCTTGGTTGGAAGTCGGGATCAACGGACACAATTTTGGAAGGGGGCCATCCAAGAATCATTTCAGCAAAATTTGGTTGATATTGGCTCAGTAGTTTCCGAGGAGAAGATTTTTTTTAAATTTCATCCCCCCTTTTTTCTAATTTGCATAATCGGTCAAAATCGGCAAAAGTTCATAGTTCATAAAAAATCCTGTAATACATGTTAAAAAGCTCATCATTATGCTTATACAGTTCAAATATGGGACATTCTGGCTTAAAATAGAGCAGTTTTGGCCATTTGAAGAAATTTCTATATTTAGTAACAGCGGCCATCTTGAATGGAGGGCGGGGCTGTCGGACACAATTTTGAAAGGGACCCACCCCTGCCAGGTTTGGTTTAATTTGGTTCAGCGGTTTCAGAGGAGAAGATTTAAATGTGATCTTTTATCAAAATATGCCTAATTTGCATAATCGGTATATATCGGCTGAAAGAAAAATTTCACAGAAAAATACGGAATATATGTTAAACTACTTCTTGCCATGTAGCTGCAGTTAAAATTTGAGCTCATTTTGACTTACACTAAAGCAGCAATGGACAATTAAAATTTCATCCCCCCTTTTTTCTATTTTGAGCTTGGCGGCCATCTTGGTTGGAAGTCAGGATCACCGGACACAATTTTGGATGGGGGGCATCCAAGAATCATTTCAGCAAAGTTTGGTTGAGATTGGCTCAGTAGTTTCAGAGGAGAAGATTTTTTTTAATTTCATCCCCCCTTTTTTCTAATTTGCATAATCGGTCAAAATCGGCAAAAGTTCAAAGTTCATAAAAAATCCTGTAATACATGTTAAAAAGCTCATCATTATGCTTATACAGTTCAAATATGGGACATTCTGGCTTAAAATAGAGCAGTTTTGGCCATTTGAAGAAATTTCTATATTTAGTAACAGCGGCCATCTTGAATGGAGGGCAGGGCTGTCGGACACAATTTTGAAAGGGACCCACCCCTGCCAGGTTTGGTTTAATTTGGTTCAGCGGTTTCAGAGGAGAAGATTTAAATGTGATCTTTTATCAAAATATGCCTAATTTGCATAATCGGTATATATCGGCTGAAAGAAAAATTTCACAGAAAAATACGGAATATATGTTAAACTACTTCTTGCCATGTAGCTGCAGTTAAAATTTGAGCTCATTTTGACTTACACTAAAGCAGCAATGGACAATTAAAATTTCATCCCCCCTTTTTTCTATTTTGAGCTTGGCGGCCATCTTGGTTGGAAGTCAGGATCACCGGACACAATTTTGGATGGGGGGCATCCAAGAATCATTTCAGCAAAGTTTGGTTGAGATTGGCTCAGTAGTTTCAGAGGAGAAGATTTTTTTTAATTTCATCCCCCCTTTTTTCTAATTTGCATAATCGGTCAAAATCGGCAAAAGTTCAAAGTTCATAAAAAATCCTGTAATACATGTTAAAAAGCTCATCATTATGCTTATACAGTTCAAATATGGGACATTCTGGCTTAAAATAGAGCAGTTTTGGCCATTTGAAGAAATTTCTATATTTAGTAACAGCGGCCATCTTGAATGGAGGGCAGGGCTGTCGGACACAATTTTGAAAGGGACCCACCCCTGCCAGGTTTGGTTTAATTTGGTTCAGCGGTTTCAGAGGAGAAGATTTAAATGTGATCTTTTATCAAAATATGCCTAATTTGCATAATCGGTATATATCGGCTGAAAGAAAAATTTCACAGAAAAATACGGAATATATGTTAAACTACTCCTTGCCATGTAGCTGCAGTTAAAATTTGCACTCATTTTGACTTACACTAAAGCAGCAATGGACAATTAAAATTTCATCCCCCCTTTTTTTAATTTTTAGCTTGGTGGCCATCTTGGTTGGAAGTCGGGATCAACGGACACAATTTTGGAAGGGGGCCATCCAAGAATCATTTCAGCAAATTTGGTTGATATTGGCTCAGTAGTTTCCGAGGAGAAGATTTTTTTTAAATTTCATCCCCCCTTTTTTCTAATTTGCATAATCGGTCAAAATCGGCAAAAGTTCAAAGTTCATAAAAAATCCTGTAATACATGTTAAAAAGCTCATCATTATGCTTATACAGTTCAAATATGGGACATTCTGGCTTAAAATAGAGCAGTTTTGGCCATTTGAAGAAATTTCTATATTTAGTAACAGTGGCCATCTTGAATGGAGGGCGGGGCTGTCGGACACAATTTTGAAAGGGACCCACCCCTGCCAGGTTTGGTTTAATTTGGTTCAGCGGTTTCAGAGGAGAAGATTTAAATGTGATCTTTTATCAAAATATGCCTAATTTGCATAATCGGTATATATCGGCTGAAAGAAAAATTTCACAGAAAAACACGGAATATATGTTAAACTACTTCTTGCCATGTAGCTGCAGTTAAAATTTGAGCTCATTTTGACTTACACTAAAGCAGCAATGGACAATTAAAATTTCATCCCCCCTTTTTTCTATTTTGAGCTTGGCGGCCATCTTGGTTGGAAGTCAGGATCACCGGACACAATTTTGGATGGGGGGCATCCAAGAATCATTTCAGCAAAGTTTGGTTGAGATTGGCTCAGTAGTTTCAGAGGAGAAGATTTTTTTTAATTTCATCCCCCCTTTTTTCTAATTTGCATAATCGGTCAAAATCGGCAAAAGTTCAAAGTTCATAAAAAATCCTGTAATACATGTTAAAAAGCTCATCATTATGCTTATACAGTTCAAATATGGGACATTCTGGCTTAAAATAGAGCAGTTTTGGCCATTTGAAGAAATTTCTATATTTAGTAACAGCGGCCATCTTGAATGGAGGGCAGGGCTGTCGGACACAATTTTGAAAGGGACCCACCCCTGCCAGGTTTGGTTTAATTTGGTTCAGCGGTTTCAGAGGAGAAGATTTAAATGTGATCTTTTATCAAAATATGCCTAATTTGCATAATCGGTATATATCGGCTGAAAGAAAAATTTCACAGAAAAACCCGGAATATATGTTAAACTACTCCTTGCCATGTAGCTGCAGTTAAAATTTGCACTCATTTTGACTTACACTAAAGCAGCAATGGACAATTAAAATTTCATCCCCCCTTTTTTCTATTTTTAGCTTGGTGGCCATCTTGGTTGGAAGTCGGGATCAACGGACACAATTTTGGAAGGGGGCCATCCAAGAATCATTTCAGCAAAATTTGGTTGATATTGGCTCAGTAGTTTCCGAGGAGAAGATTTTTTTTAAATTTCATCCCCCCTTTTTTCTAATTTGCATAATCGGTCAAAATCGGCAAAAGTTCATAGTTCATAAAAAATCCTGTAATACATGTTAAAAAGCTCATCATTATGCTTATACAGTTCAAATATGGGACATTCTGGCTTAAAATAGAGCAGTTTTGGCCATTTGAAGAAATTTCTATATTTAGTAACAGCGGCCATCTTGAATGGAGGGCGGGGCTGTCGGACACAATTTTGAAAGGGACCCACCCCTGCCAGGTTTGGTTTAATTTGGTTCAGCGGTTTCAGAGGAGAAGATTTAAATGTGATCTTTTATCAAAATATGCCTAATTTGCATAATCGGTATATATCGGCTGAAAGAAAAATTTCACAGAAAAATACGGAATATATGTTAAACTACTTCTTGCCATGTAGCTGCAGTTAAAATTTGAGCTCATTTTGACTTACACTAAAGCAGCAATGGACAATTAAAATTTCATCCCCCCTTTTTTCTATTTTGAGCTTGGCGGCCATCTTGGTTGGAAGTCAGGATCACCGGACACAATTTTGGATGGGGGGCATCCAAGAATCATTTCAGCAAAGTTTGGTTGAGATTGGCTCAGTAGTTTCAGAGGAGAAGATTTTTTTTAATTTCATCCCCCCTTTTTTCTAATTTGCATAATCGGTCAAAATCGGCAAAAGTTCAAAGTTCATAAAAAATCCTGTAATACATGTTAAAAAGCTCATCATTATGCTTATACAGTTCAAATATGGGACATTCTGGCTTAAAATAGAGCAGTTTTGGCCATTTGAAGAAATTTCTATATTTAGTAACAGCGGCCATCTTGAATGGAGGGCAGGGCTGTCGGACACAATTTTGAAAGGGACCCACCCCTGCCAGGTTTGGTTTAATTTGGTTCAGCGGTTTCAGAGGAGAAGATTTAAATGTGATCTTTTATCAAAATATGCCTAATTTGCATAATCGGTATATATCGGCTGAAAGAAAAATTTCACAGAAAAATACGGAATATATGTTAAACTACTTCTTGCCATGTAGCTGCAGTTAAAATTTGAGCTCATTTTGACTTACACTAAAGCAGCAATGGACAATTAAAATTTCATCCCCCCTTTTTTCTATTTTGAGCTTGGCGGCCATCTTGGTTGGAAGTCAGGATCACCGGACACAATTTTGGATGGGGGGCATCCAAGAATCATTTCAGCAAAGTTTGGTTGAGATTGGCTCAGTAGTTTCAGAGGAGAAGATTTTTTTTAATTTCATCCCCCCTTTTTTCTAATTTGCATAATCGGTCAAAATCGGCAAAAGTTCAAAGTTCATAAAAAATCCTGTAATACATGTTAAAAAGCTCATCATTATGCTTATACAGTTCAAATATGGGACATTCTGGCTTAAAATAGAGCAGTTTTGGCCATTTGAAGAAATTTCTATATTTAGTAACAGCGGCCATCTTGAATGGAGGGCAGGGCTGTCGGACACAATTTTGAAAGGGACCCACCCCTGCCAGGTTTGGTTTAATTTGGTTCAGCGGTTTCAGAGGAGAAGATTTAAATGTGATCTTTTATCAAAATATGCCTAATTTGCATAATCGGTATATATCGGCTGAAAGAAAAATTTCACAGAAAAACACGGAATATATGTTAAACTACTCCTTGCCATGTAGCTGCAGTTAAAATTTGCACTCATTTTGACTTACACTAAAGCAGCAATGGACAATTAAAATTTCATCCCCCCTTTTTTCTATTTTTAGCTTGGTGGCCATCTTGGTTGGAAGTCGGGATCAACGGACACAATTTTGGAAGGGGGCCATCCAAGAATCATTTCAGCAAAATTTGGTTGATATTGGCTCAGTAGTTTCCGAGGAGAAGATTTTTTTTAAATTTCATCCCCCCTTTTTTCTAATTTGCATAATCGGTCAAAATCGGCAAAAGTTCAAAGTTCATAAAAAATCCTGTAATACATGTTAAAAAGCTCATCATTATGCTTATACAGTTCAAATATGGGACATTCTGGCTTAAAATAGAGCAGTTTTGGCCATTTGAAGAAATTTCTATATTTAGTAACAGTGGCCATCTTGAATGGAGGGCGGGGCTGTCGGACACAATTTTGAAAGGGACCCACCCCTGCCAGGTTTGGTTTAATTTGGTTCAGCGGTTTCAGAGGAGAAGATTTAAATGTGATCTTTTATCAAAATATGCCTAATTTGCATAATCGGTATATATCGGCTGAAAGAAAAATTTCACAGAAAAACACGGAATATATGTTAAACTACTCCTTGCCATGTAGCTGCAGTTAAAATTTGCACTCATTTTGACTTACACTAAAGCAGCAATGGACAATTAAAATTTCATCCCCCCTTTTTTTAATTTTTAGCTTGGTGGCCATCTTGGTTGGAAGTCGGGATCAACGGACACAATTTTGGAAGGGGGCCATCCAAGAATCATTTCAGCAAATTTGGTTGATATTGGCTCAGTAGTTTCCGAGGAGAAGATTTTTTTAAAATTTCATCCCCCCTTTTTTCTAATTTGCATAATCGGTCAAAATCGGCAAAAGTTCATAGTTCATAAAAAATCCTGTAATACATGTTAAAAAGCTCATCATTATGCTTATACAGTTCAAATATGGGACATTCTGGCTTAAAATAGAGCAGTTTTGGCCATTTGAAGAAATTTCTATATTTAGTAACAGCGGCCATCTTGAATGGAGGGCGGGGCTGTCGGACACAATTTTGAAAGGGACCCACCCCTGCCAGGTTTGGTTTAATTTGGTTCAGCGGTTTCAGAGGAGAAGATTTAAATGTGATCTTTTATCAAAATATGCCTAATTTGCATAATCGGTATATATCGGCTGAAAGAAAAATTTCACAGAAAAATACGGAATATATGTTAAACTACTTCTTGCCATGTAGCTGCAGTTAAAATTTGAGCTCATTTTGACTTACACTAAAGCAGCAATGGACAATTAAAATTTCATCCCCCCTTTTTTCTATTTTGAGCTTGGCGGCCATCTTGGTTGGAAGTCAGGATCAACGGACACAATTTTGGATGGGGGGCATCCAAGAATCATTTCAGCAAAGTTTGGTTGAGATTGGCTCAGTAGTTTCAGAGGAGAAGATATATTTTTAATTTCATCCCCCCTTTTTTCTAATTTGCATAATCGGTCAAAATCTGCAAAAGTTCAAAGTTCATAAAAAATCCTGTAATACATGTTAAAAAGCTCATCATTATGCTTATACAGTTCAAATATGGGACATTCTGGCTTAAAATAGAGCAGTTTTGGCCATTTGAAGAAATTTCTATATTTAGTAACAGCGGCCATCTTGAATGGAGGGCAGGGCTGTCGGACACAATTTTGAAAGGGACCCACCCCTGCCAGGTTTGGTTTAATTTGGTTCAGCGGTTTCAGAGGAGAAGATTTAAATGTGATCTTTTATCAAAATATGCCTAATTTGCATAATCGGTATATATCGGCTGAAAGAAAAATTTCACAGAAAAACACGGAATATATGTTAAACTACTCCTTGCCATGTAGCTGCAGTTAAAATTTGCACTCATTTTGACTTACACTAAAGCAGCAATGGACAATTAAAATTTCATCCCCCCTTTTTTCTATTTTTAGCTTGGTGGCCATCTTGGTTGGAAGTCGGGATCAACGGACACAATTTTGGAAGGGGGCCATCCAAGAATCATTTCAGCAAAATTTGGTTGATATTGGCTCAGTAGTTTCCGAGGAGAAGATTTTTTTTAAATTTCATCCCCCCTTTTTTCTAATTTGCATAATCGGTCAAAATCGGCAAAAGTTCATAGTTCATAAAAAATCCTGTAATACATGTTAAAAAGCTCATCATTATGCTTATACAGTTCAAATATGGGACATTCTGGCTTAAAATAGAGCAGTTTTGGCCATTTGAAGAAATTTCTATATTTAGTAACAGCGGCCATCTTGAATGGAGGGCGGGGCTGTCGGACACAATTTTGAAAGGGACCCACCCCTGCCAGGTTTGGTTTAATTTGGTTCAGCGGTTTCAGAGGAGAAGATTTAAATGTGATCTTTTATCAAAATATGCCTAATTTGCATAATCGGTATATATCGGCTGAAAGAAAAATTTCACAGAAAAACACGGAATATATGTTAAACTACTCCTTGCCATGTAGCTGCAGTTAAAATTTGCACTCATTTTGACTTACACTAAAGCAGCAATGGACAATTAAAATTTCATCCCCCCTTTTTTTAATTTTTAGCTTGGTGGCCATCTTGGTTGGAAGTCGGGATCAACGGACACAATTTTGGAAGGGGGCCATCCAAGAATCAATTCAGCAAATTTGGTTGATATTGGCCCAGTAGTTTCCGAGGAGAAGATTTTTTTTAAATTTCATCCCCCCTTTTTTCTAATTTGCATAATCTGTCAAAATCGGCAAAAGTTCAAAGTTCATAAAAAATCCTGTAATACATGTTAAAAAGCTCATCATTATGCTTATACAGTTCAAATATGGGACATTCTGGCTTAAAATAGAGCAGTTTTGGCCATTTGAAGAAATTTCTATATTTAGTAACAGTGGCCATCTTGAATGGAGGGCGGGGCTGTCGGACACAATTTTGAAAGGGACCCACCCCTGCCAGGTTTGGTTTAATTTGGTTCAGCGGTTTCAGAGGAGAAGATTTAAATGTGATCTTTTATCAAAATATGCCTAATTTGCATAATCGGTATATATCGGCTGAAAGAAAAATTTCACAGAAAAACCCGGAATATATGTTAAACTACTCCTTGCCATGTAGCTGCAGTTAAAATTTGCACTCATTTTGACTTACACTAAAGCAGCAATGGACAATTAAAATTTCATCCCCCCTTTTTTCTATTTTTAGCTTGGTGGCCATCTTGGTTGGAAGTCGGGATCAACGGACACAATTTTGGAAGGGGGCCATCCAAGAATCATTTCAGCAAAGTTTGGTTGAGATTGGCTCAGTAGTTTCAGAGGAGAAGATTTTTTTTAATTTCATCCCCCCTTTTTTCTAATTTGCATAATCGGTCAAAATCGGCAAAAGTTCAAAGTTCATAAAAAATCCTGTAATACATGTTAAAAAGCTCATCATTATGCTTATACAGTTCAAATATGGGACATTCTGGCTTAAAATAGAGCAGTTTTGGCCATTTGAAGAAATTTCTATATTTAGTAACAGCGGCCATCTTGAATGGAGGGCGGGGCTGTCAGACACAATTTTGAAAGGGACCCACCCCTGCCAGGTTTGGTTTAATTTGGTTCAGCGGTTTCAGAGGAGAAGATTTAAATGTGATCTTTTATCAAAATATGCCTAATTTGCATAATCGGTATATATCGGCTGAAAGAAAAATTTCACAGAAAAATACGGAATATATGTTAAACTACTTCTTGCCATGTAGCTGCAGTTAAAATTTGAGCTCATTTTGACTTACACTAAAGCAGCAATGGACAATTAAAATTTCATCCCCCCTTTTTTTCTATTTTGAGCTTGGCGGCCATCTTGGTTGGAAGTCAGGATCAACGGACACAATTTTGGATGGGGGGCATCCAAGAATCATTTCAGCAAAGTTTGGTTGAGATTGGCTCAGTAGTTTCAGAGGAGAAGATATATTTTTAATTTCATCCCCCCTTTTTTCTAATTTGCATAATCGGTCAAAATCGGCAAAAGTTCAAAGTTCATAAAAAATCCTGTAATACATGTTAAAAAGCTCATCATTATGCTTATACAGTTCAAATATGGGACATTCTGGCTTAAAATAGAGCAGTTTTGGCCATTTGAAGAAATTTCTATATTTAGTAACAGCGGCCATCTTGAATGGAGGGCAGGGCTGTCGGACACAATTTTGAAAGGGACCCACCCCTGCCAGGTTTGGTTTAATTTGGTTCAGCGGTTTCAGAGGAGAAGATTTAAATGTGATCTTTTATCAAAATATGCCTAATTTGCATAATCGGTATATATCGGCTGAAAGAAAAATTTCACAGAAAAACACGGAATATATGTTAAACTACTCCTTGCCATGTAGCTGCAGTTAAAATTTGCACTCATTTTGACTTACACTAAAGCAGCAATGGACAATTAAAATTTCATCCCCCCTTTTTTCTATTTTTAGCTTGGTGGCCATCTTGGTTGGAAGTCGGGATGAACGGACACAATTTTGGAAGGGGGCCATCCAAGAATCATTTCAGCAAAATTTGGTTGATATTGGCTCAGTAGTTTCCGAGGAGAAGATTTTTTTTAAATTTCATCCCCCCTTTTTTCTAATTTGCATAATCGGTCAAAATCGGCAAAAGTTCATAGTTCATAAAAAATCCTGTAATACATGTTAAAAAGCTCATCATTATGCTTATACAGTTCAAATATGGGACATTCTGGCTTAAAATAGAGCAGTTTTGGCCATTTGAAGAAATTTCTATATTTAGTAACAGCGGCCATCTTGAATGGAGGGCGGGGCTGTCGGACACAATTTTGAAAGGGACCCACCCCTGCCAGGTTTGGTTTAATTTGGTTCAGCGGTTTCAGAGGAGAAGATTTAAATGTGATCTTTTATCAAAATATGCCTAATTTGCATAATCGGTATATATCGGCTGAAAGAAAAATTTCACAGAAAAACCCGGAATATATGTTAAACTACTCCTTGCCATGTAGCTGCAGTTAAAATTTGCACTCATTTTGACTTACACTAAAGCAGCAATGGACAATTAAAATTTCATCCCCCCTTTTTTTAATTTTTAGCTTGGTGGCCATCTTGGTTGGAAGTCGGGATCAACGGACACAATTTTGGAAGGGGGCCATCCAAGAATCATTTCAGCAAATTTGGTTGATATTGGCTCAGTAGTTTCCGAGGAGAAGATTTTTTTTAAATTTCATCCCCCCTTTTTTCTAATTTGCATAATCGGTCAAAATCGGCAAAAGTTCAAAGTTCATAAAAAATCCTGTAATACATGTTAAAAAGCTCATCATTATGCTTATACAGTTCAAATATGGGACATTCTGGCTTAAAATAGAGCAGTTTTGGCCATTTGAAGAAATTTCTATATTTAGTAACAGCGGCCATCTTGAATGGAGGGCAGGGCTGTCGGACACAATTTTGAAAGGGACCCACCCCTGCCAGGTTTGGTTTAATTTGGTTCAGCGGTTTCAGAGGAGAAGATTTAAATGTGATCTTTTATCAAAATATGCCTAATTTGCATAATCGGTATATATCGGCTGAAAGAAAAATTTCACAGAAAAACACGGAATATATGTTAAACTACTCCTTGCCATGTAGCTGCAGTTAAAATTTGCACTCATTTTGACTTACACTAAAGCAGCAATGGACAATTAAAATTTCATCCCCCCTTTTTTCTATTTTTAGCTTGGTGGCCATCTTGGTTGGAAGTCGGGATCAACGGACACAATTTTGGAAGGGGGCCATCCAAGAATCATTTCAGCAAAATTTGGTTGATATTGGCTCAGTAGTTTCCGACGAGAAGATTTTTTTTAAATTTCATCCCCCCTTTTTTCTAATTTGCATAATCGGTCAAAATCGGCAAAAGTTCAAAGTTCATAAAAAATCCTGTAATACATGTTAAAAAGCTCATCATTATGCTTATACAGTTCAAATATGGGACATTCTGGCTTAAAATAGAGCAGTTTTGGCCATTTGAAGAAATTTCTATATTTAGTAACAGCGGCCATCTTGAATGGAGGGCAGGGCTGTCGGACACAATTTTGAAAGGGACCCACCCCTGCCAGGTTTGGTTTAATTTGGTTCAGCGGTTTCAGAGGAGAAGATTTAAATGTGATCTTTTATCAAAATATGCCTAATTTGCATAATCGGTATATATCGGCTGAAAGAAAAATTTCACAGAAAAACCCGGAATATATGTTAAACTACTCCTTGCCATGTAGCTGCAGTTAAAATTTGCACTCATTTTGACTTACACTAAAGCAGCAATGGACAATTAAAATTTCATCCCCCCTTTTTTCTATTTTTAGCTTGGTGGCCATCTTGGTTGGAAGTCGGGATAAACGGACACAATTTTGGAAGGGGGCCATCCAAGAATCATTTCAGCAAAGTTTGGTTGAGATTGGCTCAGTAGTTTCAGAGGAGAAGATTTTTTTTAATTTCATCCCCCCTTTTTTCTAATTTGCATAACCGGTGAAAATCGGCAAAAGTTCAAACTTCATAAAAAATCCTGTAATACATGTTAAAAAGCTCATCATTATGCTTATACAGTTCAAATATGGGACATTCTGGCTTAAAATAGAGCAGTTTTGGCCATTTGAAGAAATTTCTATATTTAGTAACAGCGGCCATCTTGAATGGAGGGCAGGGCTGTCGGACACAATTTTGAAAGGGACCCACCCCTGCCAGGTTTGGTTTAATTTGGTTCAGCGGTTTCAGAGGAGAAGATTTAAATGTGATCTTTTATCAAAATATGCCTAATTTGCATAATCGGTATATATCGGCTGAAAGAAAAATTTCACAGAAAAACACGGAATATATGTTAAACTACTCCTTGCCATGTAGCTGCAGTTAAAATTTGCACTCATTTTGACTTACACTAAAGCAGCAATGGACAATTAAAATTTCATCCCCCCTTTTTTCTATTTTTAGCTTGGTGGCCATCTTGGTTGGAAGTCGGGATAAACGGACACAATTTTGGAAGGGGGCCATCCAAGAATCATTTCAGCAAAGTTTGGTTGAGATTGGCTCAGTAGTTTCAGAGGAGAAGATTTTTTTTAATTTCATCCCCCCTTTTTTCTAATTTGCATAACCGGTGAAAATCGGCAAAAGTTCAAACTTCATAAAAAATCCTGTAATACATGTTAAAAAGCTCATCATTATGCTTATACAGTTCAAATATGGGACATTCTGGCTTAAAATAGAGCAGTTTTGGCCATTTGAAGAAATTTCTATATTTAGTAACAGCGGCCATCTTGAATTGAGGGCGGGGCTGTCGGACACAATTTTGAAAGGGACCCACCCCTGCCAGGTTTGGTTTAATTTGGTTCAGCGGTTTCAGAGGAGAAGATTTAAATGTGATCTTTTATCAAAATATGCCTAATTTGCATAATCGGTATATATCGGCTGAAAGAAAAATTTCACAGAAAAACACGGAATATATGTTAAACTACTTCTTGCCATGTAGCTGCAGTTAAAATTTGAGCTCATTTTGACTTACACTAAAGCAGCAATGGACAATTAAAATTTCATCCCCCCATTTTTCTATTTTGAGCTTGGCGGCCATCTTGGTTGGAAGTCAGGATCACCGGACACAATTTTGGATGGGGGGCATCCAAGAATCATTTCAGCAAAGTTTGGTTGAGATTGGCTCAGTAGTTTCAGAGGAGAAGATATATTTTTAATTTCATCCCCCCTTTTTTCTAATTTGCATAATCGGTCAAAATCTGCAAAAGTTCAAAGTTCATAAAAAATCCTGTAATACATGTTAAAAAGCTCATCATTATGCTTATACAGTTCAAATATGGGACATTCTGGCTTAAAATAGAGCAGTTTTGGCCATTTGAAGAAATTTCTATATTTAGTAACAGCGGCCATCTTGAATGGAGGGCAGGGCTGTCGGACACAATTTTGAAAGGGACCCACCCCTGCCAGGTTTGGTTTAATTTGGTTCAGCGGTTTCAGAGGAGAAGATTTAAATGTGATCTTTTATCAAAATATGCCTAATTTGCATAATCGGTATATATCGGCTGAAAGAAAAATTTCACAGAAAAACACGGAATATATGTTAAACTACTCCTTGCCATGTAGCTGCAGTTAAAATTTGCACTCATTTTGACTTACACTAAAGCAGCAATGGACAATTAAAATTTCATCCCCCCTTTTTTCTATTTTTAGCTTGGTGGCCATCTTGGTTGGAAGTCGGGATCAACGGACACAATTTTGGAAGGGGGCCATCCAAGAATCATTTCAGCAAAATTTGGTTGATATTGGCTCAGTAGTTTCCGAGGAGAAGATTTTTTTTAAATTTCATCCCCCCTTTTTTCTAATTTGCATAATCGGTCAAAATCGGCAAAAGTTCAAAGTTCATAAAAAATCCTGTAATACATGTTAAAAAGCTCATCATTATGCTTATACAGTTCAAATATGGGACATTCTGGCTTAAAATAGAGCAGTTTTGGCCATTTGAAGAAATTTCTATATTTAGTAACAGCGGCCATCTTGAATGGAGGGCAGGGCTGTCGGACACAATTTTGAAAGGGACCCACCCCTGCCAGGTTTGGTTTAATTTGGTTCAGCGGTTTCAGAGGAGAAGATTTAAATGTGATCTTTTATCAAAATATGCCTAATTTGCATAATCGGTATATATCGGCTGAAAGAAAAATTTCACAGAAAAACCCGGAATATATGTTAAACTACTCCTTGCCATGTAGCTGCAGTTAAAATTTGCACTCATTTTGACTTACACTAAAGCAGCAATGGACAATTAAAATTTCATCCCCCCTTTTTTCTATTTTTAGCTTGGTGGCCATCTTGGTTGGAAGTCGGGATAAACGGACACAATTTTGGAAGGGGGCCATCCAAGAATCATTTCAGCAAAGTTTGGTTGAGATTGGCTCAGTAGTTTCAGAGGAGAAGATTTTTTTTAATTTCATCCCCCCTTTTTTCTAATTTGCATAACCGGTGAAAATCGGCAAAAGTTCAAACTTCATAAAAAATCCTGTAATACATGTTAAAAAGCTCATCATTATGCTTATACAGTTCAAATATGGGACATTCTGGCTTAAAATAGAGCAGTTTTGGCCATTTGAAGAAATTTCTATATTTAGTAACAGCGGCCATCTTGAATTGAGGGCGGGGCTGTCGGACACAATTTTGAAAGGGACCCACCCCTGCCAGGTTTGGTTTAATTTGGTTCAGCGGTTTCAGAGGAGAAGATTTAAATGTGATCTTTTATCAAAATATGCCTAATTTGCATAATCGGTATATATCGGCTGAAAGAAAAATTTCACAGAAAAACACGGAATATATGTTAAACTACTTCTTGCCATGTAGCTGCAGTTAAAATTTGAGCTCATTTTGACTTACACTAAAGCAGCAATGGACAATTAAAATTTCATCCCCCCATTTTTCTATTTTGAGCTTGGCGGCCATCTTGGTTGGAAGTCAGGATCACCGGACACAATTTTGGATGGGGGGCATCCAAGAATCATTTCAGCAAAGTTTGGTTGAGATTGGCTCAGTAGTTTCAGAGGAGAAGATATATTTTTAATTTCATCCCCCCTTTTTTCTAATTTGCATAATCGGTCAAAATCTGCAAAAGTTCAAAGTTCATAAAAAATCCTGTAATACATGTTAAAAAGCTCATCATTATGCTTATACAGTTCAAATATGGGACATTCTGGCTTAAAATAGAGCAGTTTTGGCCATTTGAAGAAATTTCTATATTTAGTAACAGCGGCCATCTTGAATGGAGGGCGGGGCTGTCGGACACAATTTTGAAAGGGACCCACCCCTGCCAGGTTTGGTTTAATTTGGTTCAGCGGTTTCAGAGGAGAAGATTTAAATGTGATCTTTTATCAAAATATGCCTAATTTGCATAATCGGTATATATCGGCTGAAAGAAAAATTTCACAGAAAAACAAGGAATATATGTTAAACTACTCCTTGCCATGTAGCTGCAGTTAAAATTTGCACTCATTTTGACTTACACTAAAGCAGCAATGGACAATTAAAATTTCATCCCCCCTTTTTTTAATTTTTAGCTTGGTGGCCATCTTGGTTGGAAGTCGGGATCAACGGACACAATTTTGGAAGGGGGCCATCCAAGAATCATTTCAGCAAATTTGGTTGATATTGGCTCAGTAGTTTCCGAGGAGAAGATTTTTTTTAAATTTCATCCCCCCTTTTTTCTAATTTGCATAATCGGTCAAAATCGGCAAAAGTTCAAAGTTCATAAAAAATCCTGTAATACATGTTAAAAAGCTCATCATTATGCTTATACAGTTCAAATATGGGACATTCTGGCTTAAAATAGAGCAGTTTTGGCCATTTGAAGAAATTTCTATATTTAGTAACAGTGGCCATCTTGAATGGAGGGCGGGGCTGTCGGACACAATTTTGAAAGGGACCCACCCCTGCCAGGTTTGGTTTAATTTGGTTCAGCGGTTTCAGAGGAGAAGATTTAAATGTGATCTTTTATCAAAATATGCCTAATTTGCATAATCGGTATATATCGGCTGAAAGAAAAATTTCACAGAAAAATACGGAATATATGTTAAACTACTTCTTGCCATGTAGCTGCAGTTAAAATTTGAGCTCATTTTGACTTACACTAAAGCAGCAATGGACAATTAAAATTTCATCCCCCCTTTTTTCTATTTTGAGCTTGGCGGCCATCTTGGTTGGAAGTCAGGATCACCGGACACAATTTTGGATGGGGGGCATCCAAGAATCATTTCAGCAAAGTTTGGTTGAGATTGGCTCAGTAGTTTCAGAGGAGAAGATTTTTTTTAATTTCATCCCCCCTTTTTTCTAATTTGCATAATCGGTCAAAATCGGCAAAAGTTCAAAGTTCATAAAAAATCCTGTAATACATGTTAAAAAGCTCATCATTATGCTTATACAGTTCAAATATGGGACATTCTGGCTTAAAATAGAGCAGTTTTGGCCATTTGAAGAAATTTCTATATTTAGTAACAGCGGCCATCTTGAATGGAGGGCGGGGCTGTCGGACACAATTTTGAAAGGGACCCACCCCTGCCAGGTTTGGTTTAATTTGGTTCAGCGGTTTCAGAGGAGAAGATTTAAATGTGATCTTTTATCAAAATATGCCTAATTTGCATAATCGGTATATATCGGCTGAAAGAAAAATTTCACAGAAAAACCCGGAATATATGTTAAACTACTCCTTGCCATGTAGCTGCAGTTAAAATTTGCACTCATTTTGACTTACACTAAAGCAGCAATGGACAATTAAAATTTCATCCCCCCTTTTTTTAATTTTTAGCTTGGTGGCCATCTTGGTTGGAAGTCGGGATCAACGGACACAATTTTGGAAGGGGGCCATCCAAGAATCATTTCAGCAAATTTGGTTGATATTGGCTCAGTAGTTTCTGAGGAGAAGATTTTTTTTAAATTTCATCCCCCCTTTTTTCTAATTTGCATAATCGGTCAAAATCGGCAAAAGTTCAAAGTTCATAAAAAATCCTGTAATACATGTTAAAAAGCTCATCATTATGCTTATACAGTTCAAATATGGGACATTCTGGCTTAAAATAGAGCAGTTTTGGCCATTTGAAGAAATTTCTATATTTAGTAACAGTGGCCATCTTGAATGGAGGGCGGGGCTGTCGGACACAATTTTGAAAGGGACCCACCCCTGCCAGGTTTGGTTTAATTTGGTTCAGCGGTTTCAGAGGAGAAGATTTAAATGTGATCTTTTATCAAAATATGCCTAATTTGCATAATCGGTATATATCGGCTGAAAGAAAAATTTCACAGAAAAACCCGGAATATATGTTAAACTACTTCTTGCCATGTAGCTGCAGTTAAAATTTGAGCTCATTTTGACTTACACTAAAGCAGCAATGGACAATTAAAATTTCATCCCCCCATTTTTCTATTTTGAGCTTGGCGGCCATCTTGGTTGGAAGTCAGGATCACCGGACACAATTTTGGATGGGGGGCATCCAAGAATCATTTCAGCAAAGTTTGGTTGAGATTGGCTCAGTAGTTTCAGAGGAGAAGATTTTTTTTAATTTCATCCCCCCTTTTTTCTAATTTGCATAATTGGTCAAAATCGGCAAAAGTTCAAAGTTCATAAAAAATCCTGTAATACATGTTAAAAAGCTCATCATTATGCTTATACAGTTCAAATATGGGACATTCTGGCTTAAAATAGAGCAGTTTTGGCCATTTGAAGAAATTTCTATATTTAGTAACAGCGGCCATCTTGAATGGAGGGCAGGGCTGTCGGACACAATTTTGAAAGGGACCCACCCCTGCCAGGTTTGGTTTAATTTGGTTCAGCGGTTTCAGAGGAGAAGATTTAAATGTGATCTTTTATCAAAATATGCCTAATTTGCATAATCGGTATATATCGGCTGAAAGAAAAATTTCACAGAAAAACCCGGAATATATGTTAAACTACTCCTTGCCATGTAGCTGCAGTTAAAATTTGCACTCATTTTGACTTACACTAAAGCAGCAATGGACAATTAAAATTTCATCCCCCCTTTTTTCTATTTTTAGCTTGGTGGCCATCTTGGTTGGAAGTCGGGATAAACGGACACAATTTTGGAAGGGGGCCATCCAAGAATCATTTCAGCAAAGTTTGGTTGAGATTGGCTCAGTAGTTTCAGAGGAGAAGATTTTTTTTAATTTCATCCCCCCTTTTTTCTAATTTGCATAACCGGTGAAAATCGGCAAAAGTTCAAACTTCATAAAAAATCCTGTAATACATGTTAAAAAGCTCATCATTATGCTTATACAGTTCAAATATGGGACATTCTGGCTTAAAATAGAGCAGTTTTGGCCATTTGAAGAAATTTCTATATTTAGTAACAGTGGCCATCTTGAATGGAGGGCGGGGCTGTCGGACACAATTTTGAAAGGGACCCACCCCTGCCAGGTTTGGTTTAATTTGGTTCAGCGGTTTCAGAGGAGAAGATTTAAATGTGATCTTTTATCAAAATATGCCTAATTTGCATAATCGGTATATATCGGCTGAAAGAAAAATTTCACAGAAAAACCCGGAATATATGTTAAACTACTTCTTGCCATGTAGCTGCAGTTAAAATTTGAGCTCATTTTGACTTACACTAAAGCAGCAATGGACAATTAAAATTTCATCCCCCCATTTTTCTATTTTGAGCTTGGCGGCCATCTTGGTTGGAAGTCAGGATCACCGGACACAATTTTGGATGGGGGGCATCCAAGAATCATTTCAGCAAAGTTTGGTTGAGATTGGCTCAGTAGTTTCAGAGGAGAAGATATATTTTTAATTTCATCCCCCCTTTTTTCTAATTTGCATAATCGGTCAAAATCTGCAAAAGTTCAAAGTTCATAAAAAATCCTGTAATACATGTTAAAAAGCTCATCATTATGCTTATACAGTTCAAATATGGGACATTCTGGCTTAAAATAGAGCAGTTTTGGCCATTTGAAGAAATTTCTATATTTAGTAACAGCGGCCATCTTGAATGGAGGGCGGGGCTGTCGGACACAATTTTGAAAGGGACCCACCCCTGCCAGGTTTGGTTTAATTTGGTTCAGCGGTTTCAGAGGAGAAGATTTAAATGTGATCTTTTATCAAAATATGCCTAATTTGCATAATCGGTATATATCGGCTGAAAGAAAAATTTCACAGAAAAACCCGGAATATATGTTAAACTACTCCTTGCCATGTAGCTGCAGTTAAAATTTGCACTCATTTTGACTTACACTAAAGCAGCAATGGACAATTAAAATTTCATCCCCCCTTTTTTCTATTTTTAGCTTGGTGGCCATCTTGGTTGGAAGTCGGGATCAACGGACACAATTTTGGAAGGGGGCCATCCAAGAATCATTTCAGCAAAGTTTGGTTGAGATTGGCTCAGTAGTTTCCGAGGAGAAGATTTTTTTTAATTTCATCCCCCCTTTTTTCTAATTTGCATAATCGGTCAAAATCGGCAAAAGTTCAAAGTTCATAAAAAATCCTGTAATACATGTTAAAAAGCTCATCATTATGCTTATACAGTTCAAATATGGGACATTCTGGCTTAAAATAGAGCAGTTTTGGCCATTTGAAGAAATTTCTATATTTAGTAACAGCGGCCATCTTGAATGGAGGGCGGGGCTGTCGGACACAATTTTGAAAGGGACCCACCCCTGCCAGGTTTGGTTTAATTTGGTTCAGCGGTTTCAGAGGAGAAGATTTAAATGTGATCTTTTATCAAAATATGCCTAATTTGCATAATCGGTATATATCGGCTGAAAGAAAAATTTCACAGAAAAACCCGGAATATATGTTAAACTACTCCTTGCCATGTAGCTGCAGTTAAAATTTGCACTCATTTTGACTTACACTAAAGCAGCAATGGACAATTAAAATTTCATCCCCCCTTTTTTCTATTTTTAGCTTGGTGGCCATCTTGGTTGGAAGTCGGGATCAACGGACACAATTTTGGAAGGGGGCCATCCAAGAATCATTTCAGCAAAATTTGGTTGATATTGGCTCAGTAGTTTCTGAGGAGAAGATTTTTTTTAAATTTCATCCCCCCTTTTTTCTAATTTGCATAATCGGTCAAAATCGGCAAAAGTTCAAAGTTCATAAAAAATCCTGTAATACATGTTAAAAAGCTCATCATTATGCTTATACAGTTCAAATATGGGACATTCTGGCTTAAAATAGAGCAGTTTTGGCCATTTGAAGAAATTTCTATATTTAGTAACAGCGGCCATCTTGAATGGAGGGCGGGGCTGTCGGACACAATTTTGAAAGGGACCCACCCCTGCCAGGTTTGGTTTAATTTGGTTCAGCGGTTTCAGAGGAGAAGATTTAAATGTGATCTTTTATCAAAATATGCCTAATTTGCATAATCGGTATATATCGGCTGAAAGAAAAATTTCACAGAAAAATCCGGAATATATGTTAAACTACTCCTTGCCATGTAGCTGCAGTTAAAATTTGCACTCATTTTGACTTACACTAAAGCAGCAATGGACAATTAAAATTTCATCCCCCTTTTTTTCTATTTTTAGCTTGGTGGCCATCTTGGTTGGAAGTCGGGATCAACGGACACAATTTTGGAAGGGGGCCATCCAAGAATCATTTCAGCAAAGTTTGGTTGAGATTGGCTCTGTAGTTTCAGAGGAGAAGATTTTTTTTAATTTCATCCCCCCTTTTTTCTAATTTGCATAATTGGTGAAAATCGGCAAAAGTTCAAAGTTCATAAAAAATCCTGTAATACATGTTAAAAAGCTCATCATTATGCTTATACAATTCAAATTTGGGCACATTCTGGCTTAAAATAGAGCAGTTTTGGCCATTTGAAGAAATTTCTATATTTAGTAACAGCGGCCATCTTGAATGGAGGGCAGGGCTGTCGGACACAATTTTGAAAGGGACCCACCCCTGCCAGGTTTGGTTTAATTTGGTTCAGCGGTTTCAGAGGAGAAGATTTAAATGTGATCTTTTATCAAAATATGCCTAATTTGCATAATCGGTATATATCGGCTGAAAGAAAAATTTCACAGAAAAACCCGGAATATATGTTAAACTACTCCTTGCCATGTAGCTGCAGTTAAAATTTGCACTCATTTTGACTTACACTAAAGCAGCAATGGACAATTAAAATTTCATCCCCCTTTTTTTCTATTTTTAGCTTGGTGGCCATCTTGGTTGGAAGTCGGGATAAACGGACACAATTTTGGAAGGGGGCCATCCAAGAATCATTTCAGCAAAGTTTGGTTGAGATTGGCTCAGTAGTTTCAGAGGAGAAGATTTTTTTTAATTTCATCCCCCCTTTTTTCTAATTTGCATAATTGGTGAAAATCGGCAAAAGTTCAAAGTTCATAAAAAATCCTGTAATACATGTTAAAAAGCTCATCATTATGCTTATACAATTCAAATTTGGGCACATTCTGGCTTAAAATAGAGCAGTTTTGGCCATTTGAAGAAATTTCTATATTTAGTAACAGCGGCCATCTTGAATGGAGGGCAGGGCTGTCGGACACAATTTTGAAAGGGACCCACCCCTGCCAGGTTTGGTTTAATTTGGTTCAGCGGTTTCAGAGGAGAAGATTTAAATGTGATCTTTTATCAAAATATGCCTAATTTGCATAATCGGTATATATCGGCTGAAAGAAAAATTTCACAGAAAAACCCGGAATATTTGTTAAACTACTCCTTGCCATGTAGCTGCAGTTAAAATTTGCACTCATTTTGACTTACACTAAAGCAGCAATGGACAATTAAAATTTCATCCCCCTTTTTTTCTATTTGTAGCTTGGTGGCCATCTTGGTTGGAAGTCGGGATAAACGGACACAATTTTGGAAGGGGGCCATCCAAGAATCATTTCAGCAAAGTTTGGTTGAGATTGGCTCAGTAGTTTCAGAGGAGAAGATTTTTTTTAATTTCATCCCCCCTTTTTTCTAATTTGCATAATCGGTCAAAATCGGCAAAAGTTCAAAGTTCATAAAAAATCCTGTAATACATGTTAAAAAGCTCATCATTATGCTTATACAATTCAAATTTGGGCACATTCTGGCTTAAAATAGAGCAGTTTTGGCCATTTGAAGAAATTTCTATATTTAGTAACAGCGGCCATCTTGAATGGAGGCCGGGGCTGTCGGACACAATTTTGAAAGGGACCCACCCCTGCCAGGTTTGGTTTAATTTGGTTCAGCGGTTTCAGAGGAGAAGATTTAAATGTGATCTTTTATCAAAATATGCCTAATTTGCATAATCGGTATATATCGGCTGAAAGAAAAATTTCACAGAAAAACCCGGAATATATGTTAAACTACTCCTTGCCATGTAGCTGCAGTTAAAATTTGCACTCATTTTGACTTACACTAAAGCAGCAATGGACAATTAAAATTTCATCCCCCCTTTTTTCTATTTTGAGCTTGGCGGCCATCTTGGTTGGAAGTCAGGATCACCGGACACAATTTTGGATGGGGGGCATCCAAGAATCATTTCAGCAAAGTTTGGTTGAGATTGGCTCAGTAGTTTCAGAGAAGATTTTTTTTAATTTCATCCCCCCTTTTTTCTAATTTGCATAATCGGTCAAAATCGGCAAAAGTTCAAAGTTCATAAAAAATCCTGTAATACATGTTAAAAAGCTCATCATTATGCTTATACAGTTCAAATATGGGACATTCTGGCTTAAAATAGAGCAGTTTTGGCCATTTGAAGAAATTTCTATATTTAGTAACAGCGGCCATCTTGAATGGAGGGCGGGGCTGTCGGACACAATTTTGAAAGGGACCCACCCCTGCCAGGTTTGGTTTAATTTGGTTCAGCGGTTTCAGAGGAGAAGATTTAAATGTGATCTTTTATCAAAATATGCCTAATTTGCATAATCGGTATATATCGGCTGAAAGAAAAATTTCACAGAAAAATCCGGAATATATGTTAAACTACTCCTTGCCATGTAGCTGCAGTTAAAATTTGCACTCATTTTGACTTACACTAAAGCAGCAATGGACAATTAAAATTTCATCCCCCTTTTTTTCTATTTTTAGCTTGGTGGCCATCTTGGTTGGAAGTCGGGATCAACGGACACAATTTTGGAAGGGGGCCATCCAAGAATCATTTCAGCAAAGTTTGGTTGAGATTGGCTCTGTAGTTTCAGAGGAGAAGATTTTTTTTAATTTCATCCCCCCTTTTTTCTAATTTGCATAATTGGTGAAAATCGGCAAAAGTTCAAAGTTCATAAAAAATCCTGTAATACATGTTAAAAAGCTCATCATTATGCTTATACAATTCAAATTTGGGCACATTCTGGCTTAAAATAGAGCAGTTTTGGCCATTTGAAGAAATTTCTATATTTAGTAACAGCGGCCATCTTGAATGGAGGGCAGGGCTGTCGGACACAATTTTGAAAGGGACCCACCCCTGCCAGGTTTGGTTTAATTTGGTTCAGCGGTTTCAGAGGAGAAGATTTAAATGTGATCTTTTATCAAAATATGCCTAATTTGCATAATCGGTATATATCGGCTGAAAGAAAAATTTCACAGAAAAACCCGGAATATATGTTAAACTACTCCTTGCCATGTAGCTGCAGTTAAAATTTGCACTCATTTTGACTTACACTAAAGCAGCAATGGACAATTAAAATTTCATCTCCCTTTTTTTCTATTTTTAGCTTGGTGGCCATCTTGGTTGGAAGTCGGGATAAACGGACACAATTTTGGAAGGGGGCCATCCAAGAATCATTTCAGCAAAGTTTGGTTGAGATTGGCTCAGTAGTTTCAGAGGAGAAGATTTTTTTTAATTTCATCCCCCCTTTTTTCTAATTTGCATAATTGGTGAAAATCGGCAAAAGTTCAAAGTTCATAAAAAATCCTGTAATACATGTTAAAAAGCTCATCATTATGCTTATACAATTCAAATTTGGGCACATTCTGGCTTAAAATAGAGCAGTTTTGGCCATTTGAAGAAATTTCTATATTTAGTAACAGCGGCCATCTTGAATGGAGGGCAGGGCTGTCGGACACAATTTTGAAAGGGACCCACCCCTGCCAGGTTTGGTTTAATTTGGTTCAGCGGTTTCAGAGGAGAAGATTTAAATGTGATCTTTTATCAAAATATGCCTAATTTGCATAATCGGTATATATCGGCTGAAAGAAAAATTTCACAGAAAAACCCGGAATATTTGTTAAACTACTCCTTGCCATGTAGCTGCAGTTAAAATTTGCACTCATTTTGACTTACACTAAAGCAGCAATGGACAATTAAAATTTCATCCCCCTTTTTTTCTATTTGTAGCTTGGTGGCCATCTTGGTTGGAAGTCGGGATAAACGGACACAATTTTGGAAGGGGGCCATCCAAGAATCATTTCAGCAAAGTTTGGTTGAGATTGGCTCAGTAGTTTCAGAGGAGAAGATTTTTTTTAATTTCATCCCCCCTTTTTTCTAATTTGCATAATCGGTCAAAATCGGCAAAAGTTCAAAGTTCATAAAAAATCCTGTAATACATGTTAAAAAGCTCATCATTATGCTTATACAATTCAAATTTGGGCACATTCTGGCTTAAAATAGAGCAGTTTTGGCCATTTGAAGAAATTTCTATATTTAGTAACAGCGGCCATCTTGAATGGAGGCCGGGGCTGTCGGACACAATTTTGAAAGGGACCCACCCCTGCCAGGTTTGGTTTAATTTGGTTCAGCGGTTTCAGAGGAGAAGATTTAAATGTGATCTTTTATCAAAATATGCCTAATTTGCATAATCGGTATATATCGGCTGAAAGAAAAATTTCACAGAAAAACACGGAATATATGTTAAACTACTTCTTGCCATGTAGCTGCAGTTAAAATTTGAGCTCATTTTGACTTACACTAAAGCAGCAATGGACAATTAAAATTTCATCCCCCCTTTTTCTATTTTGAGCTTGGTGGCCATCTTGGTTGGAAGTCAGGATCACCGGACACAATTTTGGATGGGGGGCATCCAAGAATCATTTCAGCAAAGTTTGGTTGAGATTGGCTCAGTAGTTTCAGAGGAGAAGATTTTTTTTAATTTCATCCCCCCTTTTTTCTAATTTGCATAATCGGTGAAAATCGGCAAAAGTTCAAAGTTCATAAAAAATCCTGTAATACATGTTAAAAAGCTCATCATTATGCTTATACAGTTCAAATATGGGACATTCTGGCTTAAAATAGAGCAGTTTTGGCCATTTGAAGAAATTTCTATATTTAGTAACAGCGGCCATCTTGAATGGAGGGCGGGGCTGTCGGACACAATTTTGAAAGGGACCCACCCCTGCCAGGTTTGGTTTAATTTGGTTCAGCGGTTTCAGAGGAGAAGATTTAAATGTGATCTTTTATCAAAATATGCCTAATTTGCATAATCGGTATATATCGGCTGAAAGAAAAATTTCACAGAAAAATACGGAATATATGTTAAACTACTTCTTGCCATGTAGCTGCAGTTAAAATTTGAGCTCATTTTGACTTACACTAAAGCAGCAATGGACAATTAAAATTTCATCCCCCTTTTTTTCTATTTTTAGCTTGGTGGCCATCTTGGTTGGAAGTCGGGATCAACGGACACAATTTTGGAAGGGGGCCATCCAAGAATCATTTCAGCAAAGTTTGGTTGAGATTGGCTCTGTAGTTTCAGAGGAGAAGATTTTTTTTAATTTCATCCCCCCTTTTTTCTAATTTGCATAATTGGTGAAAATCGGCAAAAGTTCAAAGTTCATAAAAAATCCTGTAATACATGTTAAAAAGCTCATCATTATGCGTATACAGTTCAAATATGGGACATTCTGGCTTAAAATAGAGCAGTTTTGGCCATTTGAAGAAATTTCTATATTTAGTAACAGCGGCCATCTTGAATGGAGGGCGGGGCTGTCGGACACAATTTTGAAAGGGACCCACCCCTGCCAGGTTTGGTTTAATTTGGTTCAGCGGTTTCAGAGGAGAAGATTTAAATGTGATCTTTTATCAAAATATGTCTAATTTGCATAATCGGTATATATCGGCTGAAAGAAAAATTTCACAGAAAAACACGGAATATATGTTAAACTACTCCTTGCCATGTAGCTGCAGTTAAAATTTGCACTCATTTTGACTTACACTAAAGCAGCAATGGACAATTAAAATTTCATCCCCCTTTTTTTCTATTTTTAGCTTGGTGGCCATCTTGGTTGGAAGTTGGGATCAACGGACACAATTTTGGAAGGGGGCCATCCAAGAATCATTTCAGCAAAGTTTGGTTGAGATTGGCTCTGTAGTTTCAGAGGAGAAGATTTTTTTTAATTTCATCCCCCCTTTTTTCTAATTTGCATAATTGGTGAAAATCGGCAAAAGTTCAAAGTTCATAAAAAATCCTGTAATACATGTTAAAAAGCTCATCATTATGCTTATACAGTTCAAATATGGGACATTCTGGCTTAAAATAGAGCAGTTTTGGCCATTTGAAGAAATTTCTATATTTAGTAACAGTGGCCATCTTGAATGGAGGGCGGGGCTGTCGGACACAATTTTGAAAGGGACCCACCCCTGCCAGGTTTGGTTTAATTTGGTTCAGCGGTTTCAGAGGAGAAGATTTAAATGTGATCTTTTATCAAAATATGCCTAATTTGCATAATCGGTATATATCGGCTGAAAGAAAAATTTCACAGAAAAATCCGGAATATATGTTAAACTACTCCTTGCCATGTAGCTGCAGTTAAAATTTGCACTCATTTTGACTTACACTAAAGCAGCAATGGACAATTAAAATTTCATCCCCCTTTTTTTCTATTTTTAGCTTGGTGGCCATCTTGGTTGGAAGTCGGGATAAACGGACACAATTTTGGAAGGGGGCCATCCAAGAATCATTTCAGCAAAGTTTGGTTGAGATTGGCTCAGTAGTTTCAGAGGAGAAGATTTTTTTTAATTTCATCCCCCCTTTTTTCTAATTTGCATAATCGGTCAAAATCGGCAAAAGTTCAAAGTTCATAAAAAATCCTGTAATACATGTTAAAAAGCTCATCATTATGCTTATACAATTCAAATTTGGGCACATTCTGGCTTAAAATAGAGCAGTTTTGGCCATTTGAAGAAATTTCTATATTTAGTAACAGCGGCCATCTTGAATGGAGGGCGGGGCTGTCGGACACAATTTTGAAAGGGACCCACCCCTGCCAGGTTTGGTTTAATTTGGTTCAGCGGTTTCAGAGGAGAAGATTTAAATGTGATCTTTTATCAAAATATGCCTAATTTGCATAATCGGTATATATCGGCTGAAAGAAAAATTTCACAGAAAAACACGGAATATATGTTAAACTACTCCTTGCCATGTAGCTGCAGTTAAAATTTGCTCTCATTTTGACTTACACTAAAGCAGCAATGGACAATTAAAATTTCATCCCCCCTTTTTTCTATTTTTAGCTTGGTGGCCATCTTGGTTGGAAGTCGGGATCAACGGACACAATTTTGGAAGGGGGCCATCCAAGAATCATTTCAGCAAATTTGGTTGATATTGGCTCAGTAGTTTCCGAGGAGAAGATTTTTTTAAAATTTCATCCCCCCTTTTTTCTAATTTGCATAATCGGTCAAAATCGGCAAAAGTTCAAAGTTCATAAAAAATCCTGTAATACATGTTAAAAAGCTCATCATTATGCTTATACAGTTCAAATATGGGACATTCTGGCTTAAAATAGAGCAGTTTTGGCCATTTGAAGAAATTTCTATATTTAGTAACAGTGGCCATCTTGAATGGAGGGCGGGGCTGTCGGACACAATTTTGAAAGGGACCCACCCCTGCCAGGTTTGGTTTAATTTGGTTCAGCGGTTTCAGAGGAGAAGATTTAAATGTGATCTTTTATCAAAATATGCCTAATTTGCATAATCGGTATATATCGGCTGAAAGAAAAATTTCACAGAAAAACACGGAATATATGTTAAACTACTTCTTGCCATGTAGCTGCAGTTAAAATTTGAGCTCATTTTGACTTACACTAAAGCAGCAATGGACAATTAAAATTTCATCCCCCCTTTTTCTATTTTGAGCTTGGTGGCCATCTTGGTTGGAAGTCAGGATCACCGGACACAATTTTGGATGGGGGGCATCCAAGAATCATTTCAGCAAAGTTTGGTTGAGATTGGCTCAGTAGTTTCAGAGGAGAAGATTTTTTTTAATTTCATCCCCCCTTTTTTCTAATTTGCATAATCGGTGAAAATCGGCAAAAGTTCAAAGTTCATAAAAAATCCTGTAATACATGTTAAAAAGCTCATCATTATGCTTATACAGTTCAAATATGGGACATTCTGGCTTAAAATAGAGCAGTTTTGGCCATTTGAAGAAATTTCTATATTTAGTAACAGCGGCCATCTTGAATGGAGGGCGGGGCTGTCGGACACAATTTTGAAAGGGACCCACCCCTGCCAGGTTTGGTTTAATTTGGTTCAGCGGTTTCAGAGGAGAAGATTTAAATGTGATCTTTTATCAAAATATGCCTAATTTGCATAATCGGTATATATCGGCTGAAAGAAAAATTTCACAGAAAAATACGGAATATATGTTAAACTACTTCTTGCCATGTAGCTGCAGTTAAAATTTGCACTCATTTTGACTTACACTAAAGCAGCAATGGACAATTAAAATTTCATCCCCCCTTTTTTCTATTTTTAGCTTGGTGGCCATCTTGGTTGGAAGTCAGGATCACCGGACACAATTTTGGATGGGGGGCATCCAAGAATCATTTCAGCAAAATTTGGTTGATATTGGCTCAGTAGTTTCAGAGGAGAAGATTTTTTTTAATTTCATCCCCCCTTTTTTCTAATTTGCATAATCGGTCAAAATCGGCAAAAGTTCAAAGTTCATAAAAAATCCTGTAATACATGTTAAAAAGCTCATCATTATGCTTATACAATTCAAATTTGGGCACATTCTGGCTTAAAATAGAGCAGTTTTGGCCATTTGAAGAAATTTCTATATTTAGTAACAGCGGCCATCTTGAATGGAGGGCGGGGCTGTCGGACACAATTTTGAAAGGGACCCACCCCTGCCAGGTTTGGTTTAATTTGGTTCAGCGGTTTCAGAGGAGAAGATTTAAATGTGATCTTTTATCAAAATATGCCTAATTTGCATAATCGGTATATATCGGCTGAAAGAAAAATTTCACAGAAAAATCCGGAATATATGTTAAACTACTCCTTGCCATGTAGCTGCAGTTAAAATTTGCACTCATTTTGACTTACACTAAAGCAGCAATGGACAATTAAAATTTCATCCCCCTTTTTTTCTATTTTTAGCTTGGTGGCCATCTTGGTTGGAAGTCGGGATAAACGGACACAATTTTGGAAGGGGGCCATCCAAGAATCATTTCAGCAAAGTTTGGTTGAGATTGGCTCAGTAGTTTCAGAGGAGAAGATTTTTTTTAATTTCATCCCCCCTTTTTTCTAATTTGCATAATCGGTCAAAATCGGCAAAAGTTCAAAGTTCATAAAAAATCCTGTAATACATGTTAAAAAGCTCATCATTATGCTTATACAATTCAAATTTGGGCACATTCTGGCTTAAAATAGAGCAGTTTTGGCCATTTGAAGAAATTTCTATATTTAGTAACAGCGGCCATCTTGAATGGAGGCCGGGGCTGTCGGACACAATTTTGAAAGGGACCCACCCCTGCCAGGTTTGGTTTAATTTGGTTCAGCGGTTTCAGAGGAGAAGATTTAAATGTGATCTTTTATCAAAATATGCCTAATTTGCATAATCGGTATATATCGGCTGAAAGAAAAATTTCACAGAAAAACCCGGAATATATGTTAAACTACTTCTTGCCATGTAGCTGCAGTTAAAATTTGAGCTCATTTTGACTTACACTAAAGCAGCAATGGACAATTAAAATTTCATCCCCCCTTTTTCTATTTTTAGCTTGGCGGCCATCTTGGTTGGAAGTCAGGATCACCGGACACAATTTTGGATGGGGGCCATCCAAGAATCATTTCAGCAAAGTTTGGTTGAGATTGGCTCAGTAGTTTCAGAGGAGAAGATTTTTTTTAATTTCATCCCCCCTTTTTTCTAATTTGCATAATCGGTCAAAATCGGCAAAAGTTCAAAGTTCATAAAAAATCCTGTAATACATGTTAAAAAGCTCATCATTATGCTTATACAGTTCAAATATGGGACATTCTGGCTTAAAATAGAGCAGTTTTGGCCATTTGAAGAAATTTCTATATTTAGTAACAGTGGCCATCTTGAATGGAGGGCGGGGCTGTCGGACACAATTTTGAAAGGGACCCACCCCTGCCAGGTTTGGTTTAATTTGGTTCAGCGGTTTCAGAGGAGAAGATTTAAATGTGATCTTTTATCAAAATATGCCTAATTTGCATAATCGGTATATATCGGCTGAAAGAAAAATTTCACAGAAAAATACGGAATATATGTTAAACTACTTCTTGCCATGTAGCTGCAGTTAAAATTTGAGCTCATTTTGACTTACACTAAAGCAGCAATGGACAATTAAAATTTCATCCCCCCATTTTTCTATTTTGAGCTTGGTGGCCATCTTGGTTGGAAGTCAGGATCACCGGACACAATTTTGGATGGGGGGCATCCAAGAATCATTTCAGCAAAGTTTGGTTGAGATTGGCTCAGTAGTTTCAGAGGAGAAGATTTTTTTTAATTTCATCCCCCCTTTTTTCTAATTTGCATAATCGGTCAAAATCGGCAAAAGTTCAAAGTTCATAAAAAATCCTGTAATACATGTTAAAAAGCTCATCATTATGCTTATACAGTTCAAATATGGGACATTCTGGCTTAAAATAGAGCAGTTTTGGCCATTTGAAGAAATTTCTATATTTAGTAACAGCGGCCATCTTGAATGGAGGGCGGGGCTGTCGGACACAATTTTGAAAGGGACCCACCCCTGCCAGGTTTGGTTTAATTTGGTTCAGCGGTTTCAGAGGAGAAGATTTAAATGTGATCTTTTATCAAAATATGCCTAATTTGCATAATCGGTATATATCGGCTGAAAGAAAAATTTCACAGAAAAATACGGAATATATGTTAAACTACTTCTTGCCATGTAGCTGCAGTTAAAATTTGAGCTCATTTTGACTTACACTAAAGCAGCAATGGACAATTAAAATTTCATCCCCCCATTTTTCTATTTTGAGCTTGGTGGCCATCTTGGTTGGAAGTCAGGATCACCGGACACAATTTTGGATGGGGGGCATCCAAGAATCATTTCAGCAAAGTTTGGTTGAGATTGGCTCAGTAGTTTCAGAGGAGAAGATTTTTTTTAATTTCATCCCCCCTTTTTTCTAATTTGCATAATCGGTCAAAATCGGCAAAAGTTCAAAGTTCATAAAAAATCCTGTAATACATGTTAAAAAGCTCATCATTATGCTTATACAGTTCAAATATGGGACATTCTGGCTTAAAATAGAGCAGTTTTGGCCATTTGAAGAAATTTCTATATTTAGTAACAGCGGCCATCTTGAATGGAGGGCGGGGCTGTCGGACACAATTTTGAAAGGGACCCACCCCTGCCAGGTTTGGTTTAATTTGGTTCAGCGGTTTCAGAGGAGAAGATTTAAATGTGATCTTTTATCAAAATATGCCTAATTTGCATAATCGGTATATATCGGCTGAAAGAAAAATTTCACAGAAAAACCCGGAATATATGTTAAACTACTCCTTGCCATGTAGCTGCAGTTAAAATTTGCACTCATTTTGACTTACACTAAAGCAGCAATGGACAATTAAAATTTCATCCCCCTTTTTTTCTATTTTTAGCTTGGTGGCCATCTTGGTTGGAGGTCGGGATCAACGGACACAATTTTGGAAGGGGGCCATCCAAGAATCATTTCAGCAAAGTTTGGTTGAGATTGGCTCTGTAGTTTCAGAGGAGAAGATTTTTTTTAATTTCATCCCCCCTTTTTTCTAATTTGCATAATTGGTGAAAATCGGCAAAAGTTCAAAGTTCATAAAAAATCCTGTAATACATGTTAAAAAGCTCATCATTATGCTTATACAGTTCAAATATGGGACATTCTGGCTTAAAATAGAGCAGTTTTGGCCATTTGAAGAAATTTCTATATTTAGTAACAGTGGCCATCTTGAATGGAGGGCGGGGCTGTCGGACACAATTTTGAAAGGGACCCACCCCTGCCAGGTTTGGTTTAATTTGGTTCAGCGGTTTCAGAGGAGAAGATTTAAATGTGATCTTTTATCAAAATATGCCTAATTTGCATAATCGGTATATATCGGCTGAAAGAAAAATTTCACAGAAAAATCCGGAATATATGTTAAACTACTCCTTGCCATGTAGCTGCAGTTAAAATTTGCACTCATTTTGACTTACACTAAAGCAGCAATGGACAATTAAAATTTCATCCCCCTTTTTTTCTATTTTTAGCTTGGTGGCCATCTTGGTTGGAAGTCGGGATAAACGGACACAATTTTGGAAGGGGGCCATCCAAGAATCATTTCAGCAAAGTTTGGTTGAGATTGGCTCAGTAGTTTCAGAGGAGAAGATTTTTTTAAATTTCATCCCCCCTTTTTTCTAATTTGCATAATCGGTCAAAATCGGCAAAAGTTCAAAGTTCATAAAAAATCCTGTAATACATGTTAAAAAGCTCATCATTATGCTTATACAATTCAAATTTGGGCACATTCTGGCTTAAAATAGAGCAGTTTTGGCCATTTGAAGAAATTTCTATATTTAGTAACAGCGGCCATCTTGAATGGAGGGCGGGGCTGTCGGACACAATTTTGAAAGGGACCCACCCCTGCCAGGTTTGGTTTAATTTGGTTCAGCGGTTTCAGAGGAGAAGATTTAAATGTGATCTTTTATCAAAATATGCCTAATTTGCATAATCGGTATATATCGGCTGAAAGAAAAATTTCACAGAAAAACACGGAATATATGTTAAACTACTCCTTGCCATGTAGCTGCAGTTAAAATTTGCTCTCATTTTGACTTACACTAAAGCAGCAATGGACAATTAAAATTTCATCCCCCCTTTTTTCTATTTTTAGCTTGGTGGCCATCTTGGTTGGAAGTCGGGATCAACGGACACAATTTTGGAAGGGGGCCATCCAAGAATCATTTCAGCAAATTTGGTTGATATTGGCTCAGTAGTTTCCGAGGAGAAGATTTTTTTAAAATTTCATCCCCCCTTTTTTCTAATTTGCATAATCGGTCAAAATCGGCAAAAGTTCAAAGTTCATAAAAAATCCTGTAATACATGTTAAAAAGCTCATCATTATGCTTATACAGTTCAAATATGGGACATTCTGGCTTAAAATAGAGCAGTTTTGGCCATTTGAAGAAATTTCTATATTTAGTAACAGTGGCCATCTTGAATGGAGGGCGGGGCTGTCGGACACAATTTTGAAAGGGACCCACCCCTGCCAGGTTTGGTTTAATTTGGTTCAGCGGTTTCAGAGGAGAAGATTTAAATGTGATCTTTTATCAAAATATGCCTAATTTGCATAATCGGTATATATCGGCTGAAAGAAAAATTTCACAGAAAAACCCGAAATATATGTTAAACTACTTCTTGCCATGTAGCTGCAGTTAAAATTTGAGCTCATTTTGACTTACACTAAAGCAGCAATGGACAATTAAAATTTCATCCCCCCTTTTTCTATTTTGAGCTTGGTGGCCATCTTGGTTGGAAGTCAGGATCACCGGACACAATTTTGGATGGGGGGCATCCAAGAATCATTTCAGCAAAGTTTGGTTGAGATTGGCTCAGTAGTTTCAGAGGAGAAGATTTTTTTTAATTTCATCCCCCCTTTTTTCTAATTTGCATAATCGGTGAAAATCGGCAAAAGTTCAAAGTTCATAAAAAATCCTGTAATACATGTTAAAAAGCTCATCATTATGCTTATACAGTTCAAATATGGGACATTCTGGCTTAAAATAGAGCAGTTTTGGCCATTTGAAGAAATTTCTATATTTAGTAACAGTGGCCATCTTGAATGGAGGGCGGGGCTGTCGGACACAATTTTGAAAGGGACCCACCCCTGCCAGGTTTGGTTTAATTTGGTTCAGCGGTTTCAGAGGAGAAGATTTAAATGTGATCTTTTATCAAAATATGCCTAATTTGCATAATCGGTATATATCGGCTGAAAGAAAAATTTCACAGAAAAACCCGGAATATATGTTAAACTACTTCTTGCCATGTAGCTGCAGTTAAAATTTGAGCTCATTTTGACTTACACTAAAGCAGCAATGGACAATTAAAATTTCATCCCCCCATTTTTCTATTTTGAGCTTGGCGGCCATCTTGGTTGGAAGTCAGGATCACCGGACACAATTTTGGATGGGGGGCATCCAAGAATCATTTCAGCAAAGTTTGGTTGAGATTGGCTCAGTAGTTTCAGAGGAGAAGATTTTTTTTAATTTCATCCCCCCTTTTTTCTAATTTGCATAATCGGTCAAAATCGGCAAAAGTTCAAAGTTCATAAAAAATCCTGTAATACATGTTAAAAAGCTCATCATTATGCTTATACAGTTCAAATATGGGACATTCTGGCTTAAAATAGAGCAGTTTTGGCCATTTGAAGAAATTTCTATATTTAGTAACAGTGGCCATCTTGAATGGAGGGCGGGGCTGTCGGACACAATTTTGAAAGGGACCCACCCCTGCCAGGTTTGGTTTAATTTGGTTCAGCGGTTTCAGAGGAGAAGATTTAAATGTGATCTTTTATCAAAATATGCCTAATTTGCATAATCGGTATATATCGGCTGAAAAAAAAATTTCACAGAAAAACCCGGAATATATGTTAAACTACTTCTTGCCATGTAGCTGCAGTTAAAATTTGAGCTCATTTTGACTTACACTAAAGCAGCAATGGACAATTAAAATTTCATCCCCCCTTTTTCTATTTTGAGCTTGGTGGCCATCTTGGTTGGAAGTCAGGATCACCGGACACAATTTTGGATGGGGGGCATCCAAGAATCATTTCAGCAAAGTTTGGTTGAGATTGGCTCAGTAGTTTCAGAGGAGAAGATTTTTTTTAATTTCATCCCCCCTTTTTTCTAATTTGCATAATCGGTCAAAATCGGCAAAAGTTCAAAGTTCATAAAAAATCCTGTAATACATGTTAAAAAGCTCATCATTATGCTTATACAGTTCAAATATGGGACATTCTGGCTTAAAATAGAGCAGTTTTGGCCATTTGAAGAAATTTCTATATTTAGTAACAGCGGCCATCTTGAATGGAGGGCGGGGCTGTCGGACACAATTTTGAAAGGGACCCACCCCTGCCAGGTTTGGTTTAATTTGGTTCAGCGGTTTCAGAGGAGAAGATTTAAATGTGATCTTTTATCAAAATATGCCTAATTTGCATAATCGGTATATATCGGCTGAAAGAAAAATTTCACAGAAAAATCCGGAATATATGTTAAACTACTCCTTGCCATGTAGCTGCAGTTAAAATTTGCACTCATTTTGACTTACACTAAAGCAGCAATGGACAATTAAAATTTCATCCCCCTTTTTTTCTATTTTTAGCTTGGTGGCCATCTTGGTTGGAAGTCGGGATCAACGGACACAATTTTGGAAGGGGGCCATCCAAGAATCATTTCAGCAAAGTTTGGTTGAGATTGGCTCTGTAGTTTCAGAGGAGAAGATTTTTTTTAATTTCATCCCCCCTTTTTTCTAATTTGCATAATTGGTGAAAATCGGCAAAAGTTCAAAGTTCATAAAAAATCCTGTAATACATGTTAAAAAGCTCATCATTATGCTTATACAGTTCAAATATGGGACATTCTGGCTTAAAATAGAGCAGTTTTGGCCATTTGAAGAAATTTCTATATTTAGTAACAGTGGCCATCTTGAATGGAGGGCGGGGCTGTCGGACACAATTTTGAAAGGGACCCACCCCTGCCAGGTTTGGTTTAATTTGGTTCAGCGGTTTCAGAGGAGAAGATTTAAATGTGATCTTTTATCAAAATATGCCTAATTTGCATAATCGGTATATATCGGCTGAAAGAAAAATTTCACAGAAAAATCCGGAATATATGTTAAACTACTCCTTGCCATGTAGCTGCAGTTAAAATTTGCACTCATTTTGACTTACACTAAAGCAGCAATGGACAATTAAAATTTCATCCCCCTTTTTTTCTATTTTTAGCTTGGTGGCCATCTTGGTTGGAAGTCGGGATAAACGGACACAATTTTGGAAGGGGGCCATCCAAGAATCATTTCAGCAAAGTTTGGTTGAGATTGGCTCAGTAGTTTCAGAGGAGAAGATTTTTTTTAATTTCATCCCCCCTTTTTTCTAATTTGCATAATCGGTCAAAATCGGCAAAAGTTCAAAGTTCATAAAAAATCCTGTAATACATGTTAAAAAGCTCATCATTATGCTTATACAATTCAAATTTGGGCACATTCTGGCTTAAAATAGAGCAGTTTTGGCCATTTGAAGAAATTTCTATATTTAGTAACAGCGGCCATCTTGAATGGAGGGCGGGGCTGTCGGACACAATTTTGAAGGGGACCCACCCCTGCCAGGTTTGGTTTAATTTGGTTCAGCGGTTTCAGAGGAGAAGATTTAAATGTGATCTTTTATCAAAATATGCCTAATTTGCATAATCGGTATATATCGGCTGAAAGAAAAATTTCACAGAAAAACACGGAATATATGTTAAACTACTCCTTGCCATGTAGCTGCAGTTAAAATTTGCTCTCATTTTGACTTACACTAAAGCAGCAATGGACAATTAAAATTTCATCCCCCCTTTTTTCTATTTTTAGCTTGGTGGCCATCTTGGTTGGAAGTCGGGATCAACGGACACAATTTTGGAAGGGGGCCATCCAAGAATCATTTCAGCAAATTTGGTTGATATTGGCTCAGTAGTTTCCGAGGAGAAGATTTTTTTAAAATTTCATCCCCCCTTTTTTCTAATTTGCATAATCGGTCAAAATCGGCAAAAGTTCAAAGTTCATAAAAAATCCTGTAATACATGTTAAAAAGCTCATCATTATGCTTATACAGTTCAAATATGGGACATTCTGGCTTAAAATAGAGCAGTTTTGGCCATTTGAAGAAATTTCTATATTTAGTAACAGTGGCCATCTTGAATGGAGGGCGGGGCTGTCGGACACAATTTTGAAAGGGACCCACCCCTGCCAGGTTTGGTTTAATTTGGTTCAGCGGTTTCAGAGGAGAAGATTTAAATGTGATCTTTTATCAAAATATGCCTAATTTGCATAATCGGTATATATCGGCTGAAAGAAAAATTTCACAGAAAAATCCGGAATATATGTTAAACTACTCCTTGCCATGTAGCTGCAGTTAAAATTTGCACTCATTTTGACTTACACTAAAGCAGCAATGGACAATTAAAATTTCATCCCCCTTTTTTTCTATTTTTAGCTTGGTGGCCATCTTGGTTGGAAGTCGGGATAAACGGACACAATTTTGGAAGGGGGCCATCCAAGAATCATTTCAGCAAAGTTTGGTTGAGATTGGCTCAGTAGTTTCAGAGGAGAAGATTTTTTTTAATTTCATCCCCCCTTTTTTCTAATTTGCATAATCGGTCAAAATCGGCAAAAGTTCAAAGTTCATAAAAAATCCTGTAATACATGTTAAAAAGCTCATCATTATGCTTATACAATTCAAATTTGGGCACATTCTGGCTTAAAATAGAGCAGTTTTGGCCATTTGAAGAAATTTCTATATTTAGTAACAGCGGCCATCTTGAATGGAGGGCGGGGCTGTCGGACACAATTTTGAAGGGGACCCACCCCTGCCAGGTTTGGTTTAATTTGGTTCAGCGGTTTCAGAGGAGAAGATTTAAATGTGATCTTTTATCAAAATATGCCTAATTTGCATAATCGGTATATATCGGCTGAAAGAAAAATTTCACAGAAAAACACGGAATATATGTTAAACTACTCCTTGCCATGTAGCTGCAGTTAAAATTTGCTCTCATTTTGACTTACACTAAAGCAGCAATGGACAATTAAAATTTCATCCCCCCTTTTTTCTATTTTTAGCTTGGTGGCCATCTTGGTTGGAAGTCGGGATCAACGGACACAATTTTGGAAGGGGGCCATCCAAGAATCATTTCAGCAAATTTGGTTGATATTGGCTCAGTAGTTTCCGAGGAGAAGATTTTTTTAAAATTTCATCCCCCCTTTTTTCTAATTTGCATAATCGGTCAAAATCGGCAAAAGTTCAAAGTTCATAAAAAATCCTGTAATACATGTTAAAAAGCTCATCATTATGCTTATACAGTTCAAATATGGGACATTCTGGCTTAAAATAGAGCAGTTTTGGCCATTTGAAGAAATTTCTATATTTAGTAACAGTGGCCATCTTGAATGGAGGGCGGGGCTGTCGGACACAATTTTGAAAGGGACCCACCCCTGCCAGGTTTGGTTTAATTTGGTTCAGCGGTTTCAGAGGAGAAGATTTAAATGTGATCTTTTATCAAAATATGCCTAATTTGCATAATCGGTATATATCGGCTGAAAGAAAAATTTCACAGAAAAACCCGGAATATATGTTAAACTACTTCTTGCCATGTAGCTGCAGTTAAAATTTGAGCTCATTTTGACTTACACTAAAGCAGCAATGGACAATTAAAATTTCATCCCCCCTTTTTCTATTTTGAGCTTGGTGGCCATCTTGGTTGGAAGTCAGGATCACTGGACACAATTTTGGATGGGGGGCATCCAAGAATCATTTCAGCAAAGTTTGGTTGAGATTGGCTCAGTAGTTTCAGAGGAGAAGATTTTTTTTAATTTCATCCCCCCTTTTTTCTAATTTGCATAATCGGTGAAAATCGGCAAAAGTTCAAAGTTCATAAAAAATCCTGTAATACATGTTAAAAAGCTCATCATTATGCTTATACAGTTCAAATATGGGACATTCTGGCTTAAAATAGAGCAGTTTTGGCCATTTGAAGAAATTTCTATATTTAGTAACAGTGGCCATCTTGAATGGAGGGCGGGGCTGTCGGACACAATTTTGAAAGGGACCCACACCTGCCAGGTTTGGCTTAATTTGGTTCAGCGGTTTCAGAGGAGAAGATTTAAATGTGATCTTTTATCAAAATATGCCTAATTTGCATAATCGGTATATATCGGCTGAAAGAAAAATTTCACAGAAAAACCCGGAATATATGTTAAACTACTTCTTGCCATGTAGCTGCAGTTAAAATTTGAGCTCATTTTGACTTACACTAAAGCAGCAATGGACAATTAAAATTTCATCCCCCCATTTTTCTATTTTGAGCTTGGCGGCCATCTTGGTTGGAAGTCAGGATCACCGGACACAATTTTGGATGGGGGGCATCCAAGAATCATTTCAGCAAAGTTTGGTTGAGATTGGCTCAGTAGTTTCAGAGGAGAAGATTTTTTTTAATTTCATCCCCCCTTTTTTCTAATTTGCATAATCGGTCAAAATCGGCAAAAGTTCAAAGTTCATAAAAAATCCTGTAATACATGTTAAAAAGCTCATCATTATGCTTATACAGTTCAAATATGGGACATTCTGGCTTAAAATAGAGCAGTTTTGGCCATTTGAAGAAATTTCTATATTTAGTAACAGTGGCCATCTTGAATGGAGGGCGGGGCTGTCGGACACAATTTTGAAAGGGACCCACCCCTGCCAGGTTTGGTTTAATTTGGTTCAGCGGTTTCAGAGGAGAAGATTTAAATGTGATCTTTTATCAAAATATGCCTAATTTGCATAATCGGTATATATCGGCTGAAAGAAAAATTTCACAGAAAAACCCGGAATATATGTTAAACTACTCCTTGCCATGTAGCTGCAGTTAAAATTTGCACTCATTTTGACTTACACTAAAGCAGCAATGGACAATTAAAATTTCATCCCCCTTTTTTTCTATTTTTAGCTTGGTGGCCATCTTGGTTGGAAGTCGGGATAAACGGACACAATTTTGGAAGGGGGCCATCCAAGAATCATTTCAGCAAAGTTTGGTTGAGATTGGCTCAGTAGTTTCAGAGGAGAAGATTTTTTTTAATTTCATCCCCCCTTTTTTCTAATTTGCATAATCGGTCAAAATCGGCAAAAGTTCAAAGTTCATAAAAAATCCTGTAATACATGTTAAAAAGCTCATCATTATGCTTATACAATTCAAATTTGGGCACATTCTGGCTTAAAATAGAGCAGTTTTGGCCATTTGAAGAAATTTCTATATTTAGTAACAGCGGCCATCTTGAATGGAGGGCGGGGCTGTCGGACACAATTTTGAAGGGGACCCACCCCTGCCAGGTTTGGTTTAATTTGGTTCAGCGGTTTCAGAGGAGAAGATTTAAATGTGATCTTTTATCAAAATATGCCTAATTTGCATAATCGGTATATATCGGCTGAAAGAAAAATTTCACAGAAAAACACGGAATATATGTTAAACTACTCCTTGCCATGTAGCTGCAGTTAAAATTTGCTCTCATTTTGACTTACACTAAAGCAGCAATGGACAATTAAAATTTCATCCCCCCTTTTTTCTATTTTTAGCTTGGTGGCCATCTTGGTTGGAAGTCGGGATCAACGGACACAATTTTGGAAGGGGGCCATCCAAGAATCATTTCAGCAAATTTGGTTGATATTGGCTCAGTAGTTTCCGAGGAGAAGATTTTTTTAAAATTTCATCCCCCCTTTTTTCTAATTTGCATAATCGGTCAAAATCGGCAAAAGTTCAAAGTTCATAAAAAATCCTGTAATACATGTTAAAAAGCTCATCATTATGCTTATACAGTTCAAATATGGGACATTCTGGCTTAAAATAGAGCAGTTTTGGCCATTTGAAGAAATTTCTATATTTAGTAACAGTGGCCATCTTGAATGGAGGGCGGGGCTGTCGGACACAATTTTGAAAGGGACCCACCCCTGCCAGGTTTGGTTTAATTTGGTTCAGCGGTTTCAGAGGAGAAGATTTAAATGTGATCTTTTATCAAAATATGCCTAATTTGCATAATCGGTATATATCGGCTGAAAGAAAAATTTCACAGAAAAACCCGGAATATATGTTAAACTACTTCTTGCCATGTAGCTGCAGTTAAAATTTGAGCTCATTTTGACTTACACTAAAGCAGCAATGGACAATTAAAATTTCATCCCCCCTTTTTCTATTTTGAGCTTGGTGGCCATCTTGGTTGGAAGTCAGGATCACTGGACACAATTTTGGATGGGGGGCATCCAAGAATCATTTCAGCAAAGTTTGGTTGAGATTGGCTCAGTAGTTTCAGAGGAGAAGATTTTTTTTAATTTCATCCCCCCTTTTTTCTAATTTGCATAATCGGTGAAAATCGGCAAAAGTTCAAAGTTCATAAAAAATCCTGTAATACATGTTAAAAAGCTCATCATTATGCTTATACAGTTCAAATATGGGACATTCTGGCTTAAAATAGAGCAGTTTTGGCCATTTGAAGAAATTTCTATATTTAGTAACAGTGGCCATCTTGAATGGAGGGCGGGGCTGTCGGACACAATTTTGAAAGGGACCCACACCTGCCAGGTTTGGCTTAATTTGGTTCAGCGGTTTCAGAGGAGAAGATTTAAATGTGATCTTTTATCAAAATATGCCTAATTTGCATAATCGGTATATATCGGCTGAAAGAAAAATTTCACAGAAAAACACGGAATATATGTTAAACTACTTCTTGCCATGTAGCTGCAGTTAAAATTTGAGCTCATTTTGACTTACACTAAAGCAGCAATGGACAATTAAAATTTCATCCCCCCATTTTTCTATTTTGAGCTTGGCGGCCATCTTGGTTGGAAGTCAGGATCACCGGACACAATTTTGGATGGGGGGCATCCAAGAATCATTTCAGCAAAGTTTGGTTGAGATTGGCTCAGTAGTTTCAGAGGAGAAGATTTTTTTTAATTTCATCCCCCCTTTTTTCTAATTTGCATAATCGGTCAAAATCGGCAAAAGTTCAAAGTTCATAAAAAATCCTGTAATACATGTTAAAAAGCTCATCATTATGCTTATACAGTTCAAATATGGGACATTCTGGCTTAAAATAGAGCAGTTTTGGCCATTTGAAGAAATTTCTATATTTAGTAACAGTGGCCATCTTGAATGGAGGGCGGGGCTGTCGGACACAATTTTGAAAGGGACCCACCCCTGCCAGGTTTGGTTTAATTTGGTTCAGCGGTTTCAGAGGAGAAGATTTAAATGTGATCTTTTATCAAAATATGCCTAATTTGCATAATCGGTATATATCGGCTGAAAGAAAAATTTCACAGAAAAACCCGGAATATATGTTAAACTACTCCTTGCCATGTAGCTGCAGTTAAAATTTGCACTCATTTTGACTTACACTAAAGCAGCAATGGACAATTAAAATTTCATCCCCCTTTTTTTCTATTTTTAGCTTGGTGGCCATCTTGGTTGGAAGTCGGGATCAACGGACACAATTTTGGAAGGGGGCCATCCAAGAATCATTTCAGCAAAGTTTGGTTGAGATTGGCTCTGTAGTTTCAGAGGAGAAGATTTTTTTAATTTCATCCCCCCTTTTTTCTAATTTGCATAATTGGTGAAAATCGGCAAAAGTTCAAAGTTCATAAAAAATCCTGTAATACATGTTAAAAAGCTCATCATTATGCTTATACAGTTCAAATATGGGACATTCTGGCTTAAAATAGAGCAGTTTTGGCCATTTGAAGAAATTTCTATATTTAGTAACAGTGGCCATCTTGAATGGAGGGCGGGGCTGTCGGACACAATTTTGAAAGGGACCCACCCCTGCCAGGTTTGGTTTAATTTGGTTCAGCGGTTTCAGAGGAGAAGATTTAAATGTGATCTTTTATCAAAATATGCCTAATTTGCATAATCGGTATATATCGGCTGAAAGAAAAATTTCACAGAAAAATACGGAATATATGTTAAACTACTCCTTGCCATGTAGCTGCAGTTAAAATTTGCACTCATTTTGACTTACACTAAAGCAGCAATGGACAATTAAAATTTCATCACCTTTTTTTCTATTTTTAGCTTGGTGGCCATCTTGGTTGGAAGTCGGGATAAACGGACACAATTTTGGAAGGGGGCCATCCAAGAATCATTTCAGCAAAGTTTGGTTGAGATTGGCTCAGTAGTTTCAGAGGAGAAGATTTTTTTAAAATTTCATCCCCCCTTTTTTCTAATTTGCATAATCGGTCAAAATCGGCAAAAGTTCAAAGTTCATAAAAAATCCTGTAATACATGTTAAAAAGCTCATCAGTATGCTTATACAGTTCAAATATGGGACATTCTGGCTTAAAATAGAGCAGTTTTGGCCATTTGAAGAAATTTCTATATTTAGTAACAGCGGCCATCTTGAATGGAGGGCGGGGCTGTCAGACACAATTTTGAAAGGGACCCACCCCTGCCAGGTTTGGTTTAATTTGGTTCAGCGGTTTCAGAGGAGAAGATTTAAATGTGATCTTTTATCAAAATATGCCTAATTTGCATAATCGGTATATATCGGCTGAAAGAAAAATTTCACAGAAAAACACGGAATATATGTTAAACTACTTCTTGCCATGTAGCTGCAGTTAAAATTTGCACTCATTTTGACTTACACTAAAGCAGCAATGGACAATTAAAATTTCATCCCCCCTTTTTCTATTTTGAGCTTGGTGGCCATCTTGGTTGGAAGTCAGGATCACCGGACACAATTTTGGATGGGGGGCATCCAAGAATCATTTCAGCAAAGTTTGGTTGAGATTGGCTCAGTAGTTTCAGAGGAGAAGATTTTTTTTAATTTCATCCCCCCTTTTTTCTAATTTGCATAATCGGTGAAAATCGCCAAAAGTTCAAAGTTCATAAAAAATCCTGTAATACATGTTAAAAAGCTCATCATTATGCTTATACAGTTCAAATATGGGACATTCTGGCTTAAAATAGAGCAGTTTTGGCCATTTGAAGAAATTTCTATATTTAGTAACAGTGGCCATCTTGAATGGAGGGCGGGGCTGTCGGACACAATTTTGAAAGGGACCCACCCCTGCCAGGTTTGGTTTAATTTGGTTCAGCGGTTTCAGAGGAGAAGATTTAAATGTGATCTTTTATCAAAATATGCCTAATTTGCATAATCGGTATATATCGGCTGAAAGAAAAATTTCACAGAAAAACACGGAATATATGTTAAACTACTTCTTGCCATGTAGCTGCAGTTAAAATTTGAGCTCATTTTGACTTACACTAAAGCAGCAATGGACAATTAAAATTTCATCCCCCCTTTTTCTATTTTGAGCTTGGTGGCCATCTTGGTTGGAAGTCAGGATCACCGGACACAATTTTGGATGGGGGGCATCCAAGAATCATTTCAGCAAAGTTTGGTTGAGATTTGCTCAGTAGTTTCAGAGGAGAAGATTTTTTTTAATTTCATCCCCCCTTTTTTCTAATTTGCATAATCGGTCAAAATCGGCAAAAGTTCAAAGTTCATAAAAAATCCTGTAATACATGTTAAAAAGCTCATCATTATGCTTATACAGTTCAAATATGGGACATTCTGGCTTAAAATAGAGCAGTTTTGGCCATTTGAAGAAATTTCTATATTTAGTAACAGCGGCCATCTTGAATGGAGGGCGGGGCTGTCGGACACAATTTTGAAAGGGACCCACCCCTGCCAGGTTTGGTTTAATTTGGTTCAGCGGTTTCAGAGGAGAAGATTTAAATGTGATCTTTTATCAAAATATGCCTAATTTGCATAATCGGTATATATCGGCTGAAAGAAAAATTTCACAGAAAAACACGGAATATATGTTAAACTACTCCTTGCCATGTAGCTGCAGTTAAAATTTGCACTCATTTTGACTTACACTAAAGCAGCAATGGACAATTAAAATTTCATCCCCCCTTTTTTCTATTTTTAGCTTGGTGGCCATCTTGGTTGGAAGTCGGGATCAACGGACACAATTTTGGAAGGGGGCCATCCAAGAATCATTTCAGCAAAGTTTGGTTGAGATTGGCTCTGTAGTTTCAGAGGAGAAGATTTTTTTTAATTTCATCCCCCCTTTTTTCTAATTTGCATAATCGGTCAAAATCGGCAAAAGTTCAAAGTTCATAAAAAATCCTGTAATACATGTTAAAAAGCTCATCATTATGCTTATACAATTCAAATTTTTGCACATTCTGGCTTAAAATAGAGCAGTTTTGGCCATTTGAAGAAATTTCTATATTTAGTAACAGCGGCCATCTTGAATGGAGGGCGGGGCTGTCGGACACAATTTTGAAAGGGACCCACCCCTGCCAGGTTTGGTTTAATTTGGTTCAGCGGTTTCAGAGGAGAAGATTTAAATGTGATCTTTTATCAAAATATGCCTAATTTGCATAATCGGTATATATCGGCTGAAAGAAAAATTTCACAGAAAAACACGGAATATATGTTAAACTACTCCTTGCCATGTAGCTGCAGTTAAAATTTGCACTCATTTTGACTTACACTAAAGCAGCAATGGACAATTAAAATTTCATCCCCCTTTTTTCTATTTTTAGCTTGGTGGCCATCTTGGTTGGAAGTCGGGATCAACGGACACAATTTTGGAAGAGGGCCATCCAAGAATCATTTCAGCAAAGTTTGGTTGAGATTGGCTCAGTAGTTTCAGAGGAGAAGATTTTTTTTAATTTCATCCCCCCTTTTTTCTAATTTGCATAATCGGTCAAAATCGGCAAAAGTTCAAAGTTCATAAAAAATCCTGTAATACATGTTAAAAAGCTCATCATTATGCTTATACAGTTCAAATATGGGACATTCTGGCTTAAAATAGAGCAGTTTTGGCCATTTGAAGAAATTTCTATATTTAGTAACAGTGGCCATCTTGAATGGAGGGCGGGGCTGTCGGACACAATTTTGAAAGGGACCCACCCCTGCCAGGTTTGGTTTAATTTGGTTCAGCGGTTTCAGAGGAGAAGATTTAAATGTGATCTTTTATCAAAATATGCCTAATTTGCATAATCGGTATATATCGGCTGAAAGAAAAATTTCACAGAAAAACACGGAATATATGTTAAACTACTCCTTGCCATGTAGCTGCAGTTAAAATTTGCACTCATTTTGACTTACACTAAAGCAGCAATGGACAATTAAAATTTCATCCCCCTTTTTTCTATTTTTAGCTTGGTGGCCATCTTGGTTGGAAGTCGGGATCAACGGACACAATTTTGGAAGGGGGCCATCCAAGAATCATTTCAGCAAAGTTTGGTTGAGATTGGCTCAGTAGTTTCAGAGGAGAAGATTTTTTTTTAATTTCATCCCCCCTTTTTTCTAATTTGCATAATCGGTCAAAATCGGCAAAAGTTCAAAGTTCATAAAAAATCCTGTAATACATGTTAAAAAGCTCATCATTATGCTTATACAGTTCAAATATGGGACATTCTGGCTTAAAATAGAGCAGTTTTGGCCATTTGAAGAAATTTCTATATTTAGTAACAGTGGCCATCTTGAATGGAGGGCGGGGCTGTCGGACACAATTTTGAAAGGGACCCACCCCTGCCAGGTTTGGTTTAATTTGGTTCAGCGGTTTCAGAGGAGAAGATTTAAATGTGATCTTTTATCAAAATATGCCTAATTTGCATAATCGGTATATATCGGCTGAAAGAAAAATTTCACAGAAAAACAAGGAATATATGTTAAACTACTCCTTGCCATGTAGCTGCAGTTAAAATTTGCACTCATTTTGACTTACACTAAAGCAGCAATGGACAATTAAAATTTCATCCCCCCTTTTTTCTATTTTTAGCTTGGTGGCCATCTTGGTTGGAAGTCGGGATCAACGGACACAATTTTGGAAGGGGGCCATCCAAGAATCATTTCAGCAAAGTTTGGTTGAGATTGGCTCAGTAGTTTCAGAGGAGAAGATTTTTTTTAATTTCATCCCCCCTTTTTTCTAATTTGCATAATCGGTCAAAATCGGCAAAAGTTCAAAGTTCATAAAAAATCCTGTAATACATGTTAAAAAGCTCATCATTATGCTTATACAGTTCAAATATGGGACATTCTGGCTTAAAATAGAGCAGTTTTGGCCATTTGAAGAAATTTCTATATTTAGTAACAGTGGCCATCTTGAATGGAGGGCGGGGCTGTCGGACACAATTTTGAAAGGGACCCACCCCTGCCAGGTTTGGTTTAATTTGGTTCAGCGGTTTCAGAGGAGAAGATTTAAATGTGATCTTTTATCAAAATATGCCTAATTTGCATAATCGGTATATATCGGCTGAAAGAAAAATTTCACAGAAAAACCCGGAATATATGTTAAACTACTCCTTGCCATGTAGCTGCAGTTAAAATTTGCACTCATTTTGACTTACACTAAAGCAGCAATGGACAATTAAAATTTCATCCCCCCTTTTTTCTATTTTTAGCTTGGTGGCCATCTTGGTTGGAAGTCGGGATCAACGGACACAATTTTGGAAGGGGGCCATCCAAGAATCATTTCAGCAAAGTTTGGTTGAGATTGGCTCAGTAGTTTCAGAGGAGAAGATTTTTTTTAATTTCATCCCCCCTTTTTTCTAATTTGCATAATCGGTGAAAATCGGCAAAAGTTCAAAGTTCATAAAAAATCCTGTAATACATGTTAAAAAGCTCATCATTATGCTTATACAGTTCAAATATGGGACATTCTGGCTTAAAATAGAGCAGTTTTGGCCATTTGAAGAAATTTCTATATTTAGTAACAGTGGCCATCTTGAATGGAGGGCGGGGCTGTCGGACACAATTTTGAAAGGGACCCACCCCTGCCAGGTTTGGTTTAATTTGGTTCAGCGGTTTCAGAGGAGAAGATTTAAATGTGATCTTTTATCAAAATATGCCTAATTTGCATAATCGGTATATATCGGCTGAAAGAAAAATTTCACAGAAAAACACGGAATATATGTTAAACTACTTCTTGCCATGTAGCTGCAGTTAAAATTTGAGCTCATTTTGACTTACACTAAAGCAGCAATGGACAATTAAAATTTCATCCCCCCATTTTTCTATTTTGAGCTTGGCGGCCATCTTGGTTGGAAGTCGGGATCAACGGACACAATTTTGGAAGGGGGCCATCCAAGAATCATTTCAGCAAAGTTTGGTTGAGATTGGCTCTGTAGTTTCAGAGGAGAAGATTTTTTTAATTTCATCCCCCCTTTTTTCTAATTTGCATAATTGGTGAAAATCGGCAAAAGTTCAAAGTTCATAAAAAATCCTGTAATACATGTTAAAAAGCTCATCATTATGCTTATACAGTTCAAATATGGGACATTCTGGCTTAAAATAGAGCAGTTTTGGCCATTTGAAGAAATTTCTATATTTAGTAACAGTGGCCATCTTGAATGGAGGGCGGGGCTGTCGGACACAATTTTGAAAGGGACCCACCCCTGCCAGGTTTGGTTTAATTTGGTTCAGCGGTTTCAGAGGAGAAGATTTAAATGTGATCTTTTATCAAAATATGCCTAATTTGCATAATCGGTATATATCGGCTGAAAGAAAAATTTCACAGAAAAATACGGAATATATGTTAAACTACTCCTTGCCATGTAGCTGCAGTTAAAATTTGCACTCATTTTGACTTACACTAAAGCAGCAATGGACAATTAAAATTTCATCACCTTTTTTTCTATTTTTAGCTTGGTGGCCATCTTGGTTGGAAGTCGGGATAAACGGACACAATTTTGGAAGGGGGCCATCCAAGAATCATTTCAGCAAAGTTTGGTTGAGATTGGCTCAGTAGTTTCAGAGGAGAAGATTTTTTTAAAATTTCATCCCCCCTTTTTTCTAATTTGCATAATCGGTCAAAATCGGCAAAAGTTCAAAGTTCATAAAAAATCCTGTAATACATGTTAAAAAGCTCATCAGTATGCTTATACAGTTCAAATATGGGACATTCTGGCTTAAAATAGAGCAGTTTTGGCCATTTGAAGAAATTTCTATATTTAGTAACAGCGGCCATCTTGAATGGAGGGCGGGGCTGTCAGACACAATTTTGAAAGGGACCCACCCCTGCCAGGTTTGGTTTAATTTGGTTCAGCGGTTTCAGAGGAGAAGATTTAAATGTGATCTTTTATCAAAATATGCCTAATTTGCATAATCGGTATATATCGGCTGAAAGAAAAATTTCACAGAAAAACACGGAATATATGTTAAACTACTTCTTGCCATGTAGCTGCAGTTAAAATTTGCACTCATTTTGACTTACACTAAAGCAGCAATGGACAATTAAAATTTCATCCCCCCTTTTTCTATTTTGAGCTTGGTGGCCATCTTGGTTGGAAGTCAGGATCACCGGACACAATTTTGGATGGGGGGCATCCAAGAATCATTTCAGCAAAGTTTGGTTGAGATTTGCTCAGTAGTTTCAGAGGAGAAGATTTTTTTTAATTTCATCCCCCCTTTTTTCTAATTTGCATAATCGGTGAAAATCGGCAAAAGTTCAAAGTTCATAAAAAATCCTGTAATACATGTTAAAAAGCTCATCATTATGCTTATACAGTTCAAATATGGGACATTCTGGCTTAAAATAGAGCAGTTTTGGCCATTTGAAGAAATTTCTATATTTAGTAACAGTGGCCATCTTGAATGGAGGGCGGGGCTGTCGGACACAATTTTGAAAGGGACCCACCCCTGCCAGGTTTGGTTTAATTTGGTTCAGCGGTTTCAGAGGAGAAGATTTAAATGTGATCTTTTATCAAAATATGCCTAATTTGCATAATCGGTATATATCGGCTGAAAGAAAAATTTCACAGAAAAACACGGAATATATGTTAAACTACTTCTTGCCATGTAGCTGCAGTTAAAATTTGAGCTCATTTTGACTTACACTAAAGCAGCAATGGACAATTAAAATTTCATCCCCCCTTTTTCTATTTTGAGCTTGGTGGCCATCTTGGTTGGAAGTCAGGATCACCGGACACAATTTTGGATGGGGGGCATCCAAGAATCATTTCAGCAAAGTTTGGTTGAGATTTGCTCAGTAGTTTCAGAGGAGAAGATTTTTTTTAATTTCATCCCCCCTTTTTTCTAATTTGCATAATCGGTCAAAATCGGCAAAAGTTCAAAGTTCATAAAAAATCCTGTAATACATGTTAAAAAGCTCATCATTATGCTTATACAGTTCAAATATGGGACATTCTGGCTTAAAATAGAGCAGTTTTGGCCATTTGAAGAAATTTCTATATTTAGTAACAGCGGCCATCTTGAATGGAGGGCGGGGCTGTCGGACACAATTTTGAAAGGGACCCACCCCTGCCAGGTTTGGTTTAATTTGGTTCAGCGGTTTCAGAGGAGAAGATTTAAATGTGATCTTTTATCAAAATATGCCTAATTTGCATAATCGGTATATATCGGCTGAAAGAAAAATTTCACAGAAAAACCCGGAATATATGTTAAACTACTCCTTGCCATGTAGCTGCAGTTAAAATTTGCACTCATTTTGACTTACACTAAAGCAGCAATGGACAATTAAAATTTCATCCCCCTTTTTTTCTATTTTTAGCTTGGTGGCCATCTTGGTTGGAAGTCGGGATCAACGGACACAATTTTGGAAGGGGGCCATCCAAGAATCATTTCAGCAAAGTTTGGTTGAGATTGGCTCTGTAGTTTCAGAGGAGAAGATTTTTTTTAATTTCATCCCCCCTTTTTTCTAATTTGCATAATCGGTCAAAATCGGCAAAAGTTCAAAGTTCATAAAAAATCCTGTAATACATGTTAAAAAGCTCATCATTATGCTTATACAATTCAAATTTGGGCACATTCTGGCTTAAAATAGAGCAGTTTTGGCCATTTGAAGAAATTTCTATATTTAGTAACAGCGGCCATCTTGAATGGAGGGCGGGGCTGTCGGACACAATTTTGAAAGGGACCCACCCCTGCCAGGTTTGGTTTAATTTGGTTCAGCGGTTTCAGAGGAGAAGATTTAAATGTGATCTTTTATCAAAATATGCCTAATTTGCATAATCGGTATATATCGGCTGAAAGAAAAATTTCACAGAAAAATACGGAATATATGTTAAACTACTCCTTGCCATGTAGCTGCAGTTAAAATTTGCACTCATTTTGACTTACACTAAAGCAGCAATGGACAATTAAAATTTCATCACCTTTTTTTCTATTTTTAGCTTGGTGGCCATCTTGGTTGGAAGTCGGGATAAACGGACACAATTTTGGAAGGGGGCCATCCAAGAATCATTTCAGCAAAGTTTGGTTGAGATTGGCTCAGTAGTTTCAGAGGAGAAGATTTTTTTAAAATTTCATCCCCCCTTTTTTCTAATTTGCATAATCGGTCAAAATCGGCAAAAGTTCAAAGTTCATAAAAAATCCTGTAATACATGTTAAAAAGCTCATCAGTATGCTTATACAGTTCAAATATGGGACATTCTGGCTTAAAATAGAGCAGTTTTGGCCATTTGAAGAAATTTCTATATTTAGTAACAGCGGCCATCTTGAATGGAGGGCGGGGCTGTCAGACACAATTTTGAAAGGGACCCACCCCTGCCAGGTTTGGTTTAATTTGGTTCAGCGGTTTCAGAGGAGAAGATTTAAATGTGATCTTTTATCAAAATATGCCTAATTTGCATAATCGGTATATATCGGCTGAAAGAAAAATTTCACAGAAAAACACGGAATATATGTTAAACTACTTCTTGCCATGTAGCTGCAGTTAAAATTTGCACTCATTTTGACTTACACTAAAGCAGCAATGGACAATTAAAATTTCATCCCCCCTTTTTCTATTTTGAGCTTGGTGGCCATCTTGGTTGGAAGTCAGGATCACCGGACACAATTTTGGATGGGGGGCATCCAAGAATCATTTCAGCAAAGTTTGGTTGAGATTGGCTCAGTAGTTTCAGAGGAGAAGATTTTTTTTAATTTCATCCCCCCTTTTTTCTAATTTGCATAATCGGTGAAAATCGGCAAAAGTTCAAAGTTCATAAAAAATCCTGTAATACATGTTAAAAAGCTCATCATTATGCTTATACAGTTCAAATATGGGACATTCTGGCTTAAAATAGAGCAGTTTTGGCCATTTGAAGAAATTTCTATATTTAGTAACAGTGGCCATCTTGAATGGAGGGCGGGGCTGTCGGACACAATTTTGAAAGGGACCCACCCCTGCCAGGTTTGGTTTAATTTGGTTCAGCGGTTTCAGAGGAGAAGATTTAAATGTGATCTTTTATCAAAATATGCCTAATTTGCATAATCGGTATATATCGGCTGAAAGAAAAATTTCACAGAAAAACACGGAATATATGTTAAACTACTTCTTGCCATGTAGCTGCAGTTAAAATTTGAGCTCATTTTGACTTACACTAAAGCAGCAATGGACAATTAAAATTTCATCCCCCCTTTTTCTATTTTGAGCTTGGTGGCCATCTTGGTTGGAAGTCAGGATCACCGGACACAATTTTGGATGGGGGGCATCCAAGAATCATTTCAGCAAAGTTTGGTTGAGATTTGCTCAGTAGTTTCAGAGGAGAAGATTTTTTTTAATTTCATCCCCCCTTTTTCTAATTTGCATAATCGGTCAAAATCGGCAAAAGTTCAAAGTTCATAAAAAATCCTGTAATACATGTTAAAAAGCTCATCATTATGCTTATACAGTTCAAATATGGGACATTCTGGCTTAAAATAGAGCAGTTTTGGCCATTTGAAGAAATTTCTATATTTAGTAACAGCGGCCATCTTGAATGGAGGGCGGGGCTGTCGGACACAATTTTGAAAGGGACCCACCCCTGCCAGGTTTGGTTTAATTTGGTTCAGCGGTTTCAGAGGAGAAGATTTAAATGTGATCTTTTATCAAAATATGCCTAATTTGCATAATCGGTATATATCGGCTGAAAGAAAAATTTCACAGAAAAATACGGAATATATGTTAAACTACTCCTTGCCATGTAGCTGCAGTTAAAATTTGCACTCATTTTGACTTACACTAAAGCAGCAATGGACAATTAAAATTTCATCCCCCTTTTTTTCTATTTTTAGCTTGGTGGCCATCTTGGTTGGAAGTCGGGATCAACGGACACAATTTTGGAAGGGGGCCATCCAAGAATCATTTCAGCAAAGTTTGGTTGAGATTGGCTCTGTAGTTTCAGAGGAGAAGATTTTTTTTAATTTCATCCCCCCTTTTTTCTAATTTGCATAATCGGTCAAAATCGGCAAAAGTTCAAAGTTCATAAAAAATCCTGTAATACATGTTAAAAAGCTCATCATTATGCTTATACAATTCAAATTTGGGCACATTCTGGCTTAAAATAGAGCAGTTTTGGCCATTTGAAGAAATTTCTATATTTAGTAACAGCGGCCATCTTGAATGGAGGGCGGGGCTGTCGGACACAATTTTGAAAGGGACCCACCCCTGCCAGGTTTGGTTTAATTTGGTTCAGCGGTTTCAGAGGAGAAGATTTAAATGTGATCTTTTATCAAAATATGCCTAATTTGCATAATCGGTATATATCGGCTGAAAGAAAAATTTCACAGAAAAACACGGAATATATGTTAAACTACTCCTTGCCATGTAGCTGCAGTTAAAATTTGCACTCATTTTGACTTACACTAAAGCAGCAATGGACAATTAAAATTTCATCCCCCTTTTTTCTATTTTTAGCTTGGTGGCCATCTTGGTTGGAAGTCGGGATCAACGGACACAATTTTGGAAGAGGGCCATCCAAGAATCATTTCAGCAAAGTTTGGTTGAGATTGGCTCAGTAGTTTCAGAGGAGAAGATTTTTTTTAATTTCATCCCCCCTTTTTTCTAATTTGCATAATCGGTGAAAATCGGCAAAAGTTCAAAGTTCATAAAAAATCCTGTAATACATGTTAAAAAGCTCATCATTATGCTTATACAGTTCAAATATGGGACATTCTGGCTTAAAATAGAGCAGTTTTGGCCATTTGAAGAAATTTCTATATTTAGTAACAGTGGCCATCTTGAATGGAGGGCGGGGCTGTCGGACACAATTTTGAAAGGGACCCACCCCTGCCAGGTTTGGTTTAATTTGGTTCAGCGGTTTCAGAGGAGAAGATTTAAATGTGATCTTTTATCAAAATATGCCTAATTTGCATAATCGGTATATATCGGCTGAAAGAAAAATTTCACAGAAAAACACGGAATATATGTTAAACTACTTCTTGCCATGTAGCTGCAGTTAAAATTTGAGCTCATTTTGACTTACACTAAAGCAGCAATGGACAATTAAAATTTCATCCCCCCTTTTTCTATTTTGAGCTTGGTGGCCATCTTGGTTGGAAGTCAGGATCACCGGACACAATTTTGGATGGGGGGCATCCAAGAATCATTTCAGCAAAGTTTGGTTGAGATTTGCTCAGTAGTTTCAGAGGAGAAGATTTTTTTTAATTTCATCCCCCCTTTTTCTAATTTGCATAATCGGTCAAAATCGGCAAAAGTTCAAAGTTCATAAAAAATCCTGTAATACATGTTAAAAAGCTCATCATTATGCTTATACAGTTCAAATATGGGACATTCTGGCTTAAAATAGAGCAGTTTTGGCCATTTGAAGAAATTTCTATATTTAGTAACAGCGGCCATCTTGAATGGAGGGCGGGGCTGTCGGACACAATTTTGAAAGGGACCCACCCCTGCCAGGTTTGGTTTAATTTGGTTCAGCGGTTTCAGAGGAGAAGATTTAAATGTGATCTTTTATCAAAATATGCCTAATTTGCATAATCGGTATATATCGGCTGAAAGAAAAATTTCACAGAAAAATACGGAATATATGTTAAACTACTCCTTGCCATGTAGCTGCAGTTAAAATTTGCACTCATTTTGACTTACACTAAAGCAGCAATGGACAATTAAAATTTCATCCCCCTTTTTTTCTATTTTTAGCTTGGTGGCCATCTTGGTTGGAAGTCGGGATCAACGGACACAATTTTGGAAGGGGGCCATCCAAGAATCATTTCAGCAAAGTTTGGTTGAGATTGGCTCTGTAGTTTCAGAGGAGAAGATTTTTTTTAATTTCATCCCCCCTTTTTTCTAATTTGCATAATCGGTCAAAATCGGCAAAAGTTCAAAGTTCATAAAAAATCCTGTAATACATGTTAAAAAGCTCATCATTATGCTTATACAATTCAAATTTGGGCACATTCTGGCTTAAAATAGAGCAGTTTTGGCCATTTGAAGAAATTTCTATATTTAGTAACAGCGGCCATCTTGAATGGAGGGCGGGGCTGTCGGACACAATTTTGAAAGGGACCCACCCCTGCCAGGTTTGGTTTAATTTGGTTCAGCGGTTTCAGAGGAGAAGATTTAAATGTGATCTTTTATCAAAATATGCCTAATTTGCATAATCGGTATATATCGGCTGAAAGAAAAATTTCACAGAAAAACACGGAATATATGTTAAACTACTCCTTGCCATGTAGCTGCAGTTAAAATTTGCACTCATTTTGACTTACACTAAAGCAGCAATGGACAATTAAAATTTCATCCCCCTTTTTTCTATTTTTAGCTTGGTGGCCATCTTGGTTGGAAGTCGGGATCAACGGACACAATTTTGGAAGAGGGCCATCCAAGAATCATTTCAGCAAAGTTTGGTTGAGATTGGCTCAGTAGTTTCAGAGGAGAAGATTTTTTTTAATTTCATCCCCCCTTTTTTCTAATTTGCATAATCGGTCAAAATCGGCAAAAGTTCAAAGTTCATAAAAAATCCTGTAATACATGTTAAAAAGCTCATCATTATGCTTATACAGTTCAAATATGGGACATTCTGGCTTAAAATAGAGCAGTTTTGGCCATTTGAAGAAATTTCTATATTTAGTAACAGTGGCCATCTTGAATGGAGGGCGGGGCTGTCGGACACAATTTTGAAAGGGACCCACCCCTGCCAGGTTTGGTTTAATTTGGTTCAGCGGTTTCAGAGGAGAAGATTTAAATGTGATCTTTTATCAAAATATGCCTAATTTGCATAATCGGTATATATCGGCTGAAAGAAAAATTTCACAGAAAAACACGGAATATATGTTAAACTACTCCTTGCCATGTAGCTGCAGTTAAAATTTGCACTCATTTTGACTTACACTAAAGCAGCAATGGACAATTAAAATTTCATCCCCCTTTTTTCTATTTTTAGCTTGGTGGCCATCTTGGTTGGAAGTCGGGATCAACGGACACAATTTTGGAAGGGGGCCATCCAAGAATCATTTCAGCAAAGTTTGGTTGAGATTGGCTCAGTAGTTTCAGAGGAGAAGATTTTTTTTTAATTTCATCCCCCCTTTTTTCTAATTTGCATAATCGGTCAAAATCGGCAAAAGTTCAAAGTTCATAAAAAATCCTGTAATACATGTTAAAAAGCTCATCATTATGCTTATACAGTTCAAATATGGGACATTCTGGCTTAAAATAGAGCAGTTTTGGCCATTTGAAGAAATTTCTATATTTAGTAACAGTGGCCATCTTGAATGGAGGGCGGGGCTGTCGGACACAATTTTGAAAGGGACCCACCCCTGCCAGGTTTGGTTTAATTTGGTTCAGCGGTTTCAGAGGAGAAGATTTAAATGTGATCTTTTATCAAAATATGCCTAATTTGCATAATCGGTATATATCGGCTGAAAGAAAAATTTCACAGAAAAACACAGAATATATGTTAAACTACTCCTTGCCATGTAGCTGCAGTTAAAATTTGCACTCATTTTGACTTACACTAAAGCAGCAATGGACAATTAAAATTTCATCCCCCCTTTTTTCTATTTTTAGCTTGGTGGCCATCTTGGTTGGAAGTCGGGATCAACGGACACAATTTTGGAAGGGGGCCATCCAAGAATCATTTCAGCAAAGTTTGGTTGAGATTGGCTCAGTAGTTTCAGAGGAGAAGATTTTTTTTAATTTCATCCCCCCTTTTTTCTAATTTGCATAATCGGTCAAAATCGGCAAAAGTTCAAAGTTCATAAAAAATCCTGTAATACATGTTAAAAAGCTCATCATTATGCTTATACAGTTCAAATATGGGACATTCTGGCTTAAAATAGAGCAGTTTTGGCCATTTGAAGAAATTTCTATATTTAGTAACAGTGGCCATCTTGAATGGAGGGCGGGGCTGTCGGACACAATTTTGAAAGGGACCCACCCCTGCCAGGTTTGGTTTAATTTGGTTCAGCGGTTTCAGAGGAGAAGATTTAAATGTGATCTTTTATCAAAATATGCCTAATTTGCATAATCGGTATATATCGGCTGAAAGAAAAATTTCACAGAAAAACCCGGAATATATGTTAAACTACTCCTTGCCATGTAGCTGCAGTTAAAATTTGCACTCATTTTGACTTACACTAAAGCAGCAATGGACAATTAAAATTTCATCCCCCCTTTTTTCTATTTTTAGCTTGGTGGCCATCTTGGTTGGAAGTCGGGATCAACGGACACAATTTTGGAAGGGGGCCATCCAAGAATCATTTCAGCAAAGTTTGGTTGAGATTGGCTCAGTAGTTTCAGAGGAGAAGATTTTTTTTAATTTCATCCCCCCTTTTTTCTAATTTGCATAATCGGTGAAAATCGGCAAAAGTTCAAAGTTCATAAAAAATCCTGTAATACATGTTAAAAAGCTCATCATTATGCTTATACAGTTCAAATATGGGACATTCTGGCTTAAAATAGAGCAGTTTTGGCCATTTGAAGAAATTTCTATATTTAGTAACAGTGGCCATCTTGAATGGAGGGCGGGGCTGTCGGACACAATTTTGAAAGGGACCCACCCCTGCCAGGTTTGGTTTAATTTGGTTCAGCGGTTTCAGAGGAGAAGATTTAAATGTGATCTTTTATCAAAATATGCCTAATTTGCATAATCGGTATATATCGGCTGAAAGAAAAATTTCACAGAAAAACCCGGAATATATGATAAACTACTCCTTGCCATGTAGCTGCAGTTAAAATTTGCTCTCATTTTGACTTACACTAAAGCAGCAATGGACAATTAAAATTTCATCCCCCTTTTTTTCTATTTTTAGCTTGGTGGCCATCTTGGTTGGAAGTCGGGATCAACGGACACAATTTTGGAAGGGGGCCATCCAAGAATCATTTCAGCAAATTTGGTTGATATTGGCTCAGTAGTTTCAGAGGAGAAGATTTTTTTAAAATTTCATCCCCCCTTTTTTCTAATTTGCATAATCGGTCAAAATCGGCAAAAGTTCAAAGTTCATAAAAAATCCTGTAATACATGTTAAAAAGCTCATCAGTATGCTTATACAGTTCAAATATGGGACATTCTGGCTTAAAATAGAGCAGTTTTGGCCATTTGAAGAAATTTCTATATTTAGTAACAGCGGCCATCTTGAATGGAGGGCGGGGCTGTCAGACACAATTTTGAAAGGGACCCACCCCTGCCAGGTTTGGTTTAATTTGGTTCAGCGGTTTCAGAGGAGAAGATTTAAATGTGATCTTTTATCAAAATATGCCTAATTTGCATAATCGGTATATATCGGCTGAAAGAAAAATTTCACAGAAAAACCCGGAATATATGTTAAACTACTCCTTGCCATGTAGCTGCAGTTAAAATTTGCACTCATTTTGACTTACACTAAAGCAGCAATGGACAATTAAAATTTCATCCCCCCTTTTTTCTATTTTTAGCTTGGTGGCCATCTTGGTTGGAAGTCGGGATCAACGGACACAATTTTGGAAGGGGGCCATCCAAGAATCATTTCAGCAAAGTTTGGTTGAGATTGGCTCAGTAGTTTCAGAGGAGAAGATTTTTTTTAATTTCATCCCCCCTTTTTTCTAATTTGCATAATCGGTGAAAATCGGCAAAAGTTCAAAGTTCATAAAAAATCCTGTAATACATGTTAAAAAGCTCATCATTATGCTTATACAGTTCAAATATGGGACATTCTGGCTTAAAATAGAGCAGTTTTGGACATTTGAAGAAATTTCTATATTTAGTAACAGTGGCCATCTTGAATGGAGGGCGGGGCTGTCGGACACAATTTTGAAAGGGACCCACCCCTGCCAGGTTTGGTTTAATTTGGTTCAGCGGTTTCAGAGGAGAAGATTTAAATGTGATCTTTTATCAAAATATGCCTAATTTGCATAATCGGTATATATCGGCTGAAAGAAAAATTTCACAGAAAAACCCGGAATATATGATAAACTACTCCTTGCCATGTAGCTGCAGTTAAAATTTGCTCTCATTTTGACTTACACTAAAGCAGCAATGGACAATTAAAATTTCATCCCCCTTTTTTTCTATTTTTAGCTTGGTGGCCATCTTGGTTGGAAGTCGGGATCAACGGACACAATTTTGGAAGGGGGCCATCCAAGAATCATTTCAGCAAATTTGGTTGATATTGGCTCAGTAGTTTCAGAGGAGAAGATTTTTTTAAAATTTCATCCCCCCTTTTTTCTAATTTGCATAATCGGTCAAAATCGGCAAAAGTTCAAAGTTCATAAAAAATCCTGTAATACATGTTAAAAAGCTCATCAGTATGCTTATACAGTTCAAATATGGGACATTCTGGCTTAAAATAGAGCAGTTTTGGCCATTTGAAGAAATTTCTATATTTAGTAACAGCGGCCATCTTGAATGGAGGGCGGGGCTGTCAGACACAATTTTGAAAGGGACCCACCCCTGCCAGGTTTGGTTTAATTTGGTTCAGCGGTTTCAGAGGAGAAGATTTAAATGTGATCTTTTATCAAAATATGCCTAATTTGCATAATCGGTATATATCGGCTGAAAGAAAAATTTCACAGAAAAACCCGGAATATATGTTAAACTACTTCTTGCCATGTAGCTGCAGTTAAAATTTGCACTCATTTTGACTTACACTAAAGCAGCAATGGACAATTAAAATTTCATCCCCCCTTTTTCTATTTTGAGCTTGGTGGCCATCTTGGTTGGAAGTCAGGATCACCGGACACAATTTTGGATGGGGGGCATCCAAGAATCATTTCAGCAAAGTTTGGTTGAGATTTGCTCAGTAGTTTCAGAGGAGAAGATTTTTTTTAATTTCATCCCCCCTTTTTTCTAATTTGCATAATCGGTCAAAATCGGCAAAAGTTCAAAGTTCATAAAAAATCCTGTAATACATGTTAAAAAGCTCATCATTATGCTTATACAGTTCAAATATGGGACATTCTGGCTTAAAATAGAGCAGTTTTGGCCATTTGAAGAAATTTCTATATTTAGTAACAGCGGCCATCTTGAATGGAGGGCGGGGCTGTCGGACACAATTTTGAAAGGGACCCACCCCTGCCAGGTTTGGTTTAATTTGGTTCAGCGGTTTCAGAGGAGAAGATTTAAATGTGATCTTTTATCAAAATATGCCTAATTTGCATAATCGGTATATATCGGCTGAAAGAAAAATTTCACAGAAAAATACGGAATATATGTTAAACTACTCCTTGCCATGTAGCTGCAGTTAAAATTTGCACTCATTTTGACTTACACTAAAGCAGCAATGGACAATTAAAATTTCATCCCCCCTTTTTTCTATTTTTAGCTTGGTGGCCATCTTGGTTGGAAGTCGGGATCAACGGACACAATTTTGGAAGGGGGCCATCCAAGAATCATTTCAGCAAAGTTTGGTTGAGATTGGCTCAGTAGTTTCAGAGGAGAAGATTTTTTTTAATTTCATCCCCCCTTTTTTCTAATTTGCATAATCGGTGAAAATCGGCAAAAGTTCAAAGTTCATAAAAAATCCTGTAATACATGTTAAAAAGCTCATCATTATGCTTATACAGTTCAAATATGGGACATTCTGGCTTAAAATAGAGCAGTTTTGGCCATTTGAAGAAATTTCTATATTTAGTAACAGTGGCCATCTTGAATGGAGGGCGGGGCTGTCGGACACAATTTTGAAAGGGACCCACCCCTGCCAGGTTTGGTTTAATTTGGTTCAGCGGTTTCAGAGGAGAAGATTTAAATGTGATCTTTTATCAAAATATGCCTAATTTGCATAATCGGTATATATCGGCTGAAAGAAAAATTTCACAGAAAAACCCGGAATATATGTTAAACTACTCCTTGCCATGTAGCTGCAGTTAAAATTTGCACTCATTTTGACTTACACTAAAGCAGCAATGGACAATTAAAATTTCATCCCCCCTTTTTTCTATTTTTAGCTTGGTGGCCATCTTGGTTGGAAGTCGGGATCAACGGACACAATTTTGGAAGGGGGCCATCCAAGAATCATTTCAGCAAAGTTTGGTTGAGATTGGCTCAGTAGTTTCAGAGGAGAAGATTTTTTTAAATTTCATCCCCCCTTTTTTCTAATTTGCATAATCGGTCAAAATCGGCAAAAGTTCAAAGTTCATAAAAAATCCTGTAATACATGTTAAAAAGCTCATCATTATGCTTATACAGTTCAAATATGGGACATTCTGGCTTAAAATAGAGCAGTTTTGGCCATTTGAAGAAATTTCTATATTTAGTAACAGTGGCCATCTTGAATGGAGGGCGGGGCTGTCGGACACAATTTTGAAAGGGACCCACCCCTGCCAGGTTTGGTTTAATTTGGTTCAGCGGTTTCAGAGGAGAAGATTTAAATGTGATCTTTTATCAAAATATGCCTAATTTGCATAATCGGTATATATCGGCTGAAAGAAAAATTTCACAGAAAAATACGGAATATATGTTAAACTACTTCTTGCCATGTAGCTGCAGTTAAAATTTGCACTCATTTTGACTTACACTAAAGCAGCAATGGACAATTAAAATTTCATCCCCCCTTTTTCTATTTTGAGCTTGGTGGCCATCTTGGTTGGAAGTCAGGATCACCGGACACAATTTTGGATGGGGGGCATCCAAGAATCATTTCAGCAAAGTTTGGTTGAGATTTGCTCAGTAGTTTCAGAGGAGAAGATTTTTTTTAATTTCATCCCCCCTTTTTTCTAATTTGCATAATCGGTCAAAATCGGCAAAAGTTCAAAGTTCATAAAAAATCCTGTAATACATGTTAAAAAGCTCATCATTATGCTTATACAGTTCAAATATGGGACATTCTGGCTTAAAATAGAGCAGTTTTGGCCATTTGAAGAAATTTCTATATTTAGTAACAGCGGCCATCTTGAATGGAGGGCGGGGCTGTCGGACACAATTTTGAAAGGGACCCACCCCTGCCAGGTTTGGTTTAATTTGGTTCAGCGGTTTCAGAGGAGAAGATTTAAATGTGATCTTTTATCAAAATATGCCTAATTTGCATAATCGGTATATATCGGCTGAAAGAAAAATTTCACAGAAAAACCCGGAATATATGTTAAACTACTCCTTGCCATGTAGCTGCAGTTAAAATTTGCACTCATTTTGACTTACACTAAAGCAGCAATGGACAATTAAAATTTCATCCCCCTTTTTTTCTATTTTTAGCTTGGTGGCCATCTTGGTTGGAAGTCGGGATCAACGGACACAATTTTGGAAGGGGGCCATCCAAGAATCATTTCAGCAAAGTTTGGTTGAGATTGGCTCTGTAGTTTCAGAGGAGAAGATTTTTTTTAATTTCATCCCCCCTTTTTTCTAATTTGCATAATCGGTCAAAATCGGCAAAAGTTCAAAGTTCATAAAAAATCCTGTAATACATGTTAAAAAGCTCATCATTATGCTTATACAATTCAAATTTGGGCACATTCTGGCTTAAAATAGAGCAGTTTTGGCCATTTGAAGAAATTTCTATATTTAGTAACAGCGGCCATCTTGAATGGAGGGCGGGGCTGTCGGACACAATTTTGAAAGGGACCCACCCCTGCCAGGTTTGGTTTAATTTGGTTCAGCGGTTTCAGAGGAGAAGATTTAAATGTGATCTTTTATCAAAATATGCCTAATTTGCATAATCGGTATATATCGGCTGAAAGAAAAATTTCACAGAAAAATACGGAATATATGTTAAACTACTCCTTGCCATGTAGCTGCAGTTAAAATTTGCACTCATTTTGACTTACACTAAAGCAGCAATGGACAATTAAAATTTCATCCCCCTTTTTTCTATTTTTAGCTTGGTGGCCATCTTGGTTGGAAGTCGGGATCAACGGACACAATTTTGGAAGGGGGCCATCCAAGAATCATTTCAGCAAAGTTTGGTTGAGATTGGCTCAGTAGTTTCAGAGGAGAAGATTTTTTTTAATTTCATCCCCCCTTTTTTCTAATTTGCATAATCGGTCAAAATCGGCAAAAGTTCAAAGTTCATAAAAAATCCTGTAATACATGTTAAAAAGCTCATCATTATGCTTATACAGTTCAAATATGGGACATTCTGGCTTAAAATAGAGCAGTTTTGGCCATTTGAAGAAATTTCTATATTTAGTAACAGTGGCCATCTTGAATGGAGGGCGGGGCTGTCGGACACAATTTTGAAAGGGACCCACCCCTGCCAGGTTTGGTTTAATTTGGTTCAGCGGTTTCAGAGGAGAAGATTTAAATGTGATCTTTTATCAAAATATGCCTAATTTGCATAATCGGTATATATCGGCTGAAAGAAAAATTTCACAGAAAAATACGGAATATATGTTAAACTACTCCTTGCCATGTAGCTGCAGTTAAAATTTGCACTCATTTTGACTTACACTAAAGCAGCAATGGACAATTAAAATTTCATCCCCCTTTTTTCTATTTTTAGCTTGGTGGCCATCTTGGTTGGAAGTCGGGATCAACGGACACAATTTTGGAAGGGGGCCATCCAAGAATCATTTCAGCAAAGTTTGGTTGAGATTGGCTCAGTAGTTTCAGAGGAGAAGATTTTTTTAATTTCATCCCCCCTTTTTTCTAATTTGCATAATCGGTCAAAATCGGCAAAAGTTCAAAGTTCATAAAAAATCCTGTAATACATGTTAAAAAGCTCATCATTATGCTTATACAGTTCAAATATGGGACATTCTGGCTTAAAATAGAGCAGTTTTGGCCATTTGAAGAAATTTCTATATTTAGTAACAGTGGCCATCTTGAATGGAGGGCGGGGCTGTCGGACACAATTTTGAAAGGGACCCACCCCTGCCAGGTTTGGTTTAATTTGGTTCAGCAGTTTCAGAGGAGAAGATTTAAATGTGATCTTTTATCAAAATATGCCTAATTTGCATAATCGGTATATATCGGCTGAAAGAAAAATTTCACAGAAAAATACGGAATATATGTTAAACTACTCCTTGCCATGTAGCTGCAGTTAAAATTTGCACTCATTTTGACTTACACTAAAGCAGCAATGGACAATTAAAATTTCATCCCCCCTTTTTTCTATTTTTAGCTTGGTGGCCATCTTGGTTGGAAGTCGGGATCAACGGACACAATTTTGGAAGGGGGCCATCCAAGAATCATTTCAGCAAAGTTTGGTTGAGATTGGCTCAGTAGTTTCAGAGGAGAAGATTTTTTTTAATTTCATCCCCCCTTTTTTCTAATTTGCATAATCGGTGAAAATCGGCAAAAGTTCAAAGTTCATAAAAAATCCTGTAATACATGTTAAAAAGCTCATCATTATGCTTATACAGTTCAAATATGGGACATTCTGGCTTAAAATAGAGCAGTTTTGGCCATTTGAAGAAATTTCTATATTTAGTAACAGCGGCCATCTTGAATGGAGGGCGGGGCTGTCGGACACAATTTTGAAAGGAACCCACCCCTGCCAGGTTTGGTTTAATTTGGTTCAGCGGTTTCAGAGGAGAAGATTTAAATGTGATCTTTTATCAAAATATGCCTAATTTGCATAATCGGTATATATCGGCTGAAAGAAAAATTTCACAGAAAAATACGGAATATATGTTAAACTACTTCTTGCCATGTAGCTGCAGTTAAAATTTGCACTCATTTTGACTTACACTAAAGCAGCAATGGACAATTAAAATTTCATCCCCCTTTTTTTCTATTTTTAGCTTGGTGGCCATCTTGGTTGGAAGTCGGGATCAACGGACACAATTTTGGAAGGGGGCCATCCAAGAATCATTTCAGCAAAGTTTGGTTGAGATTGGCTCTGTAGTTTCAGAGGAGAAGATTTTTTTTAATTTCATCCCCCCTTTTTTCTAATTTGCATAATCGGTCAAAATCGGCAAAAGTTCAAAGTTCATAAAAAATCCTGTAATACATGTTAAAAAGCTCATCATTATGCTTATACAATTCAAATTTGGGCACATTCTGGCTTAAAATAGAGCAGTTTTGGCCATTTGAAGAAATTTCTATATTTAGTAACAGCGGCCATCTTGAATGGAGGGCGGGGCTGTCGGACACAATTTTGAAAGGGACCCACCCCTGCCAGGTTTGGTTTAATTTGGTTCAGCGGTTTCAGAGGAGAAGATTTAAATGTGATCTTTTATCAAAATATGCCTAATTTGCATAATCGGTATATATCGGCTGAAAGAAAAATTTCACAGAAAAATACGGAATATATGTTAAACTACTCCTTGCCATGTAGCTGCAGTTAAAATTTGCACTCATTTTGACTTACACTAAAGCAGCAATGGACAATTAAAATTTCATCCCCCTTTTTTCTATTTTTAGCTTGGTGGCCATCTTGGTTGGAAGTCGGGATCAACGGACACAATTTTGGAAGGGGGCCATCCAAGAATCATTTCAGCAAAGTTTGGTTGAGATTGGCTCAGTAGTTTCAGAGGAGAAGATTTTTTTTAATTTCATCCCCCCTTTTTTCTAATTTGCATAATCGGTCAAAATCGGCAAAAGTTCAAAGTTCATAAAAAATCCTGTAATACATGTTAAAAAGCTCATCATTATGCTTATACAGTTCAAATATGGGACATTCTGGCTTAAAATAGAGCAGTTTTGGCCATTTGAAGAAATTTCTATATTTAGTAACAGTGGCCATCTTGAATGGAGGGCGGGGCTGTCGGACACAATTTTGAAAGGGACCCACCCCTGCCAGGTTTGGTTTAATTTGGTTCAGCGGTTTCAGAGGAGAAGATTTAAATGTGATCTTTTATCAAAATATGCCTAATTTGCATAATCGGTATATATCGGCTGAAAGAAAAATTTCACAGAAAAATACGGAATATATGTTAAACTACTTCTTGCCATGTAGCTGCAGTTAAAATTTGCACTCATTTTGACTTACACTAAAGCAGCAATGGACAATTAAAATTTCATCCCCCTTTTTTCTATTTTTAGCTTGGTGGCCATCTTGGTTGGAAGTCGGGATCAACGGACACAATTTTGGAAGGGGGCCATCCAAGAATCATTTCAGCAAAGTTTGGTTGAGATTGGCTCTGTAGTTTCAGAGGAGAAGATTTTTTTTAATTTCATCCCCCCTTTTTTCTAATTTGCATAATCGGTCAAAATCGGCAAAAGTTCAAAGTTCATAAAAAATCCTGTAATACATGTTAAAAAGCTCATCATTATGCTTATACAATTCAAATTTGGGCACATTCTGGCTTAAAATAGAGCAGTTTTGGCCATTTGAAGAAATTTCTATATTTAGTAACAGCGGCCATCTTGAATGGAGGGCGGGGCTGTCGGACACAATTTTGAAAGGGACCCACCCCTGCCAGGTTTGGTTTAATTTGGTTCAGCGGTTTCAGAGGAGAAGATTTAAATGTGATCTTTTATCAAAATATGCCTAATTTGCATAATCGGTATATATCGGCTGAAAGAAAAATTTCACAGAAAAACACGGAATATATGTTAAACTACTCCTTGCCATGTAGCTGCAGTTAAAATTTGCACTCATTTTGACTTACACTAAAGCAGCAATGGACAATTAAAATTTCATCCCCCCTTTTTCTATTTTGAGCTTGGTGGCCATCTTGGTTGGAAGTCAGGATCACCGGACACAATTTTGGATGGGGGGCATCCAAGAATCATTTCAGCAAAGTTTGGTTGAGATTTGCTCAGTAGTTTCAGAGGAGAAGATTTTTTTTAATTTCATCCCCCCTTTTTTCTAATTTGCATAATCGGTCAAAATCGGCAAAAGTTCAAAGTTCATAAAAAATCCTGTAATACATGTTAAAAAGCTCATCATTATGCTTATACAGTTCAAATATGGGACATTCTGGCTTAAAATAGAGCAGTTTTGGCCATTTGAAGAAATTTCTATATTTAGTAACAGCGGCCATCTTGAATGGAGGGCGGGGCTGTCGGACACAATTTTGAAAGGGACCCACCCCTGCCAGGTTTGGTTTAATTTGGTTCAGCGGTTTCAGAGGAGAAGATTTAAATGTGATCTTTTATCAAAATATGCCTAATTTGCATAATCGGTATATATCGGCTGAAAGAAAAATTTCACAGAAAAACCCGGAATATATGTTAAACTACTCCTTGCCATGTAGCTGCAGTTAAAATTTGCACTCATTTTGACTTACACTAAAGCAGCAATGGACAATTAAAATTTCATCCCCCTTTTTTTCTATTTTTAGCTTGGTGGCCATCTTGGTTGGAAGTCGGGATCAACGGACACAATTTTGGAAGGGGGCCATCCAAGAATCATTTCAGCAAAGTTTGGTTGAGATTGGCTCTGTAGTTTCAGAGGAGAAGATTTTTTTTAATTTCATCCCCCCTTTTTTCTAATTTGCATAATCGGTCAAAATCGGCAAAAGTTCAAAGTTCATAAAAAATCCTGTAATACATGTTAAAAAGCTCATCATTATGCTTATACAATTCAAATTTGGGCACATTCTGGCTTAAAATAGAGCAGTTTTGGCCATTTGAAGAAATTTCTATATTTAGTAACAGCGGCCATCTTGAATGGAGGGCGGGGCTGTCGGACACAATTTTGAAAGGGACCCACCCCTGCCAGGTTTGGTTTAATTTGGTTCAGCGGTTTCAGAGGAGAAGATTTAAATGTGATCTTTTATCAAAATATGCCTAATTTGCATAATCGGTATATATCGGCTGAAAGAAAAATTTCACAGAAAAATACGGAATATATGTTAAACTACTCCTTGCCATGTAGCTGCAGTTAAAATTTGCACTCATTTTGACTTACACTAAAGCAGCAATGGACAATTAAAATTTCATCCCCCTTTTTTCTATTTTTAGCTTGGTGGCCATCTTGGTTGGAAGTCGGGATCAACGGACACAATTTTGGAAGGGGGCCATCCAAGAATCATTTCAGCAAAGTTTGGTTGAGATTGGCTCAGTAGTTTCAGAGGAGAAGATTTTTTTTAATTTCATCCCCCCTTTTTTCTAATTTGCATAATCGGTGAAAATCGGCAAAAGTTCAAAGTTCATAAAAAATCCTGTAATACATGTTAAAAAGCTCATCATTATGCTTATACAGTTCAAATATGGGACATTCTGGCTTAAAATAGAGCAGTTTTGGCCATTTGAAGAAATTTCTATATTTAGTAACAGCGGCCATCTTGAATGGAGGGCGGGGCTGTCGGACACAATTTTGAAAGGAACCCACCCCTGCCAGGTTTGGTTTAATTTGGTTCAGCGGTTTCAGAGGAGAAGATTTAAATGTGATCTTTTATCAAAATATGCCTAATTTGCATAATCGGTATATATCGGCTGAAAGAAAAATTTCACAGAAAAATACGGAATATATGTTAAACTACTTCTTGCCATGTAGCTGCAGTTAAAATTTGCACTCATTTTGACTTACACTAAAGCAGCAATGGACAATTAAAATTTCATCCCCCTTTTTTTCTATTTTTAGCTTGGTGGCCATCTTGGTTGGAAGTCGGGATCAACGGACACAATTTTGGAAGGGGGCCATCCAAGAATCATTTCAGCAAAGTTTGGTTGAGATTGGCTCTGTAGTTTCAGAGGAGAAGATTTTTTTTAATTTCATCCCCCCTTTTTTCTAATTTGCATAATCGGTCAAAATCGGCAAAAGTTCAAAGTTCATAAAAAATCCTGTAATACATGTTAAAAAGCTCATCATTATGCTTATACAATTCAAATTTGGGCACATTCTGGCTTAAAATAGAGCAGTTTTGGCCATTTGAAGAAATTTCTATATTTAGTAACAGCGGCCATCTTGAATGGAGGGCGGGGCTGTCGGACACAATTTTGAAAGGGACCCACCCCTGCCAGGTTTGGTTTAATTTGGTTCAGCGGTTTCAGAGGAGAAGATTTAAATGTGATCTTTTATCAAAATATGCCTAATTTGCATAATCGGTATATATCGGCTGAAAGAAAAATTTCACAGAAAAATACGGAATATATGTTAAACTACTCCTTGCCATGTAGCTGCAGTTAAAATTTGCACTCATTTTGACTTACACTAAAGCAGCAATGGACAATTAAAATTTCATCCCCCTTTTTTCTATTTTTAGCTTGGTGGCCATCTTGGTTGGAAGTCGGGATCAACGGACACAATTTTGGAAGGGGGCCATCCAAGAATCATTTCAGCAAAGTTTGGTTGAGATTGGCTCAGTAGTTTCAGAGGAGAAGATTTTTTTTAATTTCATCCCCCCTTTTTTCTAATTTGCATAATCGGTCAAAATCGGCAAAAGTTCAAAGTTCATAAAAAATCCTGTAATACATGTTAAAAAGCTCATCATTATGCTTATACAGTTCAAATATGGGACATTCTGGCTTAAAATAGAGCAGTTTTGGCCATTTGAAGAAATTTCTATATTTAGTAACAGTGGCCATCTTGAATGGAGGGCGGGGCTGTCGGACACAATTTTGAAAGGGACCCACCCCTGCCAGGTTTGGTTTAATTTGGTTCAGCGGTTTCAGAGGAGAAGATTTAAATGTGATCTTTTATCAAAATATGCCTAATTTGCATAATCGGTATATATCGGCTGAAAGAAAAATTTCACAGAAAAATACGGAATATATGTTAAACTACTTCTTGCCATGTAGCTGCAGTTAAAATTTGCACTCATTTTGACTTACACTAAAGCAGCAATGGACAATTAAAATTTCATCCCCCTTTTTTCTATTTTTAGCTTGGTGGCCATCTTGGTTGGAAGTCGGGATCAACGGACACAATTTTGGAAGGGGGCCATCCAAGAATCATTTCAGCAAAGTTTGGTTGAGATTGGCTCTGTAGTTTCAGAGGAGAAGATTTTTTTTAATTTCATCCCCCCTTTTTTCTAATTTGCATAATCGGTCAAAATCGGCAAAAGTTCAAAGTTCATAAAAAATCCTGTAATACATGTTAAAAAGCTCATCATTATGCTTATACAATTCAAATTTGGGCACATTCTGGCTTAAAATAGAGCAGTTTTGGCCATTTGAAGAAATTTCTATATTTAGTAACAGCGGCCATCTTGAATGGAGGGCGGGGCTGTCGGACACAATTTTGAAAGGGACCCACCCCTGCCAGGTTTGGTTTAATTTGGTTCAGCGGTTTCAGAGGAGAAGATTTAAATGTGATCTTTTATCAAAATATGCCTAATTTGCATAATCGGTATATATCGGCTGAAAGAAAAATTTCACAGAAAAACCCGGAATATATGTTAAACTACTCCTTGCCATGTAGCTGCAGTTAAAATTTGCACTCATTTTGACTTACACTAAAGCAGCAATGGACAATTAAAATTTCATCCCCCTTTTTTCTATTTTTAGCTTGGTGGCCATCTTGGTTGGAAGTCGGGATCAACGGACACAATTTTGGAAGGGGGCCATCCAAGAATCATTTCAGCAAAGTTTGGTTGAGATTGGCTCAGTAGTTTCAGAGGAGAAGATTTTTTTTAATTTCATCCCCCCTTTTTTCTAATTTGCATAATCGGTCAAAATCGGCAAAAGTTCAAAGTTCATAAAAAATCCTGTAATACATGTTAAAAAGCTCATCATTATGCTTATACAGTTCAAATATGGGACATTCTGGCTTAAAATAGAGCAGTTTTGGCCATTTGAAGAAATTTCTATATTTAGTAACAGTGGCCATCTTGAATGGAGGGCGGGGCTGTCGGACACAATTTTGAAAGGGACCCACCCCTGCCAGGTTTGGTTTAATTTGGTTCAGCGGTTTCAGAGGAGAAGATTTAAATGTGATCTTTTATCAAAATATGCCTAATTTGCATAATCGGTATATATCGGCTGAAAGAAAAATTTCACAGAAAAACCCGGAATATATGTTAAACTACTCCTTGCCATGTAGCTGCAGTTAAAATTTGCACTCATTTTGACTTACACTAAAGCAGCAATGGACAATTAAAATTTCATCCCCCTTTTTTCTATTTTTAGCTTGGTGGCCATCTTGGTTGGAAGTCGGGATCAACGGACACAATTTTGGAAGGGGGCCATCCAAGAATCATTTCAGCAAAGTTTGGTTGAGATTGGCTCAGTAGTTTCAGAGGAGAAGATTTTTTTTAATTTCATCCCCCCTTTTTTCTAATTTGCATAATCGGTCAAAATCGGCAAAAGTTCAAAGTTCATAAAAAATCCTGTAATACATGTTAAAAAGCTCATCATTATGCTTATACAGTTCAAATATGGGACATTCTGGCTTAAAATAGAGCAGTTTTGGCCATTTGAAGAAATTTCTATATTTAGTAACAGTGGCCATCTTGAATGGAGGGCGGGGCTGTCGGACACAATTTTGAAAGGGACCCACCCCTGCCAGGTTTGGTTTAATTTGGTTCAGCGGTTTCAGAGGAGAAGATTTAAATGTGATCTTTTATCAAAATATGCCTAATTTGCATAATCGGTATATATCGGCTGAAAGAAAAATTTCACAGAAAAATACGGAATATATGTTAAACTACTTCTTGCCATGTAGCTGCAGTTAAAATGTGAGCTCATTTTGACTTACACTAAAGCAGCAATGGACAATTAAAATTTCATCCCCACTTTTTTCTATTTTGAGCTTGGCGGCCATCTTGGTTGGAAGTCAGGATCACCGGACACAATTTTGGAAGGGGTCCATCCAAGAATCATTTCAGCAAAGTTTGGTTGAGATTGGCTCAGTAGTTTCAGAGGAGAAGATTTTTTTTAATTTCATCCCCCCTTTTTTCTAATTTGCATAATTGGTCAAAATCGGCAAAAGTTCAAAGTTCATAAAAAATCCTGTAATACATGTTAAAAAGCTCATCATTATGCTTATACAGTTCAAATTTGGGCACATTCTGGCTTAAAATAGAGCAGTTTTGGCCATTTGAAGAAATTTCTATATTTAGTAACAGTGGCCATCTTGAATGGAGGGCGGGGCTGTCGGACACAATTTTGAAAGGGACCCACCCCTGCCAGGTTTGGTTTAATTTGGTTCAGCGGTTTCAGAGGAGAAGATTTAAATGTGATCTTTTATCAAAATATGCCTAATTTGCATAATCGGTATATATCGGCTGAAAGAAAAATTTCACAGAAAAATACGGAATATATGTTAAACTACTTCTTGCCATGTAGCTGCAGTTAAAATGTGAGCTCATTTTGACTTACACTAAAGCAGCAATGGACAATTAAAATTTCATCCCCACTTTTTTCTATTTTGAGCTTGGCGGCCATCTTGGTTGGAAGTCAGGATCACCGGACACAATTTTGGAAGGGGTCCATCCAAGAATCATTTCAGCAAAGTTTGGTTGAGATTGGCTCAGTAGTTTCAGAGGAGAAGATTTTTTTTAATTTCATCCCCCCTTTTTTCTAATTTGCATAATTGGTCAAAATCGGCAAAAGTTCAAAGTTCATAAAAAATCCTGTAATACATGTTAAAAAGCTCATCATTATGCTTATACAGTTCAAATTTGGGCACATTCTGGCTTAAAATAGAGCAGTTTTGGCCATTTGAAGAAATTTCTATATTTAGTAACAGCGGCCATCTTGAATGGAGGGCGGGGCTGTCGGACACAATTTTGAAAGGGACCCACCCCTGCCAGGTTTGGTTTAATTTGGTTCAGCGGTTTCAGAGGAGAAGATTTAAATGTGATCTTTTATCAAAATATGCCTAATTTGCATAATCGGTATATATCGGCTGAAAGAAAAATTTCACAGAAAAACCGCATTATATGTTAAACTACTCCTTGCCATGTAGCTGCAGTTAAAATTTGAGCTCATTTTGACTTACACTAAAGCAGCAATGGACAATTAAAATTTCATCCCCCCTTTTTTCTATTTTTAGCTTGGTGGCCATCTTGGTTGGAAGTCGGGATCATCGGACACAATTTTGGAAGGGGGCCATCCAAGGACCATTCCACTGAAGTTTGGTTGCAATTGGTCCAGTGGTTTCTGAGGAGAAGATTAAAATGTGAAATGTTGACGGACAGACGACAGACGAAAAGTGATGACAATAGCTCACATGGCCTAAAGGTAGGCCAGGTGAGCTAAAAATGATAAAGTTTACTTTTAAAGACGTAAGTACCAAAAACAGTGAACCTACCTACTGAACCATACTTTTTGTAATGCCAAAAATGTACTTCATTTATAAAGTAGCTGGAAAAAAATCCAGAAGGGCTATATAAAATTTAACTATGTCGTCTGCCTCTCAGACACCGGCTCTTCCTGTCATGTAACTATCCTGGGGTCACTGATCGTATTTGTAAGCAAAAGAGCGGACTGAAATGTGCCTGTTTCTTATATAAAATACATGTCACTTTGCAGTGCATTGTGGTTTCAGCACTAAAAAAAACATCAAAAGTAAACACAATTTTGAAAGTGGTAATTTTCAAACATTCTGTTATTTTATTTAGATGTAGTATGATTTGGTAGATGGCCAGAACCATGAAATTTTAAAACCAGCCATTTCCGGATTTTATATTCGTTTCCATCCCGTATATATCGGCCTTGTTTTTATTTGCCACGGAAACAGATGACGCCATTTTACTGACAACAAAAGTTGCCAGGTAATCGAGAGTATATTAAAATACAAGAATGGCTTTAAAAACAATCTTATGCACAAAGAAATATTTAACTAGCCATTCTTTGAAAATTCCAATCGTCATATGAATGGAGGGTTAACACTGTTAATCGCTATATCTGAAAATCGATAATAGCACAAAAACCGATAACACGATGGTACATGTATGGTCACTTACAAATGTATTCTATGTTTCAACTTACTGTCAATAGAAATTAAAATTTCCTGAAGTGGCCCTCCCTCACCCTCCCATAGAATAATTAATGTCTAATTCTGGAGTGCCTGATATGTTGTTGACTTGGCACTTTTCAACTTTTTGTTGTATATGTGTGTTCATCCCGACCACCGTGCTGAATAGACAAGTCTTGTTTGCAATATTTGCAATAAGCATAATGTTCCCGTGTCTATTTTATAAGGCAAGAGAACTCAATACAATATTCGGGATGAAATCGTTGTCCCAATTTCCTTTTTTTCGCTGCAGAAGCTTCACTTGTTCCCTCAGACATCGTGAAATTGACAAAAACGTGCTGTGTTCATTAACTACTCGGGATCGAACAAGAAATGGATAGATCGTTTTCTACTATAGATAGTCCAGAGAATCCCAAAAGTATTAAATAATCGAAATCCCTCAAGCACTTATCGTTACGCGATTTTAACAGCTAATGAAGCGTCTAAATGATCACAATGATATTTAAATGAGGAACGGTTCCGGGCCGGCAATAATCGGAAATCCGTAATAAGCAGACTGTTGACCGTAACACCGTAATTTTGGCCCGAAATTCGTAACAATTACAGAAAAATCGTAATGGTTGGCATCTATGTATCAAGGGGCATTACTCAAAAATGGTATATGGCATCATCATCAAAATCATACCTGACTTTTCTTTTATAGCCACTAGTAATCACAAAGAAGAATAACGATTTGTGTCAAATGAAACTGGAAAGCAATATTTTTGATATTTTTCACTTTTCAAAGGGGCATAACATAAAGAAACATCTTTTGACCTGTATTTTCTTTATATAAACTTTCATATCATAAAATAAAGATGACCATCACATGAATCTCAAGAGATCATCTGGAAACCATTTGCTTCAGATATAGGACAGATGTAAGTGGTAACTATATATGCTCCCCTTAGAATTTTTGTCAGGGAGCATCAAAAATATATATTTTAAATTGAAGACAAACATGTTGAACATGCTCCCAAATTCAACTATTTTTTGACTTGTGGAGGTTGATTGGTATGAAACATAAACTAATTTTTCAGCAAATTTCATAAAACATATATACATGTACATGTAACAAAGCTATTTAAAAAAAAAATTTTTTAGTTGATTTTGAGGTTCATTTAAATACCAAGAAATTAAAAACCCAAAGGACACTAGAAAAAGGTGACAGACCTGTTAATCACAAATGATACCCCATTACATATTCCATTTTTCAAGACATTCTTGCAGTACAGAAGAAGTAAAAATGGTCAAATTCAAACTTAGCCTGTATTTTGTGGATCATATATTGCATAGATGTGTGTAGGATAAAATTGTGTCCCAACCAAAATGTCACTAGTCCCACTAAAAAATAATGGAGAGTCCCCAAACACAAGTGACGAGTCCAGAACTCTAGATGAGTCGTAAATGGTAGCATCCCAAATTGCCGACATATGAAAAATATTGTTATTGCAAGTATAATAATGCTTCTAATTTATGAAGGAAAATTGTAAATAATTAAATAAGTATTTCTTTTGAAATGGTCCGACAAAACTGATTTCAAATAAAAATCAATAATTTCAAATTAAAACTAACTTTTAATCAATTTCAAATCAAAAGTTAGTTTCAAATCATTTTCAAAGCAAATTTTACTTTTCAAGATCTATTTCAATTCAAAATTGACTTTAAAATTGATTTCAAATCAAAATTCACTTTAAAATCGATTTCAAATCAAAATTTATTTTAAAATCGATTTTCAAATCAAAATTTATTTTAAAATCGATTTCAAATCAAAATTTACTTTAAAATCGATTTCAAATTAAAATTTACTTTAAAATCTATTTCAAATCAAAATTCACTTTAAAATCGATTTCAAATCAAAATTTACTTTAAAATTGATTTCAAATCAAAATTCACTTTAAAATCGATTTCAAATCAAAATCTATTTTAAGATCCATTTCAAATAAAAATTTACTGTAAAAACGATTATCTTTTTTTTTAATAATATACAGAAGATATTAACATCCGAGTCAAGTTATCTTTGAAAAGGTCTCAATTACCTCCGTCAGTTTCTCTTCCCTCCCCCATCTATCTCAAACACAAATTTTCAGTGTTTTTATTTTTATTCATTCTACAAAATATGCACATTACATTTGTCAATTTGAACTGTAATAAATATATAAGGATAACCTACCTTTTTCTTCTTTCTTGAATTCTTTCCAGGAAAAAACGATCTTTATTCTTCACAACAAAATTATGAATTATAACAGCAAATATTAAAATCAAAATCTTTTATAACAAATTCCTAAATAAAGCTGCAATAAACAGGAAGAAGATGACATCACAAACAACAACAAAATTCTTAATTTCTTAATTAATTACAAAATCAATAGGTATAAATATGATCTGTTTATTGAGGAAAGAAAACAAAAGAACAATACACAAGTGTCAATTTCATTTCAAAGATGTTACCTGATAAGGGAGGATCAATTAATTTGTAACACCTTTGTTACAATATAGACCATAACTATGTATATTGCTTGATGGATTCCATTTTCACACCTGATTTTTTCAGGTAAACAAAGGATGACACCTTGTTTGCACAAGTGAAAAAAAGTTTACAAAATGTTAATAACAATTACTAAATAAATAAAATTGTATATAAAACTGATATTCCCATTTATAACTGCAAAATATTTTCATATTTGAAAATTATGTTCTGCATAATTCTTAAAATGTATGATTTAAATTTTTTTTTACAAATGATAAAACAAATCTTTAAAGAGGTCTGATGTTTGAAGTCAACCAAGGTATTCTATTGTAATTTTCAAGCTATGCATCAGTGACAGATGAATTGATATTTTCTTACTATGCCCTATGTGTACACATTATAAGAAAAAAAAAAACTCTCCAGTGTTTCTGCTAGCATTCTTGAAAAAAATAGGACAGGTAGGCAAAATGTTAAATTAAAAAAAAAATAGGACAGGTAGGCAAAATGTTAAATTAAACAAAAAAATAGGACAGGTAGGCAAAATGTTAAATTAAAAAGAAAAACAAAATTAACATAGGTTATACAGGACAAGAATCTGACTTTAACCGTTAGTGCTTGTCCAAAATATTAAGGTAGGCACTAAAAATTAGGGTTGGTTGAAACACAGTTTTTTTGTGCCAAAATCTTCAATGCTATCACATATTTTTTTACTGACTTACAGCTATTCCGACTAGATATGTATCTCCTACAGCAATCTGTATCCTCAATCCAAACAGGCCATTCATACCTCGTAACTGAAAATATAATATTAGAGGCATTAATTATAGCTGAACCTGGTTATTTTATCACAGTATTTGATTGAGTGAGTGATTGTTGTTTAACATCACGAGAGCAATTGATCACCTATTATATCATGTCTAAAACAAGTTACTTTAGATGATGGATGTCCCTGCTTTGTACTAGCCCAACAGTCACACACTGGCTCAATTTCTATGGTGCTAGATCACTGGAACGACAGTTTATAACAGAGACACATGTTACTCCACTCTGCCACATTATCCTGACTCACATCATACAAGACTTTTCTCTCACTCCTTAATGCTGTGTACTCAGGAGCTTCAAGAAGAGTTTGAAGATATCAAAGGGGTAATCAGAATTCGTAAATCGCAGGACAGACAACACAATGGCCAAAAGAAAAAGGACAAAATGACAAACAACGATCTATAAAACATACATATAAAACTAAAGATCAAGTAACATGAACCCCACTAAAAACTGGGGGTGAACTCAAGTGCTCCGGAAGGGTAAGCAGTTCCTGCTCCACTAGTGGCACCCATCATGTTAATCTAGTTACAAACCTGGTGATAAGATATTAATGAGGAAAGGACCGGGAAGGGTTTACAACAAATGTCTTGTTATTTTAACATACCTTCAGTTTATTCATCAGCTGATTGTGAAGTTCATACTCTAAGAATGGCAAGCTCTGAAAAATTTTCATTATTGTAATGTTTTAAAACAGCTAAATTACCAGTAACTACTGTGTCAATAGTCACTAACTAACTGCTCAACTAAAAACTAGGGGCCATTTTACATTCATTTTAGGGTATGAGTTATGTTTATTATTAAACACCCTACTGTGATTGTGAAATATAGAACAGTAATAAAAGTGTGGTTCCTTTACTTTAATTTGTATCTAAATGTAATGTTGGATACTTTCTTACTAATCTATTTCTTTGTTGGTTTTTTGGTATTGTACCTATCACTGGCACCTCCCAATTGGGGATCAACTTCGGTTGTATAAGTACTCTAAGAATGCCCAGTTTGTTCCATTTTGTTGAAAAGTTCTCTATTAGAATATGACAAAAAAGGCAAAGTGATGGCAACAGTTAACATGGTCTAAAACAAATAGATCTCTTATGCTATGAAAGGTGGTCAAACAAAATAATGTACAGAATACCATGAATTCATTTAAATTTGTGGATACTATTTTTTGTGGATTGAGGTAATATTGTATTTTCGTGGATACGTAAATTCATGGATTCCCTGTTATATTCAATCCATATATATAAGGTGACAAATAATTACTGAATTCTTAATTTCGTGCTTTGATAATATCCACAAAATCCACTTAATGGGTATATCATGAATAATAATGACTCCACAGTAAAAAGAATGGTGGTTCCAGATAAATACTTACATCACTAACTTCCTTAGCACTTAATTCTCCTTTAGCTTTCAGCTTGGCTTTACAAACCCTGTGAAATATATAAAATTACTTAGTTAACAATTGATCTAGAAAGGAATACATTTAACATTTGATTTTTTGATTTATCATAATGAAATTAAAACATCAAATTCGATAAATACAACATTTGATTTTTTGGCTTATTTAAAAGGTCAAACTAAATTCAACTTTGATTAAATTTTTTTTTTAAATACAGTGTGTTGCAAAAAATGTTCTAATCTTATGATAGAGTTATATAGTATATAAAAAAAAATCAGTTTAATTAGCATAATACATCAAGTAACAATAACAACAAAAACTAGTATTTAAGATCAGTCAACTATATTTTTGGGGGGTTAGGGTTATGGTGTTTAATGCCACTTTCAACAATATTTCACTTATATCATGGCAATCAGTTTTATTGGTGGAGGAAACCGGAGTACCTGGAGAAAATCATTGACCTGCCACAAGTCATTGAAAAGCTTTATCACATAAAGTTGTATTGAGTAGACATCTCCTGAGTGTGATTTGCACAACTTTAGTGGTGATAGGCACTGATTGCACAGGTAGTTGTATTCAACTACTATACAATCACGACAGCCCCTATCTATATTTTATGTACCTTGCCTGAACAAGTGAACCTTTACCATGGGTTTGTATTTCTGTTGGTGGGTCAATAGTAGTAAACAAAACATCTGGAACTTTCTTCTTTCTGAAACAAAAATGATACCGAGTTCAAATATGTCTTATGACAGGTGTCACATGGTGAGTTATCCAAAAGCCAGTATTTCAACCATGTAACACATTATTTTTTTGTGAATTTGAATTGGGATTAAACATATTTTATTTGCTCAAAATATTACTAATTGGGAATGGGCACAAGCTATCAAAACAGTTATTTAAAGCCTACTCCCTACAATTTACAACAAATTATATACATTTCAGCAACCATACAATGAAATGTATCAATTTACATAAAGATGTATAAACAAACAAGCAACTAGAGGCTCCCAGGAGCCTGTAATCGCTCACCTGGTTTTCAATTTGACATCTAAAGTTGATAGAAAATGGGGGTGTTACACATAATTTTAAAAGTGGGCCACCCAAAGATCATTTCAACTCAAATTTCTGAGCAAAAGATTTTGATGTGATTTTTATCTCATAATATTCCTAAACGGAATAAACTGGCTGAAAAAATCTCACAAAAAAACCCAGAATATGTGTTAAACTACTCATTGTCATGTAGCTGCAGTTAAAATTTGAGTTCATTTTGATTTATAATAAAGCAGCAATGGACAACTAACGAAATTTCTATTTTTAGTAACAGCAGCCATTTTGAATGGAGGTCGGGGCTGTCAGACACAATTTTGAAATGGGACTACCCAAGGACTATCCCAACCAAATTTGGTTTAATTTGGTTCAGCGGTTTCAGAGAAGAAGATTTAACAAGATGAACTGTGAGCTAATGCTCACCTATAATACCCCCGCTCTTTGGCAAACAGGAAGTAGGAATCTGACGGGTTCAAAAACGCTTCCCACGATATGGGGTACCTATATGAAGCTTGTGACCAAATATCAGATTTCTGCCATCAATAGTTGCTGAGAAAAATGCGACGAAAAATGTGCATATATGTTCAATGAGTATAAAGACCAACTAATTCGGCAAACAGGAAGTAGGAATCTGACGAGTCCGAAAACACTACCCACAATATGGTATACCTATACAGGGGTTTCAAAGTTTTTTATAATAGGAGGTACTTCTGAAATTTTAGGAGGTACCTAAAAAATTAGGCTGAGGGCCGTAAGGGATCCAGGGGGCGGAAGCTCCTGAAATCTAGCATTTTGTAGACCAAAAAATGTACTTCAGAGATTGCAAAACATTAACTGTTTTTGAAAGAAAAATCCCATTAACTTTAGAGTTCAGATTTCACCAAGAGTGAAGATCTTGCATAATGCCTGGATTCCCCCCCTCCCCAATTTCTTTATTGAATATTTCAGTTCACAGACTTAATTCAGCCAAGATTATTCATAGATAGCCCGCCATATCTTAAACAAACCCAAAAGGACCATAAAGAGCTACGGTTCCGCAGCTAGGCTTGACCAAGCCATTGTTATCAAAGCTTAAACTTCTCAAAATTCTTTTGTTGGCTTTGTCCTTTTCTTTTTCACAATACCTTGGCTTGTGTGTTTTTTTTACTTTATTACCAGTAATTAAAATCATCAAAGACCATTGGCACGGATCAAGACATATAAGTGTCATAATTAATGAAACATATAGCGATAAATTTAATTTGCAATCATCAATCTTTAATAAAATTTATAATTTTAATAGATCAATACAAATATAATTAAACAAAAACAATATATATTGTTACTTTCACGACTTATGTGCAAAAAAAATGTTCGAACAAAAACGATTCGCGGGAAGACATTTATTAACATTTCAATCACAAAAGTTAAATTATTTTGGAAAAAAAGTGGGACCGGCGTTTTGACATTACAATGTAATTCGTATTTGCGGTCCTTTTTCAAGATTTCTAGTAATTTTCTATCCCTTATCTCCTCGTACTCCCTTTTAAAAATGTTTTTCAGCACACTTTCATTTCTGTGAACAACCGCGGTAGGGCCCCGTCAAAATATGTAAATAAATTAGCCATAGGTTTTTATTCTTTTTATACCGGAAGTTAAACAAAATGGACGGAGTTAAGCAACAAGACAGTACGCCCCAGACTGATTCTACCCTGGGTTTTAAATGGATAAAAAAAATCGCACAACATATTGTGTAGTGATATATTCATAATATATAATGATCATACTTATATTACTGAAGATTACACTAAATTGTGTTTGAACATAATTTGTATTCGGTCATTTTTTATTTTGAAATGATGTCAGCTTTGTTCCGGTCCGAGTTTTACACAAGGATGAAAAGATATTGGGGCGAAAACATATCTATTTACCGCATGCGCAAACTGCTATTTACGATTCTAAGGTAAAGTTATTTTTAAAACAGGAAATATCCCATCAACTTGGTCGTGACACAGTTGTTCGATTTGAATGCGAGAATTCAGCAATTGACGTGATCATTAATTTTTTATGAAAAATATTCCACAAGCCTATCGACCATCATACTTGTGGTTTTGACCACCGCTAATTTTGGGGGTTTCAGTAATTTCTGCCGGTACTCTACACGATCTCAGACGGGTAAAAGTACCGGGTACCGGCCCACTTTGAAACCCCTGCCTATATGATGCTTGTGACCAAATATCAGATTTCTGCCATCAACAGTTACTGAGAAAAATACGACGAAAAATATCTTGGAGGACGGAAGGACGGAAATTATGCCTAATTTGCATAATCGGTATAAATTGGCTGAAAGAAAAATTTCACAGAAAAACCCGGACTATACGTTAAACTACTCATTGTCATGTAGCTGCAGTTAAAATATGAACTCATTTTGATTTATAATAAAGCAGCAATGGACAATTGAAGAAATTTCTATTTTTAGTAACAGCAGCCATCTTGAATGGAGGGCGGGGCTGTCGGACACATTTTTGAAATGGGACTACCCTAGGACTATCCCAGCCAAAATTGGTTTGATTTGGTTCAGCGGTTTCAGAGAAGAAGATTTAAATGTGATCTTTTCTCAAAATATGCCTAATTTGCAATATCGGTATAAATTGGCTGAAAGAAAAATTTCACAGAAAAACCCGGACTATACGTTAAACTACTCATTGTCATGTAGCTGCATTTAAAATATGAGCTCATTTTGATTTATAATAAAGCAGCATTGGACAATTGAAGAAATTTCTATTTTTAGTAAAAAACAGCCATCTTGAATGGAGGGCGGGGCTGTCGGACACAATTTTAAAATGGGACTACCTTAAGACTATCCCAGCCAAATTTGGTTTGATTTGGTTCAGCGGTTTCAGAGAAGAAGATTTAAATGTGATCTTTTCTCAAAATATGCCTAATTTGCATAATCGGTATAAATCGGCTGAAAGAAAAATTTCACAGAAAAACCCGGATTATACGTTAAACTACTCTTTGTCATGTAGCTGCAGTTAAAATATGAGCTCATTTTGATTTATAATAAAGCAGCAATGGACAATTGAAGAAATTTCTATATTTAGTAAAAAACGGCCATCTGGAATGGAGGGCGGGGCTGTCGGACACATTTTAAAATGGGACTACCCTAAGACTATCCCAGCCAAATTTGGTTTGATTTGGTTCAGCGGTTTCAGAGAAGAAGATTTAAATGTGATCTTTTCTCAAAATATGCCTAATTTGCATAATCGGTATAAATCGGCTGAAAGAAAAATTTCACAGAAAAACCCGGAATATACGCTAAACTACTCATTGTCATGTAGCTGCAGTTAAAATATGAGCTCATTTTGATTTATAATAAAGCAGCATTGGACAATTGAAGAAATTTCTATTTTTAGTAAAAAACAGCCATCTTGAATGGAGGGCGGGGCTGTCGGACACAATTTTAAAATGGGACTACCTTAAGACTATCCCAACCAAATTTGGTTTGATTTGGTTCAGCGGTTTCAGAGAAGAAGATTTAAATGTGATCTTTTCTCAAAATATGCCTAATTTGCATAATCGGTATAAATCGGCTGAAAGAAAAATTTCACAGAAACACCCGGACTATACGTTAAACTACTCATTGTCATGTAGCTGCAGTTAAAATATGAGCTCATTTTGATTTATAATAAAGCAGCAATGGACAATTGAAGAAATTTCTATTTTTAGTAACAGCAGCCATCTTGAATGGAGGGCGGGGCTGTCGGACACAATTTTTAAATGGGACTACCCTAGGACTATCCCAGCCAAATTTGGTTTGATTTGGTTCAGCGGTTTCAGAGAAGAAGATTTAAATGTGATCTTTTCTCAAAATATGCCTAATTTGCATAATCGGTATAAATCGGCTGAAAGAAAAATTTCACAGAAAAATCCGGAATATACGTTAAACTACTCATTGTCATGTAGCTGCAGTTAAAATATGAGCTCATTTTGATTTATAATAAAGCAGCAATGAACAATTGAAGAAATTTCTATTTTTAGTAACAGCAGCCATCTTGAATGGAGGACGGGGCTGTCGGACACAATTTTTAAATGGGACTACCCTAGGACTATCCCAGCCAAATTTGGTTTGATTTGGTTCAGCGGTTTCAGAGAAGAAGATTTAAATGTGATCTTTTATCAAAATATGCCTAATTTGCAATATCGGTATAAATTGGCTGAAATAAAAATTTCACAGAAAAACTCGGATTATACGTTAAACTACTCATTGTCATGTAGCTGCAGTTAAAATGTGAGCTCATTTTGATTTATAATAAAGAAGCAATGGACAATTGAAGAAATTTCTATTTTTAGTAACAGCAGCCATCTTGAATGGAGGGCGGGGCTGTCGGACACAATTTTTAAATGGGACTATCCTAGGACTATCCCAGCCAAATTTGGTTTGATTTGGTTCAGCGGTTTCAGAGAAGAAGATTTAAATGTGATCTTTTCTCAAAATATGCCTAATTTGCATAATCGGTATAAATCGGCTGAAAGAAAAATTTCACAGAAAAACCCGGACTATACGTTAAACTACTCATTGTCATGTAGCTGCAGTTAAAATTTGAGTTCATTTTGATTTATAATAAAGCAGCAATGGACAACTAACGAAATTTCTATTTTTAGTAACAGCAGCCATTTTGAATGGAGGTCGGGGCTGTCAGACACAATTTTGAAATGGGACTACCCAAGGACTATCCCAACCAAATTTGGTTTAATTTGGTTCAGCGGTTTCAGAGAAGAAGATTTAACAAGATGAACTGTGAGCTAATGCTCACCTATAATACCCCCGCTCTTTGGCAAACAGGAAGTAGGTATCTGACGGGTTCAAAAACGCTTCCCACGATATGGGGTACCTATATGAAGCTTGTGACCAAATATCAGATTTCTGCCATCAATAGTTGCTGAGAAAAATGCGACGAAAAATGTGCATATATGTTCAATGAGTATAAAGACCAACTAATTCGGCAAACAGGAAGTAGGAATCTGACGAGTCCGAAAACACTACCCACAATATGGTATACCTATACAGGGGTTTCAAAGTTTTTTATAATAGGAGGTACTTCTGAAATTTTAGGAGGTACCTAAAAAATTAGGCTGAGGGCCGTAAGGGATCCAGGGGGCGGAAGCTCCTGAAATCTAGCATTTTGTAGACCAAAAAATGTACTTCAGAGATTGCAAAACATTAACTGTTTTTGAAAGAAAAATCCCATTAACTTTAGAGTTCAGATTTCACCAAGAGTGAAGATCTTGCATAATGCCTGGATTCCCCCCCTCCCCAATTTCTTTATTGAATATTTCAGTTCACAGACTTAATTCAGCCAAGATTATTCATAGATAGCCCGCCATATCTTAAACAAACCCAAAAGGACCATAAAGAGCTACGGTTCCGCAGCTAGGCTTGACCAAGCCATTGTTATCAAAGCTTAAACTTCTCAAAATTCTTTTGTTGGCTTTGTCCTTTTCTTTTTCACAATACCTTGGCTTGTGTGTTTTTTTTACTTTATTACCAGTAATTAAAATCATCAAAGACCATTGGCACGGATCAAGACATATAAGTGTCATAATTAATGAAACATATAGCGATAAATTTAATTTGCAATCATCAATCTTTAATAAAATTTATAATTTTAATAGATCAATACAAATATAATTAAACAAAAACAATATATATTGTTACTTTCACGACTTATGTGCAAAAAAAATGTTCGAACAAAAACGATTCGCGGGAAGACATTTATTAACATTTCAATCACAAAAGTTAAATTATTTTGGAAAAAAAGTGGGACCGGCGTTTTGACATTACAATGTAATTCGTATTTGCGGTCCTTTTTCAAGATTTCTAGTAATTTTCTATCCCTTATCTCCTCGTACTCCCTTTTAAAAATGTTTTTCAGCACACTTTCATTTCTGTGAACAACCGCGGTAGGGCCCCGTCAAAATATGTAAATAAATTAGCCATAGGTTTTTATTCTTTTTATACCGGAAGTTAAACAAAATGGACGGAGTTAAGCAACAAGACAGTACGCCCCAGACTGATTCTACCCTGGGTTTTAAATGGATAAAAAAAATCGCACAACATATTGTGTAGTGATATATTCATAATATATAATGATCATACTTATATTACTGAAGATTACACTAAATTGTGTTTGAACATAATTTGTATTCGGTCATTTTTTATTTTGAAATGATGTCAGCTTTGTTCCGGTCCGAGTTTTACACAAGGATGAAAAGATATTGGGGCGAAAACATATCTATTTACCGCATGCGCAAACTGCTATTTACGATTCTAAGGTAAAGTTATTTTTAAAACAGGAAATATCCCATCAACTTGGTCGTGACACAGTTGTTCGATTTGAATGCGAGAATTCAGCAATTGACGTGATCATTAATTTTTTATGAAAAATATTCCACAAGCCTATCGACCATCATACTTGTGGTTTTGACCACCGCTAATTTTGGGGGTTTCAGTAATTTCTGCCGGTACTCTACACGATCTCAGACGGGTAAAAGTACCGGGTACCGGCCCACTTTGAAACCCCTGCCTATATGATGCTTGTGACCAAATATCAGATTTCTGCCATCAACAGTTACTGAGAAAAATACGACGAAAAATATCTTGGAGGACGGAAGGACGGAAATTATGCCTAATTTGCATAATCGGTATAAATTGGCTGAAAGAAAAATTTCACAGAAAAACCCGGACTATACGTTAAACTACTCATTGTCATGTAGCTGCAGTTAAAATATGAACTCATTTTGATTTATAATAAAGCAGCAATGGACAATTGAAGAAATTTCTATTTTTAGTAACAGCAGCCATCTTGAATGGAGGGCGGGGCTGTCGGACACATTTTTGAAATGGGACTACCCTAGGACTATCCCAGCCAAAATTGGTTTGATTTGGTTCAGCGGTTTCAGAGAAGAAGATTTAAATGTGATCTTTTCTCAAAATATGCCTAATTTGCAATATCGGTATAAATTGGCTGAAAGAAAAATTTCACAGAAAAACCCGGACTATACGTTAAACTACTCATTGTCATGTAGCTGCATTTAAAATATGAGCTCATTTTGATTTATAATAAAGCAGCATTGGACAATTGAAGAAATTTCTATTTTTAGTAAAAAACAGCCATCTTGAATGGAGGGCGGGGCTGTCGGACACAATTTTAAAATGGGACTACCTTAAGACTATCCCAGCCAAATTTGGTTTGATTTGGTTCAGCGGTTTCAGAGAAGAAGATTTAAATGTGATCTTTTCTCAAAATATGCCTAATTTGCATAATCGGTATAAATCGGCTGAAAGAAAAATTTCACAGAAAAACCCGGATTATACGTTAAACTACTCTTTGTCATGTAGCTGCAGTTAAAATATGAGCTCATTTTGATTTATAATAAAGCAGCAATGGACAATTGAAGAAATTTCTATATTTAGTAAAAAACGGCCATCTGGAATGGAGGGCGGGGCTGTCGGACACATTTTAAAATGGGACTACCCTAAGACTATCCCAGCCAAATTTGGTTTGATTTGGTTCAGCGGTTTCAGAGAAGAAGATTTAAATGTGATCTTTTCTCAAAATATGCCTAATTTGCATAATCGGTATAAATCGGCTGAAAGAAAAATTTCACAGAAAAACCCGGAATATACGCTAAACTACTCATTGTCATGTAGCTGCAGTTAAAATATGAGCTCATTTTGATTTATAATAAAGCAGCATTGGACAATTGAAGAAATTTCTATTTTTAGTAAAAAACAGCCATCTTGAATGGAGGGCGGGGCTGTCGGACACAATTTTAAAATGGGACTACCTTAAGACTATCCCAACCAAATTTGGTTTGATTTGGTTCAGCGGTTTCAGAGAAGAAGATTTAAATGTGATCTTTTCTCAAAATATGCCTAATTTGCATAATCGGTATAAATCGGCTGAAAGAAAAATTTCACAGAAAAACCCGGATTATACGTTAAACTACTCTTTGTCATGTAGCTGCAGTTAAAATATGAGCTCATTTTGATTTATAATAAAGCAGCAATGGACAATTGAAGAAATTTCTATATTTAGTAAAAAACGGCCATCTGGAATGGAGGGCGGGGCTGTCGGACACATTTTAAAATGGGACTACCCTAAGACTATCCCAGCCAAATTTGGTTTGATTTGGTTCAGCGGTTTCAGAGAAGAAGATTTAAATGTGATCTTTTCTCAAAATATGCCTAATTTGCATAATCGGTATAAATCGGCTGAAAGAAAAATTTCACAGAAAAACCCGGAATATACGCTAAACTACTCATTGTCATGTAGCTGCAGTTAAAATATGAGCTCATTTTGATTTATAATAAAGCAGCAATGGACAATTGAAGAAATTTCTATTTTTAGTAACAGCAGCCATCTTGAATGGAGGGCAGGGCTGTCGGACACAATTTTTAAATGGGACTACCCTAGGACTATCCCAGCCAAAATTGGTTTGATTTGGTTCAGCGGTTTCAGAGAAGAAGATTTAAATGTGATCTTTTCTCAAAATATGCCTAATTTGCATAATCGGTATAAATCGGCTGAAAGAAAAATTTCACAGAAACACCCGGACTATACGTTAAACTACTCATTGTCATGTAGCTGCAGTTAAAATATGAGCTCATTTTGATTTATAATAAAGCAGCAATGGACAATTGAAGAAATTTCTATTTTTAGTAACAGCAGCCATCTTGAATGGAGGGCGGGGCTGTCGGACACAATTTTTAAATGGGACTACCCTAGGACTATCCCAGCCAAATTTGGTTTGATTTGGTTCAGCGGTTTCAGAGAAGAAGATTTAAATGTGATCTTTTCTCAAAATATGCCTAATTTGCATAATCGGTATAAATCGGCTGAAAGAAAAATTTCACAGAAAAACTCGGACTATACGTTAAACTACTCATTGTCATGTAGCTGCAGTTAAAATATGAGCTCATTTTGATTTATAATAAAGCAGCAATGGACAATTGAAGAAATTTCTATTTTTAGTAACAGCAGCCATCTTGAATGGAGGGCGGGGCTGTCGGACACAATTTTTAAATGGGACTACCCTAGGACTATCCCAGCCAAATTTGGTTTGATTTGGTTCAGCGGTTTCAGAGAAGAAGATTTAAATGTGATCTTTTCTCAAAATATGCCTAATTTGCATAATCGGTACAAATCGGCTGAAAGAAAAATTTCACAGAAAAACCCGGAATATACGTTAAACTACTCATTGTCATGTAGCTGCAGTTAAAATATGAGCTCATTTTGATTTATAATAAAGCAGCAATGAACAATTGAAGAAATTTCTATTTTTAGTAACAGCAGCCATCTTGAATGGAGGACGGGGCTGTCGGACACAATTTTTAAATGGGACTACCCTAGGACTATCCCAGCCAAATTTGGTTTGATTTGGTTCAGCGGTTTCAGAGAAGAAGATTTAAATGTGATCTTTTATCAAAATATGCCTAATTTGCAATATCGGTATAAATTGGCTGAAATAAAAATTTCACAGAAAAACTCGGATTATACGTTAAACTACTCATTGTCATGTAGCTGCAGTTAAAATGTGAGCTCATTTTGATTTATAATAAAGAAGCAATGGACAATTGAAGAAATTTCTATTTTTAGTAACAGCAGCCATCTTGAATGGAGGGCGGGGCTGTCGGACACAATTTTTAAATGGGACTATCCTAGGACTATCCCAGCCAAATTTGGTTTGATTTGGTTCAGCGGTTTCAGAGAAGAAGATTTAAATGTGATCTTTTCTCAAAATATGCCTAATTTGCATAATCGGTATAAATCGGCTGAAAGAAAAATTTCACAGAAAAACCCGGACTATACGTTAAACTACTCATTGTCATGTAGTAGCTGCAGTTAAAATATGAGCTCATTTTGATTTATAATAAAGCAGCAATGGACAATTGAAGAAATTTCTAATTTTAGTAACAGCAGCCATCTTGAATGGAGGGCGGGGCTGTCGGACACAATTTTTAAATGGGACTACCTTAGGACTATCCCAGCCAAAATTGGTTTGATTTGGTTCAGCGGTTTCAGAGAAGAAGATTTAAATGTGATCTTTTCTCAAAATATGCCTAATTTGCAATATCGGTATAATTTGGCTGAAAGAAAAATTTCACAGAAAAACCCGGAATATACGCTAAACTACTCATTGTCATGTAGCTGCAGTTAAAATATGAGCTCATTTTGATTTATAATAAAGCAGCAATGGACAATTGAAGAAATTTCTATTTTTAGTAAAAAACAGCCATCTTGAATGGAGGGCGGGGCTGTCGGACACAATTTTTAAATGGGACTACCCTAGGACTATCCCAGCCAAAATTGGTTTGATTTGGTTCAGCGGTTTCAGAGAAGAAGATTTAAATGTGATCTTTTCTCAAAATATGCCTAATTTGCATAATCGGTATAAAGCGGCTGAAAGAAAAATTTCACAGAAAAACCCGGACTATACGTTAAACTACTCATTGTCATGTAGTAGCTGCAGTTAAAATATGAGCTCATTTTGATTTATAATAAAGCAGCAATGGACAATTGAAGAAATTTCTAATTTTAGTAACAGCAGCCATCTTGAATGGAGGGCGGGGCTGTCGGACACAATTTTTAAATGGGACTACCTTAGGACTATCCCAGTCAAAATTGGTTTGATTTGGTTCAGCGGTTTCAGAGAAGAAGATTTAAATGTGATCTTTTCTCAAAATATGCCTAATTTGCAATATCGGTATAAATTGGCTGAAAGAAAAATTTCACAGAAAAACCCGGAATATACGCTAAACTACTCATTGTCATGTAGCTGCAGTTAAAATATGAGCTCATTTTGATTTATAATAAAGCAGCAATGGACAATTGAAGAAATTTCTATTTTTAGTAAAAAACAGCCATCTTGAATAGAGGGCGGGGCTGTCGGACACAATTTGAAAATGGGACTACCCTAAAACTATCCCAGCCAAATTTGGTTTGATTTGGTTCGGCGGTTTCAGAGAAGAAGATTTAAATGTGATCTTTTCTCAAAATATGCCTAATTTGCATAATCGGTATAAATCGGCTGAAAGAAAAATTTCACAGAAACACCCGGACTATACGTTAAACTACTCATTGTCATGTAGCTGCAGTTAAAATATGAGCTCATTTTGATTTATAATAAAGCAGCAATGGACAATTGAAGAAATTTCTATTTTTAGTAACAGCAGCCATCTTGAATGGAGGGCGGGGCTGTCGGACACAATTTTTAAATGGGACTACCCTAGGACTATCCCAGCCAAATTTGGTTTGATTTGGTTCAGCGGTTTCAGAGAAGAAGATTTAAATGTGATCTTTTCTCAAAATATGCCTAATTTGCATAATCGGTATAAATCGGCTGAAAGAAAAATTTCACAGAAAAACTCGGACTATACGTTAAACTACTCATTGTCATGTAGCTGCAGTTAAAATATGAGCTCATTTTGATTTATAATAAAGCAGCAATGGACAATTGAAGAAATTTCTATTTTTAGTAACAGCAGCCATCTTGAATGGAGGGCGGGGCTGTCGGACACAATTTTTAAATGGGACTACCCTAGGACTATCCCAGCCAAATTTGGTTTGATTTGGTTCAGCGGTTTCAGAGAAGAAGATTTAAATGTGATCTTTTCTCAAAATATGCCTAATTTGCATAATCGGTACAAATCGGCTGAAAGAAAAATTTCACAGAAAAATCCGGAATATACGTTAAACTACTCATTGTCATGTAGCTGCAGTTAAAATATGAGCTCATTTTGATTTATAATAAAGCAGCAATGAACAATTGAAGAAATTTCTATTTTTAGTAACAGCAGCCATCTTGAATGGAGGACGGGGCTGTCGGACACAATTTTTAAATGGGACTACCCTAGGACTATCCCAGCCAAATTTGGTTTGATTTGGTTCAGCGGTTTCAGAGAAGAAGATTTAAATGTGATCTTTTATCAAAATATGCCTAATTTGCAATATCGGTATAAATTGGCTGAAATAAAAATTTCACAGAAAAACTCGGATTATACGTTAAACTACTCATTGTCATGTAGCTGCAGTTAAAATGTGAGCTCATTTTGATTTATAATAAAGAAGCAATGGACAATTGAAGAAATTTCTATTTTTAGTAACAGCAGCCATCTTGAATGGAGGGCGGGGCTGTCGGACACAATTTTTAAATGGGACTATCCTAGGACTATCCCAGCCAAATTTTGTTTGATTTGGTTCAGCGGTTTCAGAGAAGAAGATTTAAATGTGATCTTTTCTCAAAATATGCCTAATTTGCATAATCGGTATAAATCGGCTGAAAGAAAAATTTCACAGAAAAACCCGGACTATACGTTAAACTACTCATTGTCATGTAGTAGCTGCAGTTAAAATATGAGCTCATTTTGATTTATAATAAAGCAGCAATGGACAATTGAAGAAATTTCTAATTTTAGTAACAGCAGCCATCTTGAATGGAGGGCGGGGCTGTCGGACACAATTTTTAAATGGGACTACCTTAGGACTATCCCAGCCAAAATTGGTTTGATTTGGTTCAGCGGTTTCAGAGAAGAAGATTTAAATGTGATCTTTTCTCAAAATATGCCTAATTTGCAATATCGGTATAATTTGGCTGAAAGAAAAATTTCACAGAAAAACCCGGAATATACGCTAAACTACTCATTGTCATGTAGCTGCAGTTAAAATATGAGCTCATTTTGATTTATAATAAAGCAGCAATGGACAATTGAAGAAATTTCTATTTTTAGTAAAAAACAGCCATCTTGAATGGAGGGCGGGGCTGTCGGACACAATTTGAAAATGGGACTACCCTAAAACTATCCCAGCCAAATTTGGTTTGATTTGGTTCAGCGGTTTCAGAGAAGAAGATTTAAATGTGATCTTTTCTCAAAATATGCCTAATTTGCATAATCGGTATAAATCGGCTGAAAGAAAAATTTCACAGAAACACCCGGACTATACGTTAAACTACTCATTGTCATGTAGCTGCAGTTAAAATATGAGCTCATTTTGATTTATAATAAAGCAGCAATGGACAATTGAAGAAATTTCTATTTTTAGTAACAGCAGCCATCTTGAATGGAGGGCGGGGCTGTCGGACACAATTTTTAAATGGGACTACCCTAGGACTATCCCAGCCAAATTTGGTTTGATTTGGTTCAGCGGTTTCAGAGAAGAAGATTTAAATGTGATCTTTTCTCAAAATATGCCTAATTTGCATAATCGGTATAAATCGGCTGAAAGAAAAATTTCACAGAAAAACCTGGACTATACGTTAAACTACTCATTGTCATGTAGCTGCAGTTAAAATATGAGCTCATTTTGATTTATAATAAAGCAGCAATGGACAATTGAAGAAATTTCTATTTTTAGTAACAGCAGCCATCTTGAATGGAGGGCGGGGCTGTCGGACACAATTTTTAAATGGGACTACCCTAGGACTATCCCAGCCAAATTTGGTTTGATTTGGTTCAGCGGTTTCAGAGAAGAAGATTTAAATGTGATCTTTTCTCAAAATATGCCTAATTTGCATAATCGGTATAAATCGGCTGAAAGAAAAATTTCACAGAAAAACCCGGACTATACGTTAAACTACTCATTGTCATGTAGCTGCAGTTAAAATATGAGCTCATTTTGATTTATAATAAAGCAGCAATGAACAATTGAAGAAATTTCTATTTTTAGTAACAGCAGCCATCTTGAATGGAGGACGGGGCTGTCGGACACAATTTTTAAATGGGACTACCCTAGGACTATCCCAGCCAAATTTGGTTTGATTTGGTTCAGCGGTTTCAGAGAAGAAGATTTAAATGTGATCTTTTATCAAAATATGCCTAATTTGCATAATCGGTATAAATCGGCTGAAAGAAAAATTTCACAGAAAAACCCGGACTATACGTTAAACTACTCATTGTCATGTAGTAGCTGCAGTTAAAATATGAGCTCATTTTGATTTATAATAAAGCAGCAATGGACAATTGAAGAAATTTCTAATTTTAGTAACAGCAGCCATCTTGAATGGAGGGCGGGGCTGTCGGACACAATTTTTAAATGGGACTACCTTAGGACTATCCCAGCCAAAATTGGTTTGATTTGGTTCAGCGGTTTCAGAGAAGAAGATTTAAATGTGATCTTTTCTCAAAATATGCCTAATTTGCAATATCGGTATAATTTGGCTGAAAGAAAAATTTCACAGAAAAACCCGGAATATACGCTAAACTACTCATTGTCATGTAGCTGCAGTTAAAATATGAGCTCATTTTGATTTATAATAAAGCAGCAATGGACAATTGAAGAAATTTCTATTTTTAGTAAAAAACAGCCATCTTGAATGGAGGGCGGGGCTGTCGGACACAATTTGAAAATGGGACTACCCTAAAACTATCCCAGCCAAATTTGGTTTGATTTGGTTCAGCGGTTTCAGAGAAGAAGATTTAAATGTGATCTTTTCTCAAAATATGCCTAATTTGCATAATCGGTATAAATCGGCTGAAAGAAAAATTTCACAGAAACACCCGGACTATACGTTAAACTACTCATTGTCATGTAGCTGCAGTTAAAATATGAGCTCATTTTGATTTATAATAAAGCAGCAATGGACAATTGAAGAAATTTCTATTTTTAGTAACAGCAGCCATCTTGAATGGAGGGCGGGGCTGTCGGACACAATTTTTAAATGGGACTACCCTAGGACTATCCCAGCCAAATTTGGTTTGATTTGGTTCAGCGGTTTCAGAGAAGAAGATTTAAATGTGATCTTTTCTCAAAATATGCCTAATTTGCATAATCGGTATAAATCGGCTGAAAGAAAAATTTCACAGAAAAACCTGGACTATACGTTAAACTACTCATTGTCATGTAGCTGCAGTTAAAATATGAGCTCATTTTGATTTATAATAAAGCAGCAATGGACAATTGAAGAAATTTCTATTTTTAGTAACAGCAGCCATCTTGAATGGAGGGCGGGGCTGTCGGACACAATTTTTAAATGGGACTACCCTAGGACTATCCCAGCCAAATTTGGTTTGATTTGGTTCAGCGGTTTCAGAGAAGAAGATTTAAATGTGATCTTTTCTCAAAATATGCCTAATTTGCATAATCGGTATAAATCGGCTGAAAGAAAAATTTCACAGAAAAACCCGGACTATACGTTAAACTACTCATTGTCATGTAGCTGCAGTTAAAATATGAGCTCATTTTGATTTATAATAAAGCAGCAATGAACAATTGAAGAAATTTCTATTTTTAGTAACAGCAGCCATCTTGAATGGAGGACGGGGCTGTCGGACACAATTTTTAAATGGGACTACCCTAGGACTATCCCAGCCAAATTTGGTTTGATTTGGTTCAGCGGTTTCAGAGAAGAAGATTTAAATGTGATCTTTTATCAAAATATGCCTAATTTGCATAATCGGTATAAATCGGCTGAAAGAAAAATTTCACAGAAAAACACGGACTATACGTTAAACTACTCATTGTCATGTAGCTGCAGTTAAAATATGAGCTCATTTCGATTTATAATAAAGCAGCAATGGACAATTGAAGAAATTTCTATTTTTAGTAACAGCAGCCATCTTGAATGGAGGGCGGGGCTGTCCGACACAATTTTTAAATGGGACTACTCTAGGACTATCCCAGCCAAATTTGGTTTGATTTGGTTCAGCGGTTTCAGAGAAGAAGATTTAAATGTGATCTTTTATCAAAATATGCCTAATTTGCATAATCGGTATAAATCGGCTGAAAGAAAAATTTCACAGAAAAACCCGGAATATACGCTAAACTACTCATTGTCATGTAGCTGCAGTTAAAATATGAGCTCATTTTGATTTATAATAAAGCAGTAATGGACAATTGAAGAAATTTCTATTTTTAGTAAAAAACAGCCATCTTGAATGGAGGGCGGGGCTGTCGGACACAATTTTTAAATGGGACTACCCTAGGACTATCCCAGCCAAATTTGGTTTGATTTGGTTCAGCGGTTTCAGAGAAGAAGATTTAAATGTGATCTTTTCTCAAAATATGCCTAATTTGCATAATCGGTATAAATCGGCTGAAAGAAAAATTTCACAGAAAAACACGGACTATACGTTAAACTACTCATTGTCATGTAGCTGCAGTTAAAATATGAGCTCATTTTGATTTATAATAAAGCAGCAATGGACAATTGAAGAAATTTCTATTTTTAGTAACAGCAGCCATCTTGAATGGAGGGCGGGGCTGTCGGACACAATTTTTAAATGGGACTACCCTAGGACTATCCCAGCCAAATTTGGTTTGATTTGGTTCAGCGGTTTCAGAGAAGAAGATTTAAATGTGATCTTTTCTCAAAATATGCCTAATTTGCATAATCGGTATAAATCGGCTGAAAGAAAAATTTCACAGAAAAACCCGGACTATACGTTAAACTACTCATTGTCATGTAGCTGCAGTTAAAATATGAGCTCATTTTGATTTATAATAAAGCAGCAATGAACAATTGAAGAAATTTCTATTTTTAGTAACAGCAGCCATCTTGAATGGAGGACGGGGCTGTCGGACACAATTTTTAAATGGGACTACCCTAGGACTATCCCAGCCAAATTTGGTTTGATTTGGTTCAGCGGTTTCAGAGAAGAAGATTTAAATGTGATCTTTTATCAAAATATGCCTAATTTGCATAATCGGTATAAATCGGCTGAAAGAAAAATTTCACAGAAAAACACGGACTATACGTTAAACTACTCATTGTCATGTAGCTGCAGTTAAAATATGAGCTCATTTCGATTTATAATAAAGCAGCAATGGACAATTGAAGAAATTTCTATTTTTAGTAACAGCAGCCATCTTGAATGGAGGGCGGGGCTGTCCGACACAATTTTTAAATGGGACTACTCTAGGACTATCCCAGCCAAATTTGGTTTGATTTGGTTCAGCGGTTTCAGAGAAGAAGATTTAAATGTGATCTTTTATCAAAATATGCCTAATTTGCATAATCGGTATAAATCGGCTGAAAGAAAAATTTCACAGAAAAACCCGGAATATACGCTAAACTACTCATTGTCATGTAGCTGCAGTTAAAATATGAGCTCATTTTGATTTATAATAAAGCAGTAATGGACAATTGAAGAAATTTCTATTTTTAGTAAAAAACAGCCATCTTGAATGGAGGGCGGGGCTGTCGGACACAATTTTTAAATGGGACTACCCTAGGACTATCCCAGCCAAATTTGGTTTGATTTGGTTCAGCGGTTTCAGAGAAGAAGATTTAAATGTGATCTTTTCTCAAAATATGCCTAATTTGCATAATCGGTATAAATCGGCTGAAAGAAAAATTTCACAGAAAAACCTGGACTATACGTTAAACTACTCATTGTCATGTAGCTGCAGTTAAAATATGAGCTCATTTTGATTTATAATAAAGCAGCAATGGACAATTGAAGAAATTTCTATTTTTAGTAACAGCAGCCATCTTGAATGGAGGGCGGGGCTGTCGGACACAATTTTTAAATGGGACTACCCTAGGACTATCCCAGCCAAATTTGGTTTGATTTGGTTCAGCGGTTTCAGAGAAGAAGATTTAAATGTGATCTTTTCTCAAAATATGCCTAATTTGCATAATCGGTATAAATCGGCTGAAAGAAAAATTTCACAGAAAAACCCGGACTATACGTTAAACTACTCATTGTCATGTAGCTGCAGTTAAAATATGAGCTCATTTTGATTTATAATAAAGCAGCAATGAACAATTGAAGAAATTTCTATTTTTAGTAACAGCAGCCATCTTGAATGGAGGACGGGGCTGTCGGACACAATTTTTAAATGGGACTACCCTAGGACTATCCCAGCCAAATTTGGTTTGATTTGGTTCAGCGGTTTCAGAGAAGAAGATTTAAATGTGATCTTTTATCAAAATATGCCTAATTTGCATAATCGGTATAAATCGGCTGAAAGAAAAATTTCACAGAAAAACACGGACTATACGTTAAACTACTCATTGTCATGTAGCTGCAGTTAAAATATGAGCTCATTTCGATTTATAATAAAGCAGCAATGGACAATTGAAGAAATTTCTATTTTTAGTAACAGCAGCCATCTTGAATGGAGGGCGGGGCTGTCCGACACAATTTTTAAATGGGACTACCCTAGGACTATCCCAGCCAAATTTGGTTTGATTTGGTTCAGCGGTTTCAGAGAAGAAGATTTAAATGTGATCTTTTATCAAAATATGCCTAATTTGCATAATCGGTATAAATCGGCTGAAAGAAAAATTTCACAGAAAAACCCGGAATATACGCTAAACTACTCATTGTCATGTAGCTGCAGTTAAAATATGAGCTCATTTTGATTTATAATAAAGCAGTAATGGACAATTGAAGAAATTTCTATTTTTAGTAAAAAACAGCCATCTTGAATGGAGGGCGGGGCTGTCGGACACAATTTTTAAATGGGACTACCCTAGGACTATCCCAGCCAAATTTGGTTTGATTTGGTTCAGCGGTTTCAGAGAAGAAGATTTAAATGTGATCTTTTCTCAAAATATGCCTAATTTGCATAATCGGTATAAATCGGCTGAAAGAAAAATTTCACAGAAAAACCTGGACTATACGTTAAACTACTCATTGTCATGTAGCTGCAGTTAAAATATGAGCTCATTTTGATTTATAATAAAGCAGCAATGGACAATTGAAGAAATTTCTATTTTTAGTAACAGCAGCCATCTTGAATGGAGGGCGGGGCTGTCGGACACAATTTTTAAATGGGACTACCCTAGGACTATCCCAGCCAAATTTGGTTTGATTTGGTTCAGCGGTTTCAGAGAAGAAGATTTAAATGTGATCTTTTCTCAAAATATGCCTAATTTGCATAATCGGTATAAATCGGCTGAAAGAAAAATTTCACAGAAAAACCCGGACTATACGTTAAACTACTCATTGTCATGTAGCTGCAGTTAAAATATGAGCTCATTTTGATTTATAATAAAGCAGCAATGAACAATTGAAGAAATTTCTATTTTTAGTAACAGCAGCCATCTTGAATGGAGGACGGGGCTGTCGGACACAATTTTTAAATGGGACTACCCTAGGACTATCCCAGCCAAATTTGGTTTGATTTGGTTCAGCGGTTTCAGAGAAGAAGATTTAAATGTGATCTTTTATCAAAATATGCCTAATTTGCATAATCGGTATAAATCGGCTGAAAGAAAAATTTCACAGAAAAACACGGACTATACGTTAAACTACTCATTGTCATGTAGCTGCAGTTAAAATATGAGCTCATTTCGATTTATAATAAAGCAGCAATGGACAATTGAAGAAATTTCTATTTTTAGTAACAGCAGCCATCTTGAATGGAGGGCGGGGCTGTCCGACACAATTTTTAAATGGGACTACTCTAGGACTATCCCAGCCAAATTTGGTTTGATTTGGTTCAGCGGTTTCAGAGAAGAAGATTTAAATGTGATCTTTTATCAAAATATGCCTAATTTGCATAATCGGTATAAATCGGCTGAAAGAAAAATTTCACAGAAAAACCCGGAATATACGCTAAACTACTCATTGTCATGTAGCTGCAGTTAAAATATGAGCTCATTTTGATTTATAATAAAGCAGTAATGGACAATTGAAGAAATTTCTATTTTTAGTAAAAAACAGCCATCTTGAATGGAGGGCGGGGCTGTCGGACACAATTTTTAAATGGGACTACCCTAGGACTATCCCAGCCAAATTTGGTTTGATTTGGTTCAGCGGTTTCAGAGAAGAAGATTTAAATGTGATCTTTTCTCAAAATATGCCTAATTTGCATAATCGGTATAAATCGGCTGAAAGAAAAATTTCACAGAAAAACCTGGACTATACGTTAAACTACTCATTGTCATGTAGCTGCAGTTAAAATATGAGCTCATTTTGATTTATAATAAAGCAGCAATGGACAATTGAAGAAATTTCTATTTTTAGTAACAGCAGCCATCTTGAATGGAGGGCGGGGCTGTCGGACACAATTTTTAAATGGGACTACCCTAGGACTATCCCAGCCAAATTTGGTTTGATTTGGTTCAGCGGTTTCAGAGAAGAAGATTTAAATGTGATCTTTTCTCAAAATATGCCTAATTTGCATAATCGGTATAAATCGGCTGAAAGAAAAATTTCACAGAAAAACCCAGACTATACGTTAAACTACTCATTGTCATGTAGCTGCAGTTAAAATATGAGCTCATTTTGATTTATAATAAAGCAGCAATGAACAATTGAAGAAATTTCTATTTTTAGTAACAGCAGCCATCTTGAATGGAGGACGGGGCTGTCGGACACAATTTTTAAATGGGACTACCCTAGGACTATCCCAGCCAAATTTGGTTTGATTTGGTTCAGCGGTTTCAGAGAAGAAGATTTAAATGTGATCTTTTATCAAAATATGCCTAATTTGCATAATCGGTATAAATCGGCTGAAAGAAAAATTTCACAGAAAAACACGGACTATACGTTAAACTACTCATTGTCATGTAGCTGCAGTTAAAATATGAGCTCATTTCGATTTATAATAAAGCAGCAATGGACAATTGAAGAAATTTCTATTTTTAGTAACAGCAGCCATCTTGAATGGAGGGCGGGGCTGTCCGACACAATTTTTAAATGGGACTACCCTAGGACTATCCCAGCCAAATTTGGTTTGATTTGGTTCAGCGGTTTCAGAGAAGAAGATTTAAATGTGATCTTTTATCAAAATATGCCTAATTTGCATAATCGGTATAAATCGGCTGAAAGAAAAATTTCACAGAAAAACCCGGAATATACGCTAAACTACTCATTGTCATGTAGCTGCAGTTAAAATATGAGCTCATTTTGATTTATAATAAAGCAGTAATGGACAATTGAAGAAATTTCTATTTTTAGTAAAAAACAGCCATCTTGAATGGAGGGCGGGGCTGTCGGACACAATTTTTAAATGGGACTACCCTAGGACTATCCCAGCCAAATTTGGTTTGATTTGGTTCAGCGGTTTCAGAGAAGAAGATTTAAATGTGATCTTTTCTCAAAATATGCCTAATTTGCATAATCGGTATAAATCGGCTGAAAGAAAAATTTCACAGAAAAACCCGGACTATACGTTAAACTACTCATTGTCATGTAGCTGCAGTTAAAATATGAGCTCATTTTGATTTATAATAAAGCAGCAATGGACAATTGAAGAAATTTCTATTTTTAGTAACAGCAGCCATCTTGAATGGAGGGCGGGGCTGTCGGACACAATTTTTAAATGGGACTACCCTAGGACTATCCCAGCCAAATTTGGTTTGATTTGGTTCAGCGGTTTCAGAGAAGAAGATTTAAATGTGATCTTTTCTCAAAATATGCCTAATTTGCATAATCGGTATAAATCGGCTGAAAGAAAAATTTCACAGAAAAACACGGACTATACGTTAAACTACTCATTGTCATGTAGCTGCAGTTAAAATATGAGCTCATTTCGATTTATAATAAAGCAGCAATGGACAATTGAAGAAATTTCTATTTTTAGTAACAGCAGCCATCTTGAATGGAGGGCGGGGCTGTCCGACACAATTTTTAAATGGGACTACCCTAGGACTATCCCAGCCAAATTTGGTTTGATTTGGTTCAGCGGTTTCAGAGAAGAAGATTTAAATGTGATCTTTTATCAAAATATGCCTAATTTGCATAATCGGTATAAATCGGCTGAAAGAAAAATTTCACAGAAAAACACGGACTATACGTTAAACTACTCATTGTCATGTAGCTGCAGTTAAAATATGAGCTCATTTTGATTTATAATAAAGCAGCAATGAACAATTGAAGAAATTTCTATTTTTAGTAACAGCAGCCATCTTGAATGGAGGACGGGGCTGTCGGACACAATTTTTAAATGGGACTACCCTAGGACTATCCCAGCCAAATTTGGTTTGATTTGGTTCAGCGGTTTCAGAGAAGAAGATTTAAATGTGATCTTTTATCAAAATATGCCTAATTTGCATAATCGGTATAAATCGGCTGAAAGAAAAATTTCACAGAAAAACACGGACTATACGTTAAACTACTCATTGTCATGTAGCTGCAGTTAAAATATGAGCTCATTTCGATTTATAATAAAGCAGCAATGGACAATTGAAGAAATTTCTATTTTTAGTAACAGCAGCCATCTTGAATGGAGGGCGGGGCTGTCCGACACAATTTTTAAATGGGACTACCCTAGGACTATCCCAGCCAAATTTGGTTTGATTTGGTTCAGCGGTTTCAGAGAAGAAGATTTAAATGTGATCTTTTATCAAAATATGCCTAATTTGCATAATCGGTATAAATCGGCTGAAAGAAAAATTTCACAGAAAAACACGGAATATACGCTAAACTACTCATTGTCATGTAGCTGCAGTTAAAATATGAGCTCATTTTGATTTATAATAAAGCAGTAATGGACAATTGAAGAAATTTCTATTTTTAGTAAAAAACAGCCATCTTGAATGGAGGGCGGGGCTGTCGGACACAATTTTTAAATGGGACTACCCTAGGACTATCCCAGCCAAATTTGGTTTGATTTGGTTCAGCGGTTTCAGAGAAGAAGATTTAAATGTGATCTTTTCTCAAAATATGCCTAATTTGCATAATCGGTATAAATCGGCTGAAAGAAAAATTTCACAGAAACACCCGGACTATACGTTAAACTACTCATTGTCATGTAGTTGCAGTTAAAATATGAGCTCATTTTGATTTATAATAAAGCAGCAATGGACAATTGAAGAAATTTCTATTTTTAGTAACAGCAGCCATCTTGAATGGAGGGCGGGGCTGTCGGACACAATTTTTAAATGGGACTACCCTAGGACTATCCCAGACAAATTTGGTTTGATTTGGTTCAGCGGTTTCAGAGAAGAAGATTTAAATGTGATCTTTTCTCAAAATATGCCTAATTTGCATAATCGGTATAAATCGGCTGAAAGAAAAATTTCACAGAAAAACCTGGACTATACGTTAAACTACTCATTGTCATGTAGCTGCAGTTAAAATATGAGCTCATTTTGATTTATAATAAAGCAGCAATGGACAATTGAAGAAATTTCTATTTTTAGTAACAGCAGCCATCTTGAATGGAGGGCGGGGCTGTCGGACACAATTTTTAAATGGGACTACCCTAGGACTATCCCAGCCAAATTTGGTTTGATTTGGTTCAGCGGTTTCAGAGAAGAAGATTTAAATGTGATCTTTTATCAAAATATGCCTAATTTGCATAATCGGTATAAATCGGCTGAAAGAAAAATTTCACAGAAAAACCCGGACTATACGTTAAACTACTCATTGTCATGTAGCTGCAGTTAAAATATGAGCTCATTTTGATTTATAATAAAGCAGCAATGAACAATTGAAGAAATTTCTATTTTTAGTAACAGCAGCCATCTTGAATGGAGGACGGGGCTGTCGGACACAATTTTTAAATGGGACTACCCTAGGACTATCCCAGCCAAATTTGGTTTGATTTGGTTCAGCGGTTTCAGAGAAGAAGATTTAAATGTGATCTTTTATCAAAATATGCCTAATTTGCATAATCGGTATAAATCGGCTGAAAGAAAAATTTCACAGAAAAACACGGACTATACGTTAAACTACTCATTGTCATGTAGCTGCAGTTAAAATATGAGCTCATTTCGATTTATAATAAAGCAGCAATGGACAATTGAAGAAATTTCTATTTTTAGTAACAGCAGCCATCTTGAATGGAGGGCGGGGCTGTCCGACACAATTTTTAAATGGGACTACCCTAGGACTATCCCAGCCAAATTTGGTTTGATTTGGTTCAGCGGTTTCAGAGAAGAAGATTTAAATGTGATCTTTTATCAAAATATGCCTAATTTGCATAATCGGTATAAATCGGCTGAAAGAAAAATTTCACAGAAAAACCCGGAATATACGCTAAACTACTCATTGTCATGTAGCTGCAGTTAAAATATGAGCTCATTTTGATTTATAATAAAGCAGTAATGGACAATTGAAGAAATTTCTATTTTTAGTAAAAAACAGCCATCTTGAATGGAGGGCGGGGCTGTCGGACACAATTTTTAAATGGGACTACCCTAGGACTATCCCAGCCAAATTTGGTTTGATTTGGTTCAGCGGTTTCAGAGAAGAAGATTTAAATGTGATCTTTTCTCAAAATATGCCTAATTTGCATAATCGGTATAAATCGGCTGAAAGAAAAATTTCACAGAAAAACACGGACTATACGTTAAACTACTCATTGTCATGTAGCTGCAGTTAAAATATGAGCTCATTTCGATTTATAATAAAGCAGCAATGGACAATTGAAGAAATTTCTATTTTTAGTAACAGCAGCCATCTTGAATGGAGGGCGGGGCTGTCCGACACAATTTTTAAATGGGACTACCCTAGGACTATCCCAGCCAAATTTGGTTTGATTTGGTTCAGCGGTTTCAGAGAAGAAGATTTAAATGTGATCTTTTATCAAAATATGCCTAATTTGCATAATCGGTATAAATCGGCTGAAAGAAAAATTTCACAGAAAAACCCGGAATATACGCTAAACTACTCATTGTCATGTAGCTGCAGTTAAAATATGAGCTCATTTTGATTTATAATAAAGCAGTAATGGACAATTGAAGAAATTTCTATTTTTAGTAAAAAACAGCCATCTTGAATGGAGGGCGGGGCTGTCGGACACAATTTTTAAATGGGACTACCCTAGGACTATCCCAGCCAAATTTGGTTTGATTTGGTTCAGCGGTTTCAGAGAAGAAGATTTAAATGTGATCTTTTCTCAAAATATGCCTAATTTGCATAATCGGTATAAATCGGCTGAAAGAAAAATTTCACAGATAAACCTGGACTATACGTTAAACTACTCATTGTCATGTAGCTGCAGTTAAAATATGAGCTCATTTTGATTTATAATAAAGCAGCAATGAACAATTGAAGAAATTTCTATTTTTAGTAACAGCAGCCATCTTGAATGGAGGGCGGGGCTGTCGGACACAATTTTTAAATGGGACTACCCTAGGACTATCCCAGCCAAATTTGGTTTGATTTGGTTCAGCGGTTTCAGAGAAGAAGATTTAAATGTGATCTTTTCTCAAAATATGCCTAATTTGCATAATCGGTATAAATTGGCTGAAATAAAAATTTCACAGAAAAACTCGGACTATACGTTAAACTACTCATTGTCATGTAGCTGCAGTTAAAATATGAGCTCATTTTGATTTATAATCAAGCAGCAATGAGCAATTGAAGAAATTTCTATTTTTAGTAACAGCAGCCATCTTGAATGGAGGGCGGGGCTGTCAGACACAATTTTTAAATGGGACTTCCCTAGGACTATCCCAGCCAAATTTGGTTTGATTTGGTTCAGCGGTTTCAGAGAAGAAGATTTAAATGTGATCCTTTATCAAAATATGCCTAATTTGCAATATCGGTATAAATTGGCTGAAAGAAAAATTTCACAGAAAAACCCGGACTATACGTTAAACTACTCATTGTCATGTAGCTGCAGTTAAAATGTGAGCTCATTTTGATTTATAATAAAGCAGCAATGGACAATTGAAGAAATTTCTATTTTTAGTAACAGCAGCCATCTTGAATGGAGGGCGGGGCTGTCGGACACAATTTTTAAATGGGACTATCCTAGGACTATCCCAGCCAAATTTGGTTTGATTTGGTTCAGCGGTTTCAGAGAAGAAGATTTAAATGTGATCTTTTCTCAAAATATGCCTAATTTGCATAATCGGTATAAATCGGCTGAAAGAAAAATTTCACAGAAAAACTCGGACTATACGTTAAACTACTCATTGTCATGTAGCTGCAGTTAAAATATGAGCTCATTTTGATTTATAATAAAGCAGCAATGGACAATTGAAGAAATTTCTAATTTTAGTAACAGCAGCCATCTTGAATGGAGGGCGGGGCTGTCGGACACAATTTTTAAATGGGACTACCCTAGGACTATCCCAGCCAAAATTGGTTTGATTTGGTTCAGCGGTTTCAGAGAAGAAGATTTAAATGTGATCTTTTCTCAAAATATGCCTAATTTGCATAATCGGTATAAATCGGCTGAAAGAAAAATTTCACAGAAAAACCTGGACTATACGTTAAACTACTCATTGTCATGTAGCTGCAGTTAAAATATGAGCTCATTTTGATTTATAATAAAGCAGCAATGAACAATTGAAGAAATTTCTATTTTTAGTAACAGCAGCCATCTTGAATGGAGGACGGGGCTGTCGGACACAATTTTTAAATGGGACTACCCTAGGACTATCCCAGCCAAATTTGGTTTGATTTGGTTCAGCGGTTTCAGAGAAGAAGATTTAAATGTGATCTTTTATCAAAATATGCCTAATTTGCATAATCGGTATAAATCGGCTGAAAGAAAAATTTCACAGAAAAACACGGACTATACGTTAAACTACTCATTGTCATGTAGCTGCAGTTAAAATATGAGCTCATTTCGATTTATAATAAAGCAGCAATGGACAATTGAAGAAATTTCTATTTTTAGTAACAGCAGCCATCTTGAATGGAGGGCGGGGCTGTCCGACACAATTTTTAAATGGGACTACCCTAGGACTATCCCAGCCAAATTTGGTTTGATTTGGTTCAGCGGTTTCAGAGAAGAAGATTTAAATGTGATCTTTTCTCAAAATATGCCTAATTTGCATAATCGGTATAAATCGGCTGAAAGAAAAATTTCACAGAAAAACCTGGACTATACGTTAAACTACTCATTGTCATGTAGCTGCAGTTAAAATATGAGCTCATTTTGATTTATAATAAAGCAGCAATGAACAATTGAAGAAATTTCTATTTTTAGTAACAGCAGCCATCTTGAATGGAGGGCGGGGCTGTCGGACACAATTTTTAAATGGGACTACCCTAGGACTATCCCAGCCAAATTTGGTTTGATTTGGTTCAGCGGTTTCAGAGAAGAAGATTTAAATGTGATCTTTTCTCAAAATATGCCTAATTTGCATAATCGGTATAAATTGGCTGAAATAAAAATTTCACAGAAAAACTCGGACTATACGTTAAACTACTCATTGTCATGTAGCTGCAGTTAAAATATGAGCTCATTTTGATTTATAATCAAGCAGCAATGAGCAATTGAAGAAATTTCTATTTTTAGTAACAGCAGCCATCTTGAATGGAGGGCGGGGCTGTCAGACACAATTTTTAAATGGGACTTCCCTAGGACTATCCCAGCCAAATTTGGTTTGATTTGGTTCAGCGGTTTCAGAGAAGAAGATTTAAATGTGATCTTTTATCAAAATATGCCTAATTTGCAATATCGGTATAAATTGGCTGAAATAAAAATTTCACAGAAAAACTCGGACTATACGTTAAACTACTCATTGTCATGTAGCTGCAGTTAAAATGTGAGCTCATTTTGATTTATAATAAAGCAGCAATGGACAATTGAAGAAATTTCTATTTTTAGTAACAGCAGCCATCTTGAATGGAGGGCGGGGCTGTCGGACACAAATTTTAAATGGGACTATCCTAGGACTATCCCAGCCAAATTTGGTTTGATTTGGTTCAGCGGTTTCAGAGAAGAAGATTTAAATGTGATCTTTTCTCAAAATATGCCTAATTTGCATAATCGGTATAAATCAGCTGAAAGAAAAATTTCACAGAAAAACCTGGACTATACGTTAAACTACTCATTGTCATGTAGCTGCAGTTAAAATATGAGCTCATTTTGATTTATAATAAAGCAGCAATGAACAATTGAAGAAATTTCTATTTTTAGTAACAGCAACCATCTTGAATGGAGGGTGGGGCTGTTGGACACATTTTTGAAAGGGACCCACCCAGGGATCATCCCTGCCAGGTTTGGTGTAATTTGGTTCTGCAGTTTCAGAGAAGAAGATTTAAATGTGATCTTTTATCAAAATAGGCCTAATTTGCATAATCGGTATAAATTGGCTGAAAGAAAAATTTCACAGAATAACCCAGAATACATGTTAAACTACTCCTTGCCATGTAGCTGCATTTTGACTTATACTATAGCAGCAATGGACAATTAAAATTTCATCCCCCCTTTTTTCTATTTTTAGCTTGGCGGCCATCTTGGATGGAAGTCGGGATCAACGGACACAATTTTGGAAGAGGGCCATACAAATACCATTCCACCAAAGTTTGGTTGCAATTGGCCCAGTGGTCTCTGAGGAGAAGATTAAAGTTTACGACGTACGACGGCCGGAAGCCGCCGGATGCCAAGTGATGGCAAAAGCTCACCTGGCCTGCCTTTGGCCAGGTGAGCTAAAAATGGAGAAAGAATCAAACAAAGAGACATGGTACTTATTAGTAAATGGAAGAAACATTTACATTTTTTCTTTTAGATAGACTTGAAATGCATGAAAAATATCCTTGTTTTTGATCTATTGAAAGTTCTGTATTTCCATAGTTCACCATAAAGTTCTTCTAATATTATCATATAAAAGACATTCCAGGTGGTTTCTGTGATAGTATGCAGTCTTTTTGAGTTGAATCATATTTGCCATATTTTTTTCATTGTTTAATTACTGGATATTTAGTACAGGTACAGGTTTTTGTTCCATGCCAGGATTTCAACCAGTTTCTATCTTTGTGTTTTTCTTCTTTTTTTCAGACATTTTGGCCATGATTTGTAAACATTTTTATGGTCATTTCCATCAACCTTCATAAACAGTGCCTATCACCACTAAAGGTGCAAGTTCTATCTCCGCCCAGTTTCCTCCACTTATTAAACTAACTGCTACAATATACATAGAATAACATCCGTTTTGAAGATCGAGACATACATTATGATAATGCATGTCGAGACCTTCAAATCTGACGTTAATATTTTTATAATGGGTTTGACGTCACAATGACCAATAAATTTCAGCATCAATGTCAGTTCGTTAATACTAAAAATATCACCCGTCGAGATCAAAAGAAAAATGTCCAAATTATCGATAAAACTTAAATATTACTGAGTGAGTGATTGTTGTTTAATGCCAAGTGAGAATTTTTTCAACTCTATCATGGCGGGAACAAGTTACTTTTTGATGAGATGATGATGATGTCTGCTTTGTACTAGACCAACACGCTTAGTTGGATTTTTATGGTGCCAGCTAACTGAAACACAGTCAATTCAATTGCACACATTATCCTGATTCTGAACCAACCAGTCTTTACTCTTAATCCTTAATGCTCTGTGCTTAGCAGTAAACAAATACCAATTTTATTTGTATTAGGTTTGACCTGAACAGGAACTCACTATCTACTACACTTCAAGCAAGTATGCTAAGCCTAACTATTAATGCGGTTAAAATATTTTTAAAATTCATAATTCTTTTTTCATTTGAGGGTTAAGGAGAACAAAGAGGTTCAAGTGGTCATGGCTGGCGATTCTTTCAATTAACTTCACTGCTTTATTTCTTTTTCTTTACTTATCACACCTACTTACCTGCAGACGACACATTAGTAAGACAGGATATGGATTTAAATGAACATGATAGACTGTCCAAGAAAAGGAACAACATTCTTATTGCTGTTCTACATTTCACAGTACATTTTGTAATCATATGACAAATTAAGAGGGTTCGGGGTTATGGTTATGGTGTTTAATGTCACTTTCAACAATATTTCAGTTTTATCGTGGCAGTCAGTTTAATTGGTGGAGGAAACCATAGTACCTGGAGAAAACCACTGACCTGCCACAAGTCAGTGACAATCTTTATTACATAATGTTGTATTGAGTACACCTCGCCATGAACAGGGTTCAAACTCAGAAAATCGGTGGTGATAGACACTGATTGCACATGTAGTTGTAAATCCAACTACCATACGATCATGACCATGATGGCCCCTCAGATTAAGAGGGAATGGTGCTTTTGTAATCATGAATTATATATAAACCTTAAGAACACCTGACTCCTACTTACCTACATATGGCACAAGATGACAAAGTGACAGGGAATGGTTCTTCTGTAAACATAAAGTTAACCTGACCCCTACTTACCTACATATGGCACAAGATGACAAAGTGACAGGGAATGGTGCAGTCGTAGCCATATATGGTATATGACACAATAAACACTGGAATGTAGGTGACGTCTCCTCTGATCTAATGAAAAAAAAATAGAATGCAAAATTTACTGGATTTTATTATCTACTATAATGCACTGTGATATTACGTTTGTATTCTGCCCACCTTATTACTCATAAAATCTTCTGACTGACCTGTGTGACTCATCAGGGTGAGTACTGTGATATTACGTTTGTATTCTGCCCACCTTATTACTCATAAAATCTTCTGACTGACCTGTGTGACTCATCAGGGTGAGTACTGTGATATTATGTTTGTATTCTGCCCACCTTATTAATCATAAAATCTTCTGACTGACCTGTGTGACTCATCAGGGTGAGTACTGTGATATTACGTTTGTATTCTGCCCACCTTATTACTCATAAAATCTTCTGACTGACCTGTGTGACTCATCAGGGTGAGTACTGTGATATTACGTTTGTATTCTGCCCACCTTATTACTCATAAAATCTTCTGACTGACCTGTGTGACTCATCAGGGTGAGTACTGTGATATTACGTTTGTATTCTGCCCACCTTATTACTCATACAATCTTCTGACTGACCTGTGTGACTCATCAGGGTGAGTACTGTGATATTACGTTTGTATTCTGCCCACCTTATTACTCATAAAATCTTCTGACTGACCTGTGTGACTCATCAGGGTGAGTACTGTGATATCACGTGTGTATTCTGCCCACCTTATTACTCATAAAATCTTCTGACTGACCTGTGTGACTCATCAGGGTGAGTACTGTGATATTACGTGTGTATTTTGCCCACTTTATTACTCATAAAATCTTCTGACTGACCTGTGTGACTCATCAGGGTGAGTACTGTGATATTACGTGTGTATTCTGCCCACCTTATTACTCATAAAATCTTCTGACTGACCTGTGTGACTCATCAGGGTGAGTACTGTGATATTACGTGTGTATTCTGCCCACCTTATTACTCATAAAATCTTCTGACTGACCTGTGTGACTCATCAGGGTGAGTACTGTGATATTACGTGTATATTCTGCCCACCTTATTACTCATAAAATCTTCTGACTGACCTGTGTGACTCATCAGGGTGAGTAATGTGATATTACGTGTGTATTCTGCCTACCTTATTACTCATAAAATCTTGACTGACCTGTGTGACTCATCAGGGTGAGTACTGTGATATTACGTGTGTATTCTGCCCACCTTATTACTCATAAAATCTTCTGACTGACCTGTGTGACTCATCAGGGTGAGTACTGTGATATTACGTGTGTATTCTGCCCACCTTATTACTCATAAAATCTTCTGACTGACCTGTGTGACTCATCAGGGTGAGTACTGTGATATTACGTGTGTATTCTGCCCACCTTATTACTCATAAAATCTTCTGACTGACCTGTGTGACTCATCAGGGTGAGTACTGTGATATTACGTTTGTATTCTGCCCACCTTATTACTCATAAAATCTTCTGACTGACCTGTGTGACTCATCAGGGTGAGTACTGTGATATTACGTTTGTATTCTGCCCACCTTATTACTCATAAAATCTTCTGACTGACCTGTGTGACTCATCAGGGTGAGTACTGTGATATTACGTTTGTATTCTGCCCACCTTATTACTCATAAAATCTTCTGACTGACCTGTGTGACTCATCAGGGTGAGTACTGTGATATTACGTTTGTATTCTGCCCACCTTATTACTCATAAAATCTTCTGACTGACCTGTGTGACTCATCAGGGTGAGTACTGTGATATTACGTTTGTATTCTGCCCACCTTATTACTCATATAATCTTCTGACTGACCTGTGTGACTCATCAGGGTGAGTACTGTGATATTACGTGTGTATTCTGCCCACCTTATTACTCATAAAATCTTCTGACTGACCTGTGTGACTCATCAGGGTGAGTACTGTGATATTACGTGTGTATTCTGCCCACCTTATTACTCATAAAATCTTCTGACTGACCTGTGTGACTCATCAGGGTGAGTACTGTGATATTACGTGTATATTCTGCCCACCTTATTACTCATAAAATCTTCTGACTGACCTGTGTGACTCATCAGGGTGAGTACTGTGATATTACGTGTGTATTCTGCCTACCTTATTACTCATAAAATCTTGACTGACCTGTGTGACTCATCAGGGTGAGTACTGTGATATTACGTGTGTATTCTGCCCACCTTATTACTCATAAAATCTTCTGACTGACCTGTGTGACTCATCAGGGTGAGTACTGTGATATTACGTGTGTATTCTGCCCACCTTATTACTCATAAAATCTTCTGTCTGACCTGTGTGACTCATCAGGGTGAGTACTGTGATATTACGTGTGTATTCTGCCCACCTTATTACTCATAAAATCTTCTGACTGACCTGTGTGACTCATCAGGGTGAGTACTGTGATATTACGTGTGTATTCTGCCCACCTTATTACTCATAAAATCTTCTGACTGACCTGTGTGACTCATCAGGGTGAGTACTGTGATATTACGTGTATATTCTGCCCACCTTATTACTCATAAAATCTTCTGACTGACCTGTGTGACTCATCAGGGTGAGTACTGTGATATTACGTGTGTATTCTGCCTACCTTATTACTCATAAAATCTTGACTGACCTGTGTGACTCATCAGGGTGAGTATTGTGATATTACGTGTGTATTCTGCCCACCTTATTACTCATAAAATCTTCTGACTGACCTGTGTGACTCATCAGGGTGAGTACTGTGATATTACGTGTGTATTCTGCCCACCTTATTACTCATAAAATCTTCTGTCTGACCTGTGTGACTCATCAGGGTGAGTACTGTGATATTACGTGTGTATTCTGCCCACCTTATTACTCATAAAATCTTCTGACTGACCTGTGTGACTCATCAGGGTGAGTACTGTGATATTACGTTTGTATTCTGCCCACCTTATTACTCATAAAATCTTCTGACTGACCTGTGTGACTCTTCAGGGTGAGTACTGTGATATTACGTGTGTATTCTGCCTACCTTATTACTCATAAAATCTTGACTGACCTGTGTGACTCATCAGGGTGAGTATTGTGATATTACGTGTGTATTCTGCCCACCTTATTACTCATAAAATCTTCTGACTGACCTGTGTGACTCATCAGGGTGAGTACTGTGATATTACGTTTGTATTCTGCCCACCTTATTACTCATAAAATCTTCTGACTGACCTGTGTGACTCATCAGGGTGAGTACTGTGATATTACGTGTGTATTCTGCCCACCTTATTACTCATAAAATCTTCTGACTGACCTGTGTGACTCATCAGGGTGAGTACTGTGATATTACGTGTATATTCTGCCCACCTTATTACTCATAAAATCTTCTGACTGACCTGTGTGACTCATCAGGGTGAGTACTGTGATATTACGTGTGTATTCTGCCTACCTTATTACTCATAAAATCTTGACTGACCTGTGTGACTCATCAGGGTGAGTATTGTGATATTACGTGTGTATTCTGCCCACCTTATTACTCATAAAATCTTCTGACTGACCTGTGTGACTCATCAGGGTGAGTACTGTGATATTACGTGTGTATTCTGCCCACCTTATTACTCATAAAATCTTCTGTCTGACCTGTGTGACTCATCAGGGTGAGTACTGTGATATTACGTGTGTATTCTGCCCACCTTATTACTCATAAAATCTTCTGACTGACCTGTGTGACTCATCAGGGTGAGTACTGTGATATTACGTTTGTATTCTGCCCACCTTATTACTCATAAAATCTTCTGACTGACCTGTGTGACTCATCAGGGTGAGTACTGTGATATTACGTGTGTATTCTGCCCACCTTATTACTCATAAAATCTTCTGACTGACCTATGTGACTCATCAGGGTGAGTACTGTGATATTACGTTTGTATTCTGCCAACCTTATTACTCATAAAATCTTCTGACTGACCTGTGTGACTCATCAGGGTGAGTACTGTGATATTACATGTGTATTCTGCCCACCTTATTACTCATAAAATCTTCTGACTGACCTGTGTGACTCATCAGGGTGAGTACTGTGATATTACGTTTGTATTCTGCCCACCTTATTACTCATAAAATCTTCTGACTGACCTGTGTGACTCATCAGGGTGAGTACTGTGATATTACGTGTGTATTCTGCCCACCTTATTACTCATAAAATCTTCTGACTGACCTGTGTGACTCATCAGGGTGAGTACTGTGATATTACGTTTGTATTCTGCCCACCTTATTACTCATACAATCTTCTGACTGACCTGTGTGACTCATCAGGGTGAGTACTGTGATATTACGTTTGTATTCTGCCCACCTTATTACTCATAATATCTTCTGACTGACATGTGTGACTCATCAGGGTGAGTACTGTGATATTACGTGTGTATTCTGCCCACCTTATTACTCATAAAATCTTCTGACTGACCTGTGTGACTCATCAGGGTGAGTACTGTGATATTACATATGTATTCTGCCCACTTTATTACTCATAAAATCTTCTGACTGACCTGTGTGACTCATCAGGGTGAGTACTGTGATATTACGTTTGTATTCTGCCCACCTTATTACTCATAAAATCTTCTGACTGACCTGTGTGACTCATCAGGGTGAGTACTGTGATATTACGTGTGTATTCTGCCCACCTTATTACTCATAAAATCTTCTGACTGACCTGTGTGACTCATCAGGGTGAGTACTGTGATATTACGTGTGTATTCTGCCCACCTTATTACTCATAAAATCTTCTGACTGACCTGTGTGACTCATCAGGGTGAGTACTGTGATATTACGTGTGTATTCTGCCTACCTTATTACTCATAAAATCTTGACTGACCTGTGTGACTCATCAGGGTGAGTACTGTGATATTACGTATGTATTCTGCCCACCTTATTACTCATAAAATCTTCTGACTGACCTGTGTGACTCATCAGGGTGAGTACTGTGATATTACATGTGTATTCTGCCCACCTTATTACTCATAAAATCTTCTGACTGACCTGTGTGACTCATCAGGGTGAGTACTGTGATATTACGTGTGTATTCTGCCCACCTTATTACTCATAAAATCTTCTGACTGACCTGTGTGACTCATCAGGGTGAGTACTGTGATATTACGTTTGTATTCTGCCCACCTTATTACTCATAAAATCTTCTGACTGACCTGTGTGACTCATCAGGGTGAGTACTGTGATATTACATGTGTATTCTGCCCACCTTATTACTCATAAAATCTTCTGACTGACCTGTGTGACTCATCAGGGTGAGTACTGTGATATTACGTGTGTATTCTGCCCACCTTATTACTCATAAAATCTTCTGACTGACCTGTGTGACTCATCAGGGTGAGTACTGTGATATTACGTTTGTATTCTGCCCACCTTATTAGTCATAAAATCTTCTGACTGACCTGTGTGACTCATCAGGGTGAGTACTGTGATATTACGTGTGTATTCTGCCCACCTTATTACTCATAAAATCTTCTGACTGACCTGTGTGACTCATCAGGGTGAGTACTGTGATATTACATGTGTATTCTGCCCACCTTATTACTCATAAAATCTTCTGACTGACCTGTGTGACTCATCAGGGTGAGTACTGTGATATTACGTGTGTATTCTGCCCACCTTATTACTCATAAAATCTTCTGACTGACCTGTGTGACTCATCAGGGTGAGTACTGTGATATTACATGTGTATTCTGCCCACCTTATTACTCATAAAATCTTCTGACTGACCTGTGTGACTCATCAGGGTGAGTACTGTGATATTACGTGTGTATTCTGCCCACCTTATTACTCATAAAATCTTCTGACTGACCTGTGTGACTCATCAGTGTGAGTACTGTGATATTACGTTTGTATTCTGCCCACCTTATTACTCATAAAATCTTCTGACTGACCTGTGTGACTCATCAGGGTGAGTACTGTGATATTACGTTTGTATTCTGCCCACTTTATTACTCATAAAATCTTCTGACTGACCTGTGTGACTCATCAGGGTGAGTACTGTGATATTACGTTTGTATTCTGCCCACTTTATTACTCATAAAATCTTCTGACTGACCTGTGTGACTCATCAGGGTGAGTACTGTGATATTACGTTTGTATTCTGCCCACCTTATTACTCATAAAATCTTCTGACTGACCTGTGTGACTCATCAGGGTGAGTACTGTGATATTACGTTTGTATTCTGCCCACCTTATTACTCATAAAATCTTCTGACTGACCTGTGTGACTCATCAGGGTGAGTACTGTGATATTACGTTTGTATTCTGCCCACCTTATTACTCATACAATCTTCTGACTGACCTGTGTGACTCATCAGGGTGAGTACTGTGATATTACGTTTGTATTCTGCCCACCTTATTACTCATAAAATCTTCTGACTGACCTGTGTGACTCATCAGGGTGAGTACTGTGATATTACGTGTGTATTCTGCCCACCTTATTACTCATAAAATCTTCTGACTGACCTGTGTGACTCATCAGGGTGAGTACTGTGATATTACGTGTGTATTTTGCCCACTTTATTACTCATAAAATCTTCTGACTGACCTGTGTGACTCATCAGGGTGAGTACTGTGATATTACGTGTGTATTCTGCCCACCTTATTACTCATAAAATCTTCTGACTGACCTGTGTGACTCATCAGGGTGAGTACTGTGATATTACGTGTGTATTCTGCCCACCTTATTACTCATAAAATCTTCTGACTGACCTGTGTGACTCATCAGGGTGAGTACTGTGATATTACGTGTATATTTTGCCCACCTTATTACTCATAAAATCTTCTGACTGACCTGTGTGACTCATCAGGGTGAGTACTGTGATATTACGTGTGTATTCTGCCCACCTTATTACTCATAAAATTTGACTGACCTGTGTGACTCATCAGGGTGAGTACTGTGATATTACGTGTGTATTCTGCCCACCTTATTACTCATAAAATCTTCTGACTGACCTGTGTGACTCATCAGGGTGAGTACTGTGATATTACGTGTGTATTCTGCCCACCTTATTACTCATAAAATCTTCTGACTGACCTGTGTGACTCATCAGGGTGAGTACTGTGATATTACGTGTGTATTCTGCCCACCTTATTACTCATAAAATCTTCTGACTGACCTGTGTGACTCATCAGGGTGAGTACTGTGATATTACGTTTGTATTCTGCCCACCTTATTACTCATAAAATCTTCTGACTGACCTGTGTGACTCATCAGGGTGAGTACTGTGATATTACGTTTGTATTCTGCCCACCTTATTACTCATAAAATCTTCTGACTGACCTGTGTGACTCATCAGGGTGAGTACTGTGATATTACGTTTGTATTCTGCCCACCTTATTACTCATAAAATCTTCTGACTGACCTGTGTGACTCATCAGGGTGAGTACTGTGATATTACGTTTGTATTCTGCCCACCTTATTACTCATAAAATCTTCTGACTGACCTGTGTGACTCATCAGGGTGAGTACTGTGATATTACGTTTGTATTCTGCCCACCTTATTACTCATAAAATCTTCTGACTGACCTGTGTGACTCATCAGGGTGAGTACTGTGATATTACGTTTGTATTCTGCCCACCTTATTACTCATAAAATCTTCTGACTGACCTGTGTGACTCATCAGGGTGAGTACTGTGATATTACGTTTGTATTCTGCCCACCTTATTACTCATACAATCTTCTGACTGACCTGTGTGACTCATCAGGGTGAGTACTGTGATATTACGTTTGTATTCTGCCCACCTTATTACTCATAAAATCTTCTGACTGACCTGTGTGACTCATCAGGGTGAGTACTGTGATATTACGTGTGTATTCTGCCCACCTTATTACTCATAAAATCTTCTGACTGACCTGTGTGACTCATCAGGGTGAGTACTGTGATATTACATATGTATTTTCCCACTTTATTACTCATAAAATCTTCTGACTGACCTGTGTGACTCATCAGGGTGAGTACTGTGATATTACGTGTGTATTCTGCCCACCTTATTACTCATAAAATCTTCTGACTGACCTGTGTGACTCATCAGGGTGAGTACTGTGATATTACGTGTGTATTCTGCCCACCTTATTACTCATAAAATCTTCTGACTGACCTGTGTGACTCATCAGGGTGAGTACTGTGATATTACGTGTGTATTCTGCCTACCTTATTACTCATAAAATCTTGACTGACCTGTGTGACTCATCAGGGTGAGTACTGTGATGTTACGTGTGTATTCTGCCCACCTTATTACTCATAAAATCTTCTGACTGACCTGTGTGACTCATCAGGGTGAGTACTGTGATATTACATGTGTATTCTGCCCACCTTATTACTCATAAAATCTTCTGACTGACCTGTGTGACTCATCAGGGTGAGTACTGTGATATTACGTGTGTATTCTGCCCACCTTATTACTCATAAAATCTTCTGACTGACCTGTGTGACTCATCAGGGTGAGTACTGTGATATTACGTTTGTATTCTGCCCACCTTATTACTCATAAAATCTTCTGACTGACCTGTGTGACTCATCAGGGTGAGTACTGTGATATTACATGTGTATTCTGCCCACCTTATTACTCATAAAATCTTCTGACTGACCTGTGTGACTCATCAGGGTGAGTACTGTGATATTACGTGTGTATTCTGCCCACCTTATTACTCATAAAATCTTCTGACTGACCTGTGTGACTCATCAGGGTGAGTACTGTGATATTACGTTTGTATTCTGCCCACCTTATTACTCATAAAATCTTCTGACTGACCTGTGTGACTCATCAGGGTGAGTACTGTGATATTACGTGTGTATTCTGCCCACCTTATTACTCATAAAATCTTCTGACTGACCTGTGTGACTCATCAGGGTGAGTACTGTGATATTACATGTGTATTCTGCCCACCTTATTACTCATAAAATCTTCTGACTGACCTGTGTGACTCATCAGGGTGAGTACTGTGATATTACGTGTGTATTCTGCCCACCTTATTACTCATACAATCTTCTGACTGACCTGTGTGACTCATCAGGGTGAGTACTGTGATATTACATGTGTATTCTGCCCACCTTATTACTCATAAAATCTTCTGACTGACCTGTGTGACTCATCAGGGTGAGTACTGTGATATTACGTGTGTATTCTGCCCACCTTATTACTCATAAAATCTTCTGACTGACCTGTGTGACTCATCAGTGTGAGTACTGTGATATTACGTTTGTATTCTGCCCACCTTATTACTCATAAAATCTTCTGACTGACCTGTGTGACTCATCAGGGTGAGTACTGTGATATTACGTTTGTATTCTGCCCACTTTATTACTCATAAAATCTTCTGACTGACCTGTGTGACTCATCAGGGTGAGTACTGTGATATTACGTGTGTATTCTGCCCACCTTATTACTCATAACATCTTCTGACTGACCTGTGTGACTCATCAGGGTGAGTACTGTGATATTACGTGTGTATTCTGCCCACCTTATTACTCATAAAATCCTCTGACTGACCTGTGTGACTCATCAGGGTGAGCACTGTGAAAGTACTTTTATTCGTTAGCACCAATTTTGGTGGTTTCTACAAAATGCATTGATCCATGGGTTCTTGAATTCATGGTTTCAAACATTACAGGCAACAGTCAATGGGATTTTTTTTCCGTTGGATCTTTATTTCCGTGGTTTAAGTGTATCATGAAATCCACAAAAAATAGAACCCCATAATCAATAATGATTTCACAGTATCATACACAATCAGAAAGGTTATATACTTATTCTAAAACAAAATACATGTACATAGAAGTAGTGCATTTAAATAACTGCATACTATGCACACTAGATTATGGTATATTATGTAATTCAATGGTATAAAAATAGTTGGTGTAATGGCTAACATTCGTGCCATGGGTGCATTAGATCATGGGTTCAAGTCCTGTTTGTGTCAAACCAAAGACCATAACATTTGTATTTGCTGCTTTTATGCATGCAGCATTAAGGAGTAAGAGCAAAGACTGGTTGACTCAGAATCATAATAATGTGTCTGATTGCAGTGACACATCTACCTGTGGACTGTTGTTTTATTGAGCTAACACTACAAAAATCCAACAAATGAGTGTTGGTCTTTTACAAAGTGGAAATCGTCATCATTTCATCTAAATGTAACTTGTTCTCAAAATGATATAGTTGAAAAATTGCTCATTTGACATTAAAGAGCAATCACTCAATCAATCAAAATAGGGAAAATATTTATCATAACATCATACATTTTTTCTATTTTCATTTTTTTCAAAATTACTTATTTAATAGTTATCCTTACTAAATATATCACAGTAACATAATTAAGGGCTTATAGGATTTTAAAAGTGTGTATTTTGCATAAACAATTACGGTAATGGGAATACACAAAAAAAACACCATTATGACTTACTGTTCATAACACATTCTATTTTGAGACATCTGATTGGCTAGATTTACATCCACAAACAGTCTCTTCTCCCTGTCTTTATCCAATTGTAGCCTGTCTATACCCGGAACTACAATCTGAGTAGACTTCACTGTTGGAGCGGGTTCAGAGGTCACTTGTACTCTAGCAGCAGTACCTGAAGCTGACAGCACTATGATTTCATCGCTGAAGAGAAATTATAATTCAATGATTAATATCATTGCTTCTGTGTTAATTTTTGTCTACAAGATAAAAATGTCCAGGAATTTCAAAACTAAATATAATTCTGTGGAATTAAAGTAAAGAGTAAGCACTGAGATCACATACACCACGCTTCCAGTACGATAGTGGAAAAATCTACTCACAAAAGGATTGTCTGAAAATGGATGTTACTCGAACTTGATGTGAGTTTTGGTGAGGAGAAGCAGCCATAATATTTAAAAAGTGTTACCAGATAGATGTCTGTTCCATATAACCTAATACAGCATGACATCCCATCGCTCTCATATGTGACCTGATTTCTGTTCTTATTTCTAACCACCAGACGTCTCTCGTCTCCGGTTCCTCTGAAAAAGGTAATGTTAAGCATTTAATAAACTATGGTGCAATATAAATAGATAATATTAGTGCATTGTCTAAACATAAAGTTTATCGGTATGAGGCTTAGAAACTGGGACAAAGACAAGTTTCACTAAGTTTTTCCACATTTTTTTTGCTGAATACACATAAAGTTTATATTTTAATACACTGTATTAATATTGTGTTCATCCTGCAGAAAATTACACTAATGAATAGATGCATATTATATATATCTGTAATATATTGTTTTTTGTTAAATATATTTCATTAAAGGAAAACGCCATGGTCTTAACAAGTTAGCGTGAAAATCTAAATGACAGTAAATAAAAGACATTTGTGTTAATGAATGTTAAAAATAGTATACCGTAAGGTAGAATTTGGTCATTGAAGTTGCATGTAGCACCAAATATTGGGGATCACCATTTTTCGTAACTCTTCAATGTGAGGAGACAAAAGGCATAATCCATTCTCGGATTATACCTGCAATTAAAGATCTTCCGAAAGAGCTGTGACGTCATGCAATCTGTATCGTATATTATAGCAGCATTGCTCAGTTGCAATTTTATCATTAAAAATTATGTACATCGTAAAATAACGTCGTATATTTATCTGTTGATATTTACAAATCATTATGACTTCATGTCAAACATTTTATTGCACTAACGAAAAGGGAAAGTGTGAGAAGAATTTGTTTTTTGGCATTACCGATCAGGACTTCCCTAGTTAACAAATCGACCAGTGACCACGAAAAACTCGGGAAAGTATGACAGCATTGACGACAAAAAAGAAAAAAGCATATGCACGGATAAAACGAGTTAAAAGTGAGTTATTTATCCTATGGCCAATCATGTAAAACATTGAATTATACGTAGATCCCCCCTCCAATACAAATAAACTCATTTGTTTTATGAAAATGTAACATGGGATGGGAATATTAAGAAAAAAAATTAGGACGATATACAAATTGCTAACATTGTATTGCAGTTGATCTGATATTAAAACATAACCAAAAGGGCTCGATGTTGGGAAGAGTCAAAATTTATTTATTTATTCAACTAACATGATCTGCCTCCGTGACGTCACATGAAGAGGTGTCATGGCCGCTTACACTATGACAGGAAATTCCAAATATTCATATTTCTTAATTGGGTATATTAATGTTAATAAAGGTATCTTTTATTTAATAATTAGCTATTTACGAATAAAAAGTTACAATGTATTGAATTATAACAATTGCCTTTAAGCATTTAATTCAAAGTGAGCTTTGGGGGTTGTCATGGTAGTGATCGTATGGTAGTTGGATTTACATCTACCTGTGCAATCAGTGCCTATCACCACTATAGTTGTGAGTTTGAATCCCACTGATGGCAAGATGTACTCAATCCAACATTATGTGATAAAGTTTGTGAGTGACTTGCACAGGTCAGTGGTTTTCTCCACCAATAAAACTGACTGCAACATAACTGAAATATTGTTGAAAGCACTACCTGTAGAATGTTTTTTTTTATCATTGATAATGTAAAAGTATGAGTATACCTGGATTATGTATCTTGTCCAGAAGTTTGACTGACCGTGCAGACACTACACCTCCAAGATGGCTTATAAATCCAACAGGGAAACTTGTCATTGTGAAGAAGGGATATTCCTGAAATATTAACAAATTCGTAAAAAAATAAAATAATAGGTAAAGTGAGTGAGTGTTTTTTGTTTAACACTAAGTGAGAAATTTTTCAGCTATTGTGGATTCATTGTATTACATGGTATACCAATTTTCATGGATTTCGTGGATAGTACTAAACCATGAAATTAAGAATGCAACGGATACCTGTCAATTTTTGTGGTTTTAAAATATACAAGTTCATGGATTTGTAAATTTGTGGATTTTATATTTTCAACATAATAAGTTTCATTGGGTAACAAATCTACGAGAAAGCTTCAATTCATTAGACAGATGAGTCGTCGAGAATTATGTAATCGGAAGTGGCACGTGGATATTAACGTGTTCGTCTTGACAGTTGAAGAAAATTGTAAATTTAACAGAATCCATTTTATCGAATTTGAAAATTTTTAAAAATCACCAGAAATTATTTTATTAGCACATACACTAGCAATTTTCTTCAATATATGTTAAATTCTTTTTTTATGTTTTACAAATATCTATTCTCCATTTTATTTTCAATTTTTGTTTTTTACAACTAAAAAAAAACCCAATAAAGTTTTTTTTCTCATTATTTTTATTCCAATTACAGATTGTACTTGTAAAATTATTTCAAAATTTTCGATCTTTTATTACGTAAAACCTCAGATTGAAACCACCCGCAAGTTGTTTCACAAGATTAATCCTGACCCGGGGCAAATATAGTCGACTTATGCATTGAATTGTTTAACGAAAGCTGTTGAAAGGTGATAAAATATGTTTCTTGAAGGGCGTTATAATTTAATAGAGAAATGTTTATTAGAAATGTGTCACCATCAGATTTGAAGTAAATTTTATTTTTATAACCAGAAGATGCTAAAATCTTTTCACAAATAAGCATTTCTGTCGTTTTTACACATGCATTCAAATCTAAATCATTCCAAAACATGTACATGTGGATTATAACCCATTAAAAGGTATGCTCATACTTATTTCATCATTAAATTGTTAACTGAACCCTATACAGCTGGTCCAGAAAGTCGAGGTTAATCAAGGACATCATATGGCTATATATCGATGTCAAACTGCTTACCAAGTTTCATTGGATTCTTAATTTCGTGTCTCAGCCTACCCATGAAAATTGATACCCCACAAATAAAAGTGATTTCACAGTATATGATAAGAAAGTTTAAGCAGTGATAGTTAATAATTCCACCAATATCAACATCAATATATACAATGTATATATATGTAAGACTCAGATCGACGTCCAGCCTCTAATCGATGTCCAAAGCTCAAATCGGCGTCCAATTCTCAAATATATGGCCGTTTTTCACTTTCTCAAATCGACGTTCAATTACGTCACTGATGTATACTTCAAATGACAAATGACATTACACTCGTTAGGACATTGTTTTGAAACAATGATGGAGAAGGGACAAGACCAGATTCAGAATACATTATACATTCTACTTTAGCGGACCCTAATCCTAACTTAACCTTAGCCCTAACCCTAACCCTAACCTTAACCCTAAACCTAACCCTAACCCTAATCCTAACCCTAACCATAATCCTAACCTTAACCCTAACCCTAAACCTAACCTCAACCCCAAATAATATTAATGAATGGGAAAATGCTTTAAAAACACACAAAACAAAAAACAACAACTTTAAGAAACAGATAAAAAAAAACACGCAAAACAAAACTGTCATTACAATTATTTTTGATGGCAAACTTTGATCGTGTAAACTGGCCTATAGAGATGCGAGTTTGGAAAGGCCGCCGATTTGAGAATATCCTAAAATTGGACCGTGATTTGAGATAATAACGTCAGTGGACGTCGATTTGAGTCTGGACGTCGATCTGAGTCTATCATATATGTACTAACTATAGCAGGAGATCCACAAATTAATGTATTCACAAAAATAAAAAAATTCCTCAAACCACGAAAATTGGTACCCATCAATTTAATTTAATTTACAGTATGTCATGGCTAGAATATGCCTTAGTGATGATGATGATGTCTGTTTTGTATCAGAATCACACGCTGTTTGAGCTGGAGTTTTTTTTAGTGCTAATTCAGTGAAAACAACAGTCTACAGGAAGACATGTTGTTTCAATCGGACATATTAGCCATTTTCAGAGCCAACTTATCCTTATATTTTGCTGTGTGCTTGACAGAGAACCACTAATACCAATTATATGGTCTTTGGTTTTACCTGATTGGGGATCAACCCACCATCTTCAGTACTTGAGAATACAACTAATAACATTGAAGAATGAAATCTTCAAAATTATTCACAAAATGGGTGAGTACAGTGAGTGAGTGAGTGATTGCTGTTCAACACCAAGTGAGTAATTGTTCAGCTATAACCTGGTCAGAACATTAGCTACATTCTGATGAGATCATGATGATGTCCTCTGGCCAGAAAATTAGCTACATTCTGATGAGATCATGATCATGTTGTCATCTGGCCAGAACATTAGCTACATTCTGATGAGATCATGATCATGATATCCTCTGGCCAGAACATTAGTTACATTCTGATGAGATCATGATCATGATGTCCTCTGGCCAGAACATTAGCTACATTCTGATGAGATCATGATCATTATATCCTCTGGCCAGAACATTAGCTACATTCTGATGAGATCATGATCATGATGTCCTCTGGCCAGAACATTAGCTACATTCTGATGAGATCATGATGTCCGCTGGCCAGAACATTAGCTACATTCTGATGAGATCATGATCATGATATCCCCTGTACAGAACATTAGCTACATTCTGATGAGATCATGATGATGATGTCCGCTGGCCAGAACATTAGCTACATTCTGATGAGATCATGATCAACATGTCCTCTGGCCTAAACATTAGTTACATTCTGATGAGATCATGATATCTGCTGGCCAGAACAATAGCTACATTCTGATGAGATCATGATCATGATATCCCCTGGCCAGAACATTAGTTACATTCTGATTAGATCATGATCATGATATCCTCTGGCCAGAACATTAGCTACATTCTGATGAGATCATGATCATGATGTCCTCTGGCCAGAACATTAGCTACATTCTGATGAGATCATGATCATGATGTCCTCTGGCCAGAACATTAGTTACATTCTGATGAGATCATGATGTCCGCTGGCCAGAACATTAGCTACATTTTGATGAGATCATGATCATGATATCCCTTGGCCAGAACATTAGTTACATTCTGATGAGATCATGATGATGTCCTCTGGCCAGAACATTAGCTACATTCTGATGAGATCATGATCATGATATCCCCTGGCCAGAACATTAGTTACATTCTGATGAGATCATGATGATGTCCCTTGGCCAGAACATTAGCTACATTCTGATGAGATCATGATGATGATGTCCGCTGGCCAGAACATTAGCTACATTCTGATGAGATCATGACGATGATGTCCCCTGGCCAGAACATTAGCTATATTCTGATGAGATCATGATCATGATATCCCCTGGCCAGAACATTAGCTACATTCTGATGAGATCATGACGATGATGTCCCCTGGCCAGAACATTAGCTATATTCTGATGAGATCATGATCATGATATCCCCTGGCCAGAACATTAGTTACATTCTGATGAGATCATGATGATGTCCCTTGGCCAGAACATTAGCTACATTCTGATGAGATCATGATGATGATGTCCGCTGGCCAGAACATTAGCTACATTCTGATGAGATCATGACGATGATGTCCCCTGGCCAGAACATTAGCTATATTCTGATGAGATCATGATATCCCCTGGCCAGAACATTAGCTACATTCTGATGAGATCATGATGATGTCTTCTGGCCAGAACATTAATTACATTCTGATGAGATCATGATGTCCACTGGCCAGAACATTAGCTACATTCTGATGAGATCATGATGATGATATCCCCTGGCCAGAACATTAGTTACATTCTGATGAGATCATGATCATGATGTCCCCTGGCCAAAACATTAGTTACATTCTGATGAGATCATGATCATGATATCCCCTGGTCAGAACATTAGTTACATTCTGATGAGATCATGATCATGATGTCCTCTGGCCAGAACATTAGTTACATTCTGATGAGATCATGATCATGATGTCCTCTGGCCAGAACATTAGCTACATTCTGATGAGATCATGATGTCCGCTGGCCAGAACATTAGCTACATTCTGATGAGATCATGATCATGATGTCCTCTGGCCAGAACATTAGCTACATTCTGATGAGATCATGATGATGTCCTCTGACCAGAACATTAGTTACATTCTGATGAGATCATGATGATGATGTCCTCTGGCAAGAACATTAGCTACATTCTGATGAGATCATGATCATGATGTCCTCTGGACAGAACATTAGCTACATTCTGATGAGTTCATGATCATGATGTCCTCTGGCTAAAATATTAGCTACATTCTGATGAGATCATGATCATGATGTCCTCTGGCCAGAACATTAGCTACATTCTGATGAGATCATGTTATCCGCTGGCCAGAACATTAGCTACATTCAGATGAGATCATGATCATGATATCCCCTGGCCAGAACATTAGTTACATTCTGATGAGATCATGATCATGATATCCTCTGGCCAGAACATTAGCTACATTCTGATGAGATCATGATCATGATGTCCTCTGGCCAGAACATTAGCTACATTCTGATGAGATCATGATGTCCGCTGGCCAGAACATTAGCTACATTCTGATGAGATCATGAACATGATGTCTTCTGGCCAGAACATTAGCTACATTCTGATGAGATCATGATCATGATATCCCTTGGCCAGAACATTAGCTACATTCTGATGAGATCATGATGATGTCCCCTGGCCAGAACACTAGCTACATTCTGATGAGATCATGATCATGATATCCTCTGGCCAGAACATTAGCTACATTCTGATGAGATCATGATCGTGATGTCCTCTGGCCAGAACATTAGCTACATTCTGATGAGATCATGATGATGATGTCTTCTGGCCAGAACATTAGCTACATTCTGATGAGATCATGATCATGTTTTCCTCTGGCCAGAACATTAGCTACATTCTGATGAGATCATGATCATGATATCCTCTGGCCAGAACATTAGCTACATTCTGATGAGATCATGATGATGTCCTCTGGCCAGAACATTAGTTACATTCTGATGAGATCATGATGATGTCCCCTGGCCAGAACATTAGCTACATTCTGAGGAGATCATGATGATGATATCCTCTGGCCAGAACATTAGCTACATTCTGATGAGATCATGATGATGATATCCTCTGGCCAGAACATTAGCTACATTCAGATGAGATCACGATCATGATATCCCCTGGCCAGTACATTTGTTACATTCTGATGAGATCATGATCATGATATCCTCTGGCCAGAACATTAGCTACATTCTGATGAGATCATGATCATGATGTCCTCTGGCCAGAACATTAGCTACATTCTGATGAGATCATGATGTCCGCTGGCCAGAACATTAGCTACATTTTGATGAGATCATGATCATGATATCCCCTGGCCAGAACATTAGTTACATTCTGATGAGATCATGATGACGATGTCCCCTGGCCAGAACATTAGTTACATTCTGATGAGATCATGATCATGATATCCTCTGGCCATAACATTAGCTACATTCTGATGAGATCATGATCATGATGTCCACTGGACAGAACATTAGCTATATTCTGATGAGTTCATGATCATGATGTCCTCTGGCTAAAACATTAGCTACATTCTGATGAGATCATGATCATGATGTCCTCTGGCCAGAACATTAACTACATTCTGATGAGATCATGATCATGATGTCCTCTGGGCAGAACATTAGCTACATTCTGATGAGATCATGATCATGATATCCCTTGGCCAGAACATTAGCTACATTCTGATGAGATCATGATGATGTCCCCTGGCCAGAACATTAGCTACATTCTGATGAGATCATGATCATGATGTCCCCTGGCCAGAACACTAGCTACATTCTTATGAGATCATGATCATGATATCCTCTGGCCAGAACATTAGCTACATTCTGATGAGATCATGATCGTGATGTCCTCTGGCCAGAACATTAGCTACATTCTGATGAGATCATGATGATGATGTCTTCTGGCCAGAACATTAGCTACATTCTGATGAGATCATGAACATGATGTCCTCTGGCCAGAACATTAGCTACATTCTGATGAGATCATGATCATGATATCCCTTGGCCAGAACATTAGCTACATTCTGATGAGATCATGATGATGTCCCCTGGCCAGAACATTAGCTACATTCTGATGAGATCATGATCATGATGTCCCCTGGCCAGAACACTAGCTACATTCTGATGAGATCATGATCATGATATCCTCTGGCCAGAACATTAGCTACATTCTGATGAGATCATGATCGTGATGTCCTCTGGCCAGAACATTAGCTACATTCTGATGAGATCATGATGATGATGTCTTCTGGCCAGAACATTAGCTACATTCTGATGAGATCATGATCATGTTTTCCTCTGGCCAGAACATTAGCTACATTCTGATGAGATCATGATCATGATATCCTCTGGCCAGAACATTAGCTACATTCTGATGAGATCATGATGATGTCCTCTGGCCAGAACATTAGTTACATTCTGATGAGATCATGATGATGTCCCCTGGCCAGAACATTAGCTACATTCTGAGGAGATCATGATGATGATATCCTCTGGCCAGAACATTAGCTACATTCTGATGAGATCATGATGATGTCCCCTGGCCAGAACATTAGCTACATTCTGAGGAGATCATGATGATGATATCCTCTGGCCAGAACATTAGCTACATTCAGATGAGATCATGATCATGATATCCCCTGGCCAGTACATTTGTTACATTCTGATGAGATCATGATCATGATATCCTCTGGCCAGAACATTAGCTACATTCTGATGAGATCATGATCATGATGTCCTCTGGCCAGAACATTAGCTACATTCTGATGAGATCATGATGTCCGCTGGCCAGAACATTAGCTACATTTTGATGAGATCATGATCATGATATCCCCTGGCCAGAACATTAGTTACATTCTGATGAGATCATGATGACGATGTCCCCTGGCCAGAACATTAGTTACATTCTGATGAGATCATGATCATGATATCCTCTGGCCATAACATTAGCTACATTCTGATGAGATCATGATCATGATGTCCACTGGACAGAACATTAGCTATATTCTGATGAGTTCATGATCATGATGTCCTCTGGCTAAAACATTAGCTACATTCTGATGAGATCATGATCATGATGTCCTCTGGCCAGAACATTAACTACATTCTGATGAGATCATGATCATGATGTCCTCTGGGCAGAACATTAGCTACATTCTGATGAGATCATGATCATGATATCCCTTGGCCAGAACATTAGCTACATTCTGATGAGATCATGATGATGTCCCCTGGCCAGAACATTAGCTACATTCTGATGAGATCATGATCATGATGTCCCCTGGCCAGAACACTAGCTACATTCTGATGAAATCATGATCATGATATCCTCTGGCCAGAACATTAGCTACATTCTGATGAGATCATGATCGTGATGTCCTCTGGCCAGAACATTAGCTACATTCTGATGAGATCATGATGATGATGTCTTCTGGCCAGAACATTAGCTACATTCTGATGAGATCATGATCATGTTTTCCTCTGGCCAGAACATTAGCTACATTCTGATGAGATCATGATCATGTTTTCCTCTGGCCAGAACATTAGCTACATTCTGATGAGATCATGATCATGATGTCCTCTGGCCAGAACATTAGCTACATTCTGATGAGATCATGATCATGATGTCCTCTGGCCAGAACATTAGCTACATTCTGATGAGATCATGATCATGATATCCCTTGGCCAGAACATTAGCTACATTCTGATCAGATCATGATGATGTCCCCTGGCCAGAACATTAGCTACATTCTGATGAGATCATGATCATGATGTCCCCTGGCCAGAACACTAGCTACATTCTTATGAGATCATGATCATGATATTCTCTGGCCAGAACATTAGCTACATTCTGATGAGATCATGATCGTGATGTCCCCTGGCCAGAACATTAGCTACATTCTGATAAGATCATGATGATGATGTCTTCTGGCCAGAACATTAGCTACATTCTGATGAGATCATGATCATGTTTTCCTCTGGCCAGAACATTAGCTACATTCTGATGAGATCATGATCATGATATCATCTGGCCAGAACATTAGCTACATTCTGATGAGATCATGATGATGTCCCCTGGCCAGAACATTAGCTACATTCTGAGGAGATCATGATGATGATATCCTCTGGCCAGAACATTAGCTACATTCTGATGAGATCATCATCATGATATCCTCTGGCCAGAACATTAGCTACATTCTGATGAGATCATGATGATGTCCCCTGGCCAGAACATTAGCTACATTCTGACGAGATCATGATGATGATATCCTCTGGCCAGAACATTAGCTACATTCTGAGGAGATCATGATGATGTCCCCTGGCCAGAACATTAGCTACATTCTGAGGAGATCATGATGATGATATCCCCTGGCCAGAACATTAGCTACATTCAGATGAGATCATGATCATGATATCCCCTGGCCAGAACATTAGTTACATTATGATGAGATCATGATCATGATATCCTCTGGCCAGAACATTAGCTACATTCTGATGAGATCATGATCATGATGTCCTCTGGCCAGAACATTAGCTACATTCTGATGAGATCATGATGTCCGCTGGCCAGAACATTAGCTACATTTTGATGAGATCATGATCATGATATCCCCTGGCCAGAACATTAGTTACATTCTGATGAGATCATGATCATGATGTCCTCTGGCCAGAACATTAGCTACATTCTGATGAGATCATGATGTCCGCTGGCCAGAACATTAGCTACATTCTGATGAGATCATGATCATGATGTCATCTGGCCAGAACATTAGCTACATTCTGATGAGATCATGATGATGATGTCCTCTGGCCAGAACATTAGCTACATTCTGATGAGATCATGATGATGATGTTCCCTGGCCAGAACATTAGCTACATTCTGATGAGATCATGATGATGATATCCTCTGGCCAAAACATTAGTTACATTCTGATGAGATCATGATCATGATATCCCCTGGTCAGAACATTAGCTACATTCTGATGAGATCATGATGATGATGTCCTCTGGCCAGAACATTAGTTACATTCTGATGAGATCATGATCATGATATCCTCTGGCCAGAACATTAGCTACATTCTGATGAGATCATGATGATGTCCTCTGGCCAGAACATTAGTTACATTCTGATGAGATCATGATGATGTCCCCTTGCCAGAACATTAGCTACATTCTGAGGAGATCATGATGATGATATCCTCTGGCCAGAACATTAGCTACATTCTGATGAGATCATGATGATGTCCCCTGGCCAGAACATTAGCTACATTCTGAGGAGATCATGATGATGATATCCTCTGGCCAGAACATTAGCTACATTCAGATGAGATCATGATCATGATATCCCCTGGCCAGAACATTTGTTACATTCTGATGAGATCATGATCATGATATCCTCTGGCCAGAACATTAGCTACATTCTGATGAGATCATGATCATGATGTCCTCTGGCCAGAACATTAGCTACATTCTGATGAGATCATGATGTCCGCTGGCCAGAACATTAGCTACATTTTGATGAGATCATGATCATGATGTCCTCTGGCCAGAACATTAGTTACATTCTGATGAGATCATGATGTCCGCTGGCCAGAACATTAGCTACATTTTGATGAGATCATGATCATGATATCCCTTGGCCAGAACATTAGTTACATTCTGATGAGATCATGATGATGTCCTCTGGCCAGAACATTAGCTACATTCTGATGAGATCATGATCATGATATCCCCTGGCCAGAACATTAGTTACATTCTGATGAGATCATGATGATGTCCCTTGGCCAGAACATTAGCTACATTCTGATGAGATCATGATGATGATGTCCGCTGGCCAGAACATTAGCTACATTCTGATGAGATCATGACGATGATGTCCCCTGGCCAGAACATTAGCTATATTCTGATGAGATCATGATCATGATATCCCCTGGCCAGAACATTAGCTACATTCTGATGAGATCATGACGATGATGTCCCCTGGCCAGAACATTAGCTATATTCTGATGAGATCATGATCATGATATCCCCTGGCCAGAACATTAGTTACATTCTGATGAGATCATGATGATGTCCCTTGGCCAGAACATTAGCTACATTCTGATGAGATCATGATGATGATGTCCGCTGGCCAGAACATTAGCTACATTCTGATGAGATCATGACGATGATGTCCCCTGGCCAGAACATTAGCTATATTCTGATGAGATCATGATATCCCCTGGCCAGAACATTAGCTACATTCTGATGAGATCATGATGATGTCTTCTGGCCAGAACATTAATTACATTCTGATGAGATCATGATGTCCACTGGCCAGAACATTAGCTACATTCTGATGAGATCATGATGATGATATCCCCTGGCCAGAACATTAGTTACATTCTGATGAGATCATGATGATGATGTCCCCTGGCCAAAACATTAGTTACATTCTGATGAGATCATGATCATGATATCCCCTGGTCAGAACATTAGTTACATTCTGATGAGATCATGATCATGATGTCCTCTGGCCAGAACATTAGTTACATTCTGATGAGATCATGATCATGATGTCCTCTGGCCAGAACATTAGCTACATTCTGATGAGATCATGATGTCCGCTGGCCAGAACATTAGCTACATTCTGATGAGATCATGATCATGATGTCCTCTGGCCAGAACATTAGCTACATTCTGATGAGATCATGATGATGTCCTCTGACCAGAACATTAGTTACATTCTGATGAGATCATGATGATGATGTCCTCTGGCAAGAACATTAGCTACATTCTGATGAGATCATGATCATGATGTCCTCTGGACAGAACATTAGCTACATTCTGATGAGTTCATGATCATGATGTCCTCTGGCTAAAACATTAGCTACATTCTGATGAGATCATGATCATGATGTCCTCTGGCCAGAACATTAGCTACATTCTGATGAGATCATGTTATCCGCTGGCCAGAACATTAGCTACATTCAGATGAGATCATGATCATGATATCCCCTGGCCAGAACATTAGTTACATTCTGATGAGATCATGATCATGATATCCTCTGGCCAGAACATTAGCTACATTCTGATGAGATCATGATCATGATGTCCTCTGGCCAGAACATTAGCTACATTCTGATGAGATCATGATGTCCGCTGGCCAGAACATTAGCTACATTCTGATGAGATCATGAACATGATGTCTTCTGGCCAGAACATTAGCTACATTCTGATGAGATCATGATCATGATATCCCTTGGCCAGAACATTAGCTACATTCTGATGAGATCATGATGATGTCCCCTGGCCAGAACATTAGCTACATTCTGATGAGATCATGATCATGATGTCCCCTGGCCAGAACACTAGCTACATTCTGATGAGATCATGATCATGATATCCTCTGGCCAGAACATTAGCTACATTCTGATGAGATCATGATCGTGATGTCCTCTGGCCAGAACATTAGCTACATTCTGATGAGATCATGATGATGATGTCTTCTGGCCAGAACATTAGCTACATTCTGATGAGATCATGATCATGTTTTCCTCTGGCCAGAACATTAGCTACATTCTGATGAGATCATGATCATGATATCCTCTGGCCAGAACATTAGCTACATTCTGATGAGATCATGATGATGTCCTCTGGCCAGAACATTAGTTACATTCTGATGAGATCATGATGATGTCCCCTGGCCAGAACATTAGCTACATTCTGAGGAGATCATGATGATGATATCCTCTGGCCAGAACATTAGCTACATTCTGATGAGATCATGATGATGTCCCCTGGCCAGAACATTAGCTACATTCTGAGGAGATCATGATGATGATATCCTCTGGCCAGAACATTAGCTACATTCAGATGAGATCACGATCATGATATCCCCTGGCCAGTACATTTGTTACATTCTGATGAGATCATGATCATGATATCCTCTGGCCAGAACATTAGCTACATTCTGATGAGATCATGATCATGATGTCCTCTGGCCAGAACATTAGCTACATTCTGATGAGATCATGATGTCCGCTGGCCAGAACATTAGCTACATTTTGATGAGATCATGATCATGATATCCCCTGGCCAGAACATTAGTTACATTCTGATGAGATCATGATGACGATGTCCCCTGGCCAGAACATTAGTTACATTCTGATGAGATCATGATCATGATATCCTCTGGCCATAACATTAGCTACATTCTGATGAGATCATGATCATGATGTCCACTGGACAGAACATTAGCTATATTCTGATGAGTTCATGATCATGATGTCCTCTGGCTAAAACATTAGCTACATTCTGATGAGATCATGATCATGATGTCCTCTGGCCAGAACATTAACTACATTCTGATGAGATCATGATCATGATGTCCTCTGGGCAGAACATTAGCTACATTCTGATGAGATCATGATCATGATATCCCTTGGCCAGAACATTAGCTACATTCTGATGAGATCATGATGATGTCCCCTGGCCAGAACATTAGCTACATTCTGATGAGATCATGATCATGATGTCCCCTGGCCAGAACACTAGCTACATTCTTATGAGATCATGATCATGATATCCTCTGGCCAGAACATTAGCTACATTCTGATGAGATCATGATCGTGATGTCCTCTGGCCAGAACATTAGCTACATTCTGATGAGATCATGATGATGATGTCTTCTGGCCAGAACATTAGCTACATTCTGATGAGATCATGAACATGATGTCCTCTGGCCAGAACATTAGCTACATTCTGATGAGATCATGATCATGATATCCCTTGGCCAGAACATTAGCTACATTCTGATGAGATCATGATGATGTCCCCTGGCCAGAACATTAGCTACATTCTGATGAGATCATGATCATGATGTCCCCTGGCCAGAACACTAGCTACATTCTGATGAGATCATGATCATGATATCCTCTGGCCAGAACATTAGCTACATTCTGATGAGATCATGATCGTGATGTCCTCTGGCCAGAACATTAGCTACATTCTGATGAGATCATGATGATGATGTCTTCTGGCCAGAACATTAGCTACATTCTGATGAGATCATGATCATGTTTTCCTCTGGCCAGAACATTAGCTACATTCTGATGAGATCATGATCATGATATCCTCTGGCCAGAACATTAGCTACATTCTGATGAGATCATGATGATGTCCTCTGGCCAGAACATTAGTTACATTCTGATGAGATCATGATGATGTCCCCTGGCCAGAACATTAGCTACATTCTGAGGAGATCATGATGATGATATCCTCTGGCCAGAACATTAGCTACATTCTGATGAGATCATGATGATGTCCCCTGGCCAGAACATTAGCTACATTCTGAGGAGATCATGATGATGATATCCTCTGGCCAGAACATTAGCTACATTCAGATGAGATCATGATCATGATATCCCCTGGCCAGTACATTTGTTACATTCTGATGAGATCATGATCATGATATCCTCTGGCCAGAACATTAGCTACATTCTGATGAGATCATGATCATGATGTCCTCTGGCCAGAACATTAGCTACATTCTGATGAGATCATGATGTCCGCTGGCCAGAACATTAGCTACATTTTGATGAGATCATGATCATGATATCCCCTGGCCAGAACATTAGTTACATTCTGATGAGATCATGATGACGATGTCCCCTGGCCAGAACATTAGTTACATTCTGATGAGATCATGATCATGATATCCTCTGGCCATAACATTAGCTACATTCTGATGAGATCATGATCATGATGTCCACTGGACAGAACATTAGCTATATTCTGATGAGTTCATGATCATGATGTCCTCTGGCTAAAACATTAGCTACATTCTGATGAGATCATGATCATGATGTCCTCTGGCCAGAACATTAACTACATTCTGATGAGATCATGATCATGATGTCCTCTGGGCAGAACATTAGCTACATTCTGATGAGATCATGATCATGATATCCCTTGGCCAGAACATTAGCTACATTCTGATGAGATCATGATGATGTCCCCTGGCCAGAACATTAGCTACATTCTGATGAGATCATGATCATGATGTCCCCTGGCCAGAACACTAGCTACATTCTGATGAGATCATGATCATGATATCCTCTGGCCAGAACATTAGCTACATTCTGATGAGATCATGATCGTGATGTCCTCTGGCCAGAACATTAGCTACATTCTGATGAGATCATGATGATGATGTCTTCTGGCCAGAACATTAGCTACATTCTGATGAGATCATGATCATGTTTTCCTCTGGCCAGAACATTAGCTACATTCTGATGAGATCATGATCATGTTTTCCTCTGGCCAGAACATTAGCTACATTCTGATGAGATCATGATCATGATGTCCTCTGGCCAGAACATTAGCTACATTCTGATGAGATCATGATCATGATGTCCTCTGGCCAGAACATTAGCTACATTCTGATGAGATCATGATCATGATATCCCTTGGCCAGAACATTAGTTACATTCTGATCAGATCATGATGATGTCCCCTGGCCAGAACATTAGCTACATTCTGATGAGATCATGATCATGATGTCCCCTGGCCAGAACACTAGCTACATTCTTATGAGATCATGATCATGATATTCTCTGGCCAGAACATTAGCTACATTCTGATGAGATCATGATCGTGATGTCCCCTGGCCAGAACATTAGCTACATTCTGATAAGATCATGATGATGATGTCTTCTGGCCAGAACATTAGCTACATTCTGATGAGATCATGATCATGTTTTCCTCTGGCCAGAACATTAGCTACATTCTGATGAGATCATGATCATGATATCATCTGGCCAGAACATTAGCTACATTCTGATGAGATCATGATGATGTCCCCTGGCCAGAACATTAGCTACATTCTGAGGAGATCATGATGATGATATCCTCTGGCCAGAACATTAGCTACATTCTGATGAGATCATCATCATGATATCCTCTGGCCAGAACATTAGCTACATTCTGATGAGATCATGATGATGTCCCCTGGCCAGAACATTAGCTACATTCTGACGAGATCATGATGATGATATCCTCTGGCCAGAACATTAGCTACATTCTGAGGAGATCATGATGATGTCCCCTGGCCAGAACATTAGCTACATTCTGAGGAGATCATGATGATGATATCCCCTGGCCAGAACATTAGCTACATTCAGATGAGATCATGATCATGATATCCCCTGGCCAGAACATTAGTTACATTATGATGAGATCATGATCATGATATCCTCTGGCCAGAACATTAGCTACATTCTGATGAGATCATGATCATGATGTCCTCTGGCCAGAACATTAGCTACATTCTGATGAGATCATGATGTCCGCTGGCCAGAACATTAGCTACATTCTGATGAGATCATGATCATGATGTCATCTGGCCAGAACATTAGCTACATTCTGATGAGATCATGATGATGATGTCCTCTGGCCAGAACATTAGCTACATTCTAATGAGATCATGATGATGATGTTCCCTGGCCAGAACATTAGCTACATTCTGATGAGATCATGATGATGATATCCTCTGGCCAAAACATTAGTTACATTCTGATGAGATCATGATCATGATATCCCCTGGTCAGAACATTAGCTACATTCTGATGAGATCATGATGATGATGTCCTCTGGCCAGAACATTAGTTACATTCTGATGAGATCATGATCATGATATCCTCTGGCCAGAACATTAGCTACATTCTGATGAGATCATGATGATGTCCTCTGGCCAGAACATTAGTTACATTCTGATGAGATCATGATGATGTCCCCTTGCCAGAACATTAGCTACATTCTGAGGAGATCATGATGATGATATCCTCTGGCCAGAACATTAGCTACATTCTGATGAGATCATGATGATGTCCCCTGGCCAGAACATTAGCTACATTCTGAGGAGATCATGATGATGATATCCTCTGGCCAGAACATTAGCTACATTCAGATGAGATCATGATCATGATATCCCCTGGCCAGAACATTTGTTACATTCTGATGAGATCATGATCATGATATCCTCTGGCCAGAACATTAGCTACATTCTGATGAGATCATGATCATGATGTCCTCTGGCCAGAACATTAGCTACATTCTGATGAGATCATGATGTCCGCTGGCCAGAACATTAGCTACATTTTGATGAGATCATGATCATGATATCCCCTGGCCAGAACATTAGTTACATTCTGATGAGATCATGATGACGATGTCCCCTGGCCAGAACATTAGCTACATTCTGATGAGATCATGATCATGATATCCTCTGGCCATAACATTAGCTACATTCTGATGAGATCATGATCATGATGTCCACTGGACAGAACATTAGTTACATTCTGATGAGATCATGATCATGATATCCTCTGGCCAGAACATTAGCTACATTCTGATGAGATCATGATCATGATGTCCTCTGGCCAGAACATTAGCTACATTCTGATGAGATCATGATGTCCGCTGGCCAGAACATTAGCTACATTTTGATGAGATCATGATCATGATGTCCTCTGGCCAGAACATTAGCTACATTCTGATGAGATCATGATGTCCGCTGGCCAGAACATTAGCTACATTCTGATGAGATCATGATCATGATGTCATCTGGCCAGAACATTAGCTACATTCTGATGAGATCATGATGATGATGTCCTCTGGCCAGAACATTAGCTACATTCTGATGAGATCATGATGATGATGTTCCCTGGCCAGAACATTAGCTACATTCTGATGAGATCATGATGATGATATCCTCTGGCCAAAACATTAGTTACATTCTGATGAGATCATGATCATGATATCCCCTGGTCAGAACATTAGTTACATTCTGATGAGATCATGATGATGATGTCCTCTGGCCAGAACATTAGTTACATTCTGATGAGATCATGATCATGATATCCTCTGGCCAGAACATTAGCTACATTCTGATGAGATCATGATGATGTCCTCTGGCCAGAACATTAGTTACATTCTGATGAGATCATGATGATGTCCCCTTGCCAGAACATTAGCTACATTCTGAGGAGATCATGATGATGATATCCTCTGGCCAGAACATTAGCTACATTCTGATGAGATCATGATGATGTCCCCTGGCCAGAACATTAGCTACATTCTGAGGAGATCATGATGATGATATCCTCTGGCCAGAACATTAGCTACATTCAGATGAGATCATGATCATGATATCCCCTGGCCAGAACATTTGTTACATTCTGATGAGATCATGATCATGATATCCTCTGGCCAGAACATTAGCTACATTCTGATGAGATCATGATCATGATGTCCTCTGGCCAGAACATTAGCTACATTCTGATGAGATCATGATGTCCGCTGGCCAGAACATTAGCTACATTTTGATGAGATCATGATCATGATATCCCCTGGCCAGAACATTAGTTACATTCTGATGAGATCATGATGACGATGTCCCCTGGCCAGAACATTAGTTACATTCTGATGAGATCATGATCATGATATCCTCTGGCCATAACATTAGCTACATTCTGATGAGATCATGATCATGATGTCCACTGGACAGAACATTAGCTATATTCTGATGAGTTCATGATCATGATGTCCTCTGGCTAAAACATTAGCTACATTCTGATGAGATCATGATCATGATGTCTTCTGGCCAGAACATTAACTACATTCTGATGAGATCATGATCATGATGTCCCCTGGCCAGAACATTAGCTACATTCTGATGAGATCATGATCATGATATCCCTTGGCCAGAACATTAGCTACATTCTGATGAGATCATGATGATGTCCCCTGGCCAGAACATTAGCTACATTCTGATGAGATCATGATCATGATGTCCCCTGGCCAGAACATAAGCTACATTCTTATGAGATCATGATCATGATATCCTCTGGCCAGAACATTAGCTACATTCTGATGAGATCATGATCGTGATGTCCTCTGGCCAGAACATTAGCTACATTCTGATGAGATCATGATGATGTCCCCTGGCCAGAACATTAGCTACATTCTGATGAGATCATGATGATGATATCCTCTGGCCAGAACATTAGCTACATTCTGATGAGATCATGATGATGTCCCCTGGCCAGAACATTAGCTACATTCTGAGGAGATCGTGATGATGATATCCTCTGGCCAGAACATTAGCTACATTCAGATGAGATCATGATCATGATATCCCCTGGCCAGAACATTAGTTACATTCTGATGAGATCATGATCATGATATCCTCTGGCCAGAACATTAGCTACATTCTGATGAGATCATGATCATGATGTCCTCTGGCCAGAACATTAGCTACATTCTGATGAGATCATGATGATGTCCCCTGGCCAGAACATTAGCTACATTCTGAGGAGATCATGATGATGATATCCTCTGGCCAGAACATTAGCTACATTCAGATGAGATCATGATCATGATATCCCCTGGCCAGAACATTTGTTACATTCTGATGAGATCATGATCATGATATCCTCTGGCCAGAACATTAGCTACATTCTGATGAGATCATGATCATGATGTCCTCTGGCCAGAACATTAGCTACATTCTGATGAGATCATGATGTCCGCTGGCCAGAACATTAGCTACATTTTGATGAGATCATGATCATGATATCCCCTGGCCAGAACATTAGTTACATTCTGATGAGATCATGATGACGATGTCCCCTGGCCAGAACATTAGCTACATTCTGATGAGATCATGATCATGATATCCTCTGGCCATAACATTAGCTACATTCTGATGAGATCATGATCATGATGTCCACTGGACAGAACATTAGTTACATTCTGATGAGATCATGATCATGATATCCTCTGGCCAGAACATTAGCTACATTCTGATGAGATCATGATCATGATGTCCTCTGGCCAGAACATTAGCTACATTCTGATGAGATCATGATGTCCGCTGGCCAGAACATTAGCTACATTTTGATGAGATCATGATCATGATGTCCTCTGGCCAGAACATTAGCTACATTCTGATGAGATCATGATGTCCGCTGGCCAGAACATTAGCTACATTCTGATGAGATCATGATCATGATGTCATCTGGCCAGAACATTAGCTACATTCTGATGAGATCATGATGATGATGTCCTCTGGCCAGAACATTAGCTACATTCTGATGAGATCATGATGATGATGTTCCCTGGCCAGAACATTAGCTACATTCTGATGAGATCATGATGATGATATCCTCTGGCCAAAACATTAGTTACATTCTGATGAGATCATGATCATGATATCCCCTGGTCAGAACATTAGTTACATTCTGATGAGATCATGATGATGATGTCCTCTGGCCAGAACATTAGTTACATTCTGATGAGATCATGATCATGATATCCTCTGGCCAGAACATTAGCTACATTCTGATGAGATCATGATGATGTCCTCTGGCCAGAACATTAGTTACATTCTGATGAGATCATGATGATGTCCCCTTGCCAGAACATTAGCTACATTCTGAGGAGATCATGATGATGATATCCTCTGGCCAGAACATTAGCTACATTCTGATGAGATCATGATGATGTCCCCTGGCCAGAACATTAGCTACATTCTGAGGAGATCATGATGATGATATCCTCTGGCCAGAACATTAGCTACATTCAGATGAGATCATGATCATGATATCCCCTGGCCAGAACATTTGTTACATTCTGATGAGATCATGATCATGATATCCTCTGGCCAGAACATTAGCTACATTCTGATGAGATCATGATCATGATGTCCTCTGGCCAGAACATTAGCTACATTCTGATGAGATCATGATGTCCGCTGGCCAGAACATTAGCTACATTTTGATGAGATCATGATCATGATATCCCCTGGCCAGAACATTAGTTACATTCTGATGAGATCATGATGACGATGTCCCCTGGCCAGAACATTAGTTACATTCTGATGAGATCATGATCATGATATCCTCTGGCCATAACATTAGCTACATTCTGATGAGATCATGATCATGATGTCCACTGGACAGAACATTAGCTATATTCTGATGAGTTCATGATCATGATGTCCTCTGGCTAAAACATTAGCTACATTCTGATGAGATCATGATCATGATGTCTTCTGGCCAGAACATTAACTACATTCTGATGAGATCATGATCATGATGTCCCCTGGCCAGAACATTAGCTACATTCTGATGAGATCATGATCATGATATCCCTTGGCCAGAACATTAGCTACATTCTGATGAGATCATGATGATGTCCCCTGGCCAGAACATTAGCTACATTCTGATGAGATCATGATCATGATGTCCCCTGGCCAGAACATTAGCTACATTCTTATGAGATCATGATCATGATATCCTCTGGCCAGAACATTAGCTACATTCTGATGAGATCATGATCGTGATGTCCTCTGGCCAGAACATTAGCTACATTCTGATGAGATCATGATGATGTCCCCTGGCCAGAACATTAGCTACATTCTGATGAGATCATGATGATGATATCCTCTGGCCAGAACATTAGCTACATTCTGATGAGATCATGATGATGTCCCCTGGCCAGAACATTAGCTACATTCTGAGGAGATCGTGATGATGATATCCTCTGGCCAGAACATTAGCTACATTCAGATGAGATCATGATCATGATATCCCCTGGCCAGAACATTAGTTACATTCTGATGAGATCATGATCATGATATCCTCTGGCCAGAACATTAGCTACATTCTGATGAGATCATGATCATGATGTCCTCTGGCCAGAACATTAGCTACATTCTGATGAGATAATGATGTCTGCTGGCCAGAACATTAGCTACATTTTGATGAGATCATGATCATGATATCCCCTGGCCAGAACATTAGTTACATTCTGATGAGATCATGATGACGATGTCCCCTGGCCAGAACATTAGTTACATTCTGATGAGATCATGATCATGATATCCTCTGGCCATAACATTAGCTACATTCTGATGAGATCATGATCATGATGTCCACTGGACAGAAAATTAGCTACATTCTGATGAGTTCATCATCATGATGTCCTCTGGCTAAAACATTAGCTACATTCTGATGAGATCATGATCATGATGTCCTCTGGCCAGAACATTAGCTACATTCTGATGAGATCATGATGTCCGCTGGCTAGAACATTAGCTACATTCAGATGAGATCATGATCATGATATTCCCTGGCCAGAACATTAGTTACATTCTGATGAGATCATGATCATGATATCCTCTGGCCATAACATTAGCTACATTCTGATGAGATCATGATCATGATGTCCACTGGACAGAACATTAGCTACATTCTGATGAGATCATGATGATGATGTCCTCTGGCCAGAACATTAGCTACATTCTGATGAGATCATGATGTCCGCTGGCCAGAACATTAGCTACATTCAGATGAGATCATGATGATGATATCCCCTGGCCAGAACATTAGTTACATTCTGATGAGATCATGATGTCCGCTGGCCAGAACATTAGCTACATTCTGATGAGATCATGATGATGATATCCCCTATCAAGAACATTAGCTACATTCTGATGAGATCATGATGATGATGTCCACTGGACAGAACATTAGCTACATTCTGATGAGTTCATGATCATGATGTCCTCTGGCTAAAACATTAGCTACATTCTGATGAGATCATGATCATGATGTCCTCTGGCCAGAACATTAGCTACATTCTGATGAGATCATGATGTCCGCTGGCGAGAACATTAGCTACATTCTGATGAGATCATGATCATGATATCCCCTGGCCAGAACATTAGTTACATTCTGATGAGATCATGATCATGATATCCTCTGGCCAGAACATTAGTTACATTCTGATGAGATCATGATCATGATGTCCTCTGGCCAGAACATTAGTTACATTCTGATGAGATCATGATGTCCGCTGGCCAGAACATTAGCTACATTTTGATGAGATCATGATCATGATATCCCCTGGCCAGAACATTAGTTACATTCTGATGAGATCATGATGACGATGTCCCCTGGCCAGAACATTAGTTACATTCTGATGAGATCATGATCATGATATCCTCTGGCCATAACATTAGCTACATTCTGATGAGATCATGATCATGATGTCCACTGGACAGAAAATTAGCTACATTCTGATGAGTTCATGATCATGATGTCCTCTGGCTAAAACATTAGCTACATTCTGATGAGATCATGATCATGATGTCCTCTGGCCAGAACATTAGCTACATTCTGATGAGATCATGATGTCCGCTGGCTAGAACATTAGCTACATTCAGATGAGATCATGATCATGATATTCCCTGGCCAGAACATTAGTTACATTCTGATGAGATCATGATCATGATATCCTCTGGCCATAACATTAGCTACATTCTGATGAGATCATGATCATGATGTCCACTGGACAGAACATTAGCTACATTCTGATGAGATCATGATGATGATGTCCTCTGGCCAGAACATTAGCTACATTCTGATGAGATCATGATGTCCGCTGGCCAGAACATTAGCTACATTCAGATGAGATCATGATCATGATATCCCCTGGCCAGAACATTAGTTACATTCTGATGAGATCATGATGTCCGCTGGCCAGAACATTAGCTACATTCTGATGAGATCATGATGATGATATCCCCTATCAAGAACATTAGCTACATTCTGATGAGATCATGATGATGATGTCCACTGGACAGAACATTAGCTACATTCTGATGAGTTCATGATCATGATGTCCTCTGGCTAAAACATTAGCTACATTCTGATGAGATCATGATCATGATGTCCTCTGGCCAGAACATTAGCTACATTCTGATGAGATCATGATGTCCGCTGGCCAGAACATTAGCTACATTCTGATGAGATCATGATCATGATATCCCCTGGCCAGAACATTAGTTACATTCTGATGAGATCATGATCATGATATCCTCTGGCCAGAACATTAGCTACATTTTGATGAGATCATGATCATGATGTCCTCTGGCCAGAACATTAGCTACATTCTGATGAGATCATGATGTCCGCTGGCCAGAACATTAGCTACATTCTGATGAGATCATGAACATGATGTCCTCTGGCCAGAACATTAGCTACATTCTGATGAGATCATGATCATGATATCCCTTGGCCAGAACATTAGCTACATTCTGATGAGATCATGATGATGTCCCCTGGCCAGAACATTAGCTACATTCTGATGAGATCATGATCATGATGTCCCCTGGCCAGAACATTAGCTACATTCTGATGAGATCATGATCATGATATCCTCTGGCCAGAACATTAGCTACATTCTGATGAGGTCATGATCGTGATGTCCTCTGGCCAGAACATTAGCTACATTCTGATGAGATCATGATGATGATGTCTTCTGGCCAGAACATTAGCTACATTCTGATGAGATCATGATCATGTTTTCCTCTGGCCAGAACATTAGCTACATTCTGATGAGATCATGATCATGATATCCTCTGACCAGAACATTAGCTACATTCTGATGAGATCATGATGATGTCCTCTGGCCAGAACATTAGTTACATTCTGATGAGATCATGATGATGTCCCCTGGCCAGAACATTAGCTACATTCTGAGGAGATCATGATGATGATATCCTCTGGCCAGAACATTAGCTACATTCTGATGAGATCATGATGATGTCCCCTGGCCATAACATTAGCTACATTCTGAGGAGATCATGATGATGATATCCTCTGGCCAGAACATTAGCTACATTCAGATGAGATCATGATCATGATATCCCCTGGCCAGAACATTAGTTACATTCTGATGAGATCATGATCATGATATCCTCTGGCCAGAACATTAGCTACATTCTGATGAGATCATGATCATGATGTCCTCTGGCCAGAAAATTAGCTACATTCTGATGAGATCATGATGTCCGCTGGCCAGAACATTAGCTACATTTTGATGAGATCATGATCATGATATCCCCTGGCCAGAACATTAGTTACATTCTGATGAGATCATGATGACGATGTCCCCTGGCCAGAACATTAGTTACATTCTGATGAGATCATGATCATGATATCCTCTGGCCATAACATTAGCTACATTCTGATGAGATCATGATCATGATGTCCACTGGACAGAACATTAGCTACATTCTGATGAGTTCATGATCATGATGTCCTCTGGCTAAAACATTAGCTACATTCTGATGAGATCATGATCATGATGTCCTCTGGCCAGAACATTAGCTACATTCTGATGAGATCATGATGTCCGCTGGCCAGAACATTAGCTACATTCAGATGAGATCATGATCATGATATTCCCTGGCCAGAACATTAGTTACATTCTGATGAGATCATGATCATGATATCCTCTGGCCATAACATTAGCTACATTCTGATGAGATCATGATCATGATGTCCACTGGACAGAACATTAGCTACATTCTGATGAGATCATGATGATGATGTCCTCTGGCCAGAACATTAGCTACATTCTGATGAGATCATGATGTCCGCTGGCCAGAACATTAGCTACATTCAGATGAGATCATGATCATGATATCCCCTGGTCAGAACATTAGTTACATTCTGATGAGATCATGATGTCCGCTGGCCAGAACATTAGCTACATTCTGATGAGATCATGATGATGATATCCCCTATCAAGAACATTAGCTACATTCTGATGAGATCATGATGATGATGTCCACTGGACAGAACATTAGCTACATTCTGATGAGTTCATGATCATGATGTCCTCTGGCTAAAACATTAGCTACATTCTGATGAGATCATGATCATGATGTCCTCTGGCCAGAACATTAGCTACATTCTGATGAGATCATGATGTCCGCTGGCCAGAACATTAGCTACATTCAGATGAGATCATGATCATGATATCCCCTGGCCAGAACATTAGTTACATTCTGATGAGATCATGATCATGATATCCTCTGGCCAGAACATTAGCTACATTCTGATGAGATCATGATCATGATGTCCTCTGGCCAGAACATTAGCTACATTCTGATGAGATCATGATGTCCGCTGGCCAGAACATTAGCTACATTCTGATGAGATCATGAACATGATGTCCTCTGGCCAGAACATTAGCTACATTCTGATGAGATCATGATCATGATATCCCTTGGCCAGAACATTAGCTACATTCTGATGAGATCATGATGATGTCCCCTGGCCAGAACATTAGCTACATTCTGATGAGATCATGATCATGATGTCCCCTGGCCAGAACACTAGCTACATTCTGATGAGATCATGATCATGATATCCTCTGGCCAGAACATTAGCTACATTCTGATGAGATCATGATCGTGATGTCCTCTGGCCAGAACATTAGCTACATTCTGATGAGATCATGATGATGATGTCCTCTGGCCAGAACATTAGCTATATTCTGATGAGATCATGATGTCCGCTGGCTAGAACATTAGCTACATTCAGATGAGATCATGATCATGATATTCCCTGGCCAGAACATTAGTTACATTCTGATGAGATCATGATCATGATATCCTCTGGCCATAACATTAGCTACATTCTGATGAGATCATGATCATGATGTCCACTGGACAGAACATTAGCTACATTCTGATGAGATCATGATGATGATGTCCTCTGGCCAGAACATTAGCTACATTCTGATGAGATCATGATGTCCGCTGGCCAGAACATTAGCTACATTCAGATGAGATCATGATCATGATATCCCCTGGCCAGAACATTAGTTACATTCTGATGAGATCATGATGTCCGCTGGCCAGAACATTAGCTACATTCTGATGAGATCATGATGATGATATCCCCTATCAAGAACATTAGCTACATTCTGATGAGATCATGATGATGATGTCCACTGGACAGAACATTAGCTACATTCTGATGAGTTCATGATCATGATGTCCTCTGGCTAAAACATTAGCTACATTCTGATGAGATCATGATCATGATGTCCTCTGGCCAGAACATTAGCTACATTCTGATGAGATCATGATGTCCGCTGGCCAGAACATTAGCTACATTCTGATGAGATCATGATCATGATATCCCCTGGCCAGAACATTAGTTACATTCTGATGAGATCATGATCATGATATCCTCTGGCCAGAACATTAGCTACATTCTGATGAGATCATGATCATGATGTCCTCTGGCCAGAACATTAGCTACATTCTGATGAGATCATGATGTCCGCTGGCCAGAACATTAGCTACATTCTGATGAGATCATGAACATGATGTCCTCTGGCCAGAACATTAGCTACATTCTGATGAGATCATGATCATGATATCCCTTGGCCAGAACATTAGCTACATTCTGATGAGATCATGATGATGTCCCCTGGCCAGAACATTAGCTACATTCTGATGAGATCATGATCATGATGTCCCCTGGCAAGAACATTAGCTACATTCTGATGAGATCATGATCATGATATCCTCTGGCCAGAACATTAGCTACATTCTGATGAGATCATGATCGTGATGTCCTCTGGCCAGAACATTAGCTACATTCTGATGAGATCATGATGATGATGTCTTCTGGCCAGAACATTATCTACATTCTGATGAGATCATGATCATGTTTTCCTCTGGCCAGAACATTAGCTACATTCTGATGAGATCATGATCATGATATCCTCTGACCAGAACATTAGCTACATTCTGATGAGATCATGATGATGTCCTCTGGCCAGAACATTAGTTACATTCTGATGAGATCATGATGATGTCCCCTGGCCAGAACATTAGCTACATTCTGAGGAGATCATGATGATGATATCCTCTGGCCAGAACATTAGCTACATTCTGATGAGATCATGATGATGTCCCCTGGCCATAACATTAGCTACATTCTGAGGAGATCATGATGATGATATCCTCTGGCCAGAACATTAGCTACATTCAGATGAGATCATGATCATGATATCCCCTGGCCAGAACATTAGTTACATTCTGATGAGATCATGATCATGATATCCTCTGGCCAGAACATTAGCTACATTCTGATGAGATCATGATCATGATGTCCTCTGGCCAGAACATTAGCTACATTCTGATGAGATCATGATGTCCGCTGGCCAGAACATTAGCTACATTTTGATGAGATCATGATCATGATATCCCCTGGCCAGAACATTAGTTACATTCTGATGAGATCATGATGACGATGTCCCCTGGCCAGAACATTAGTTACATTCTGATGAGATCATGATCATGATATCCTCTGGCCATAACATTAGCTACATTCTGATGAGATCATGATCATGATGTCCACTGGACAGAACATTAGCTACATTCTGATGAGTTCATGATCATGATGTCCTCTGGCTAAAACATTAGCTACATTCTGATGAGATCATGATCATGATGTCCACTGGACAGAACATTAGTTACATTCTGATGAGATCATGATCATGATATCCTCTGGCCAGAACATTAGCTACATTCTGATGAGATCATGATCATGATGTCCTCTGGCCAGAACATTAGCTACATTCTGATGAGATCATGATGTCCGCTGGCCAGAACATTAGCTACATTTTGATGAGATCATGATCATGATGTCCTCTGGCCAGAACATTAGCTACATTCTGATGAGATCATGATGTCCGCTGGCCAGAACATTAGCTACATTCTGATGAGATCATGATCATGATGTCATCTGGCCAGAACATTAGCTACATTCTGATGAGATCATGATGATGATGTCCTCTGGCCAGAACATTAGCTACATTCTGATGAGATCATGATGATGATGTTCCCTGGCCAGAACATTAGCTACATTCTGATGAGATCATGATGATGATATCCTCTGGCCAAAACATTAGTTACATTCTGATGAGATCATGATCATGATATCCCCTGGTCAGAACATTAGCTACATTCTGATGAGATCATGATGATGATGTCCTCTGGCCAGAACATTAGTTACATTCTGATGAGATCATGATCATGATATCCTCTGGCCAGAACATTAGCTACATTCTGATGATATCATGATGATGTCCTCTGGCCAGAACATTAGTTACATTCTGATGAGATCATGATGATGTCCCCTTGCCAGAACATTAGCTACATTCTGAGGAGATCATGATGATGATATCCTCTGGCCAGAACATTAGCTACATTCTGATGAGATCATGATGATGTCCCCTGGCCAGAACATTAGCTATATTCTGAGGAGATCATGATGATGATATCCTCTGGCCAGAACATTAGCTACATTCAGATGAGATCATGATCATGATATCCCCTGGCCAGAACATTTGTTACATTCTGATGAGATCATGATCATGATATCCTCTGGCCAGAACATTAGCTACATTCTGATGAGATCATGATCATGATGTCCTCTGGCCAGAACATTAGCTACATTCTGATGAGATCATGATGTCCGCTGGCCAGAACATTAGCTACATTTTGATGAGATCATGATCATGATATCCCCTGGCCAGAACATTAGTTACATTCTGATGAGATCATGATGACGATGTCCCCTGGCCAGAACATTAGTTACATTCTGATGAGATCATGATCATGATATCCTCTGGCCATAACATTAGCTACATTCTGATGAGATCATGATCATGATGTCCACTGGACAGAACATTAGCTATATTCTGATGAGTTCATGATCATGATGTCCTCTGGCTAAAACATTAGCTACATTCTGATGAGATCATGATCATGATGTCCTCTGGCCAGAACATTAACTACATTCTGATGAGATCATGATCATGATGTCCCCTGGCCAGAACATTAGCTACATTCTGATGAGATCATGATCATGATATCCCTTGGCCAGAACATTAGCTACATTCTGATGAGATCATGATGATGTCCCCTGGCCAGAACATTAGCTACATTCTGATGAGATCATGATCATGATGTCCCCTGGCCAGAACACTAGCTACATTCTGATGAGATCATGATCATGATATCCTCTGGCCAGAACATTAGCTACATTCTGATGAGAACATGATCGTGATGTCCTCTGGCCAGAACATTAGCTACATTCTGATGAGATCATGATGATGTCCCCTGGCCAGAACATTAGCTACATTCTGATGAGATCATGATGATGATATCCTCTGGCCAGAACATTAGCTACATTCTGATGAGATCATGATGATGTCCCCTGGCCAGAACATTAGCTACATTCTGAGGAGATCGTGATGATGATATCCTCTGGCCAGAACATTAGCTACATTCAGATGAGATCATGATCATGATATCCCCTGGCCAGAACATTAGTTACATTCTGATGAGATCATGATCATGATATCCTCTGGCCAGAACATTAGCTACATTCTGATGAGATCATGATCACGATGTCCTCTGGCCAGAACATTAGCTACATTCTGATGAGATAATGATGTCCGCTGGCCAGAACATTAGCTACATTTTGATGAGATCATGATCATGATATCCCCTGGCCAGAACATTAGTTACATTCTGATGAGATCATGATGACGATGTCCCCTGGCCAGAACATTAGTTACATTCTGATGAGATCATGATCATGATATCCTCTGGCCATAACATTAGCTACATTCTGATGAGATCATGATCATGATGTCCACTGGACAGAAAATTAGCTACATTCTGATGAGTTCATGATCATGATGTCCTCTGGCTAAAACATTAGCTACATTCTGATGAGATCATGATCATGATGTCCTCTGGCCAGAACATTAGCTACATTCTGATGAGATCATGATGTCCGCTGGCTAGAACATTAGCTACATTCAGATGAGATCATGATCATGATATTCCCTGGCCAGAACATTAGTTACATTCTGATGAGATCATGATCATGATATCCTCTGGCCATAACATTAGCTACATTCTGATGAGATCATGATCATGATGTCCACTGGACAGAACATTAGCTACATTCTGATGAGATCATGATGATGATGTCCTCTGGCCAGAACATTAGCTACATTCTGATGAGATCATGATGTCCGCTGGCCAGAACATTAGCTACATTCAGATGAGATCATGATCATGATATCCCCTGGCCAGAACATTAGTTACATTCTGATGAGATCATGATGTCCGCTGGCCAGAACATTAGCTACATTCTGATGAGATCATGATGATGATATCCCCTATCAAGAACATTAGCTACATTCTGATGAGATCATGATGATGATGTCCACTGGACAGAACATTAGCTACATTCTGATGAGTTCATGATCATGATGTCCTCTGGCTAAAACATTAGCTACATTCTGATGAGATCATGATCATGATGTCCTCTGGCCAGAACATTAGCTACATTCTGATGAGATCATGATGTCCGCTGGCCAGAACATTAGCTACATTCTGATGAGATCATGATCATGATATCCCCTGGCCAGAACATTAGTTACATTCTGATGAGATCATGATCATGATATCCTCTGGCCAGAACATTAGCTACATTCTGATGAGATCATGATCATGATGTCCTCTGGCCAGAACATTAGTTACATTCTGATGAGATCATGATGTCCGCTGGCCAGAACATTAGCTACATTTTGATGAGATCATGATCATGATATCCCTTGGCCAGAACATTAGTTACATTCTGATGAGATCATGATGACGATGTCCCCTGGCCAGAACATTAGTTACATTCTGATGAGATCATGATCATGATATCCTCTGGCCATAACATTAGCTACATTCTGATGAGATCATGATCATGATGTCCACTGGACAGAAAATTAGCTACATTCTGATGAGTTCATGATCATGATGTCCTCTGGCTAAAACATTAGCTACATTCTGATGAGATCATGATCATGATGTCCTCTGGCCAGAACATTAGCTACCTTCTGATGAGATCATGATGTCCGCTGGCTAGAACATTAGCTACATTCAGATGAGATCATGATCATGATATTCCCTGGCCAGAACATTAGTTACATTCTGATGAGATCATGATCATGATATCCTCTGGCCATAACATTAGCTACATTCTGATGAGATCATGATCATGATGTCCACTGGACAGAACATTAGCTACATTCTGATGAGATCATGATGATGATGTCCTCTGGCCAGAACATTAGCTACATTCTGATGAGATCATGATGTCCGCTGGCCAGAACATTAGCTACATTCAGATGAGATCATGATCATGATATCCCCTGGCCAGAACATTAGTTACATTCTGATGAGATCATGATGTCCGCTGGCCAGAACATTAGCTACATTCTGATGAGATCATGATGATGATATCCCCTATCAAGAACATTAGCTACATTCTGATGAGATCATGATGATGATGTCCACTGGACAGAACATTAGCTACATTCTGATGAGTTCATGATCATGATGTCCTCTGGCTAAAACATTAGCTACATTCTGATGAGATCATGATGTCCGCTGGCCAGAACATTAGCTACATTCTGATGAGATCATGATCATGATATCCCCTGGCCAGAACATTAGTTACATTCTGATGAGATCATGATCATATCCTCTGGCCAGAACATTAGCTACATTCTGATGAGATCATGATCATGATGTCCTCTGGTCAGAACATTAGCTACATTCTGATGAGATCATGATGTCCGCTGGCCAGAACATTAGCTACATTCTGATGAGATCATGAACATGATGTCCTCTGGCCAGAACATTAGCTACATTCTGATGAGATCATGATCATGATATCCCTTGGCCAGAACATTAGCTACATTCTGATGAGATCATGATGATGTCCCCTGGCCAGAACATTAGCTACATTCTGATGAGATCATGATCATGATGTCCCCTGGCCAGAACATTAGCTACATTCTGATGAGACCATGATCATGATATCCTCTGGCCAGAACATTAGCTACATTCTGATGAGGTCATGATCGTGATGTCCTCTGGCCAGAACATTAGCTACATTCTGATGAGATCATGATGATGATGTCTTCTGGCCAGAACATTAGCTACATTCTGATGAGATCATGATCATGTTTTCCTCTGGCCAGAACATTAGCTACATTCTGATGAGATCATGATCATGATATCCTCTGACCAGAACATTAGCTACATTCTGATGAGATCATGATGATGTCCTCTGGCCAGAACATTAGTTACATTCTGATGAGATCATGATGATGTCCCCTGGCCAGAACATTAGCTACATTCTGAGGAGATCATGATGATGATATCCTCTGGCCAGAACATTAGCTACATTCTGATGAGATCATGATGATGTCCCCTGGCCATAACATTAGCTACATTCTGAGGAGATCATGATGATGATATCCTCTGGCCAGAACATTAGCTACATTCAGATGAGATCATGATCATGATATCCCCTGGCCAGAACATTAGTTACATTCTGATGAGATCATGATCATGATATCCTCTGGCCAGAACATTAGCTACATTCTGATGAGATCATGATCATGATGTCCTCTGGCCAGAACATTAGCTACATTCTGATGAGATCATGATGTCCGCTGGCCAGAACATTAGCTACATTTTGATGAGATCATGATCATGATATCCCCTGGCCAGAACATTAGTTACATTCTGATGAGATCATGATGACGATGTCCCCTGGCCAGAACATTAGTTACATTCTGATGAGATCATGATCATGATATCCTCTGGCCATAACATTAGCTACATTCTGATGAGATCATGATCATGATGTCCACTGGACAGAACATTAGCTACATTCTGATGAGTTCATGATCATGATGTCCTCTGGCTAAAACATTAGCTACATTCTGATGAGATCATGATCATGATGTCCTCTGGCCAGAACATTAGCTACATTCTGATGAGATCATGATGTCCGCTGGCCAGAACATTAGCTACATTCAGATGAGATCATGATCATGATATTCCCTGGCCAGAACATTAGTTACATTCTGATGAGATCATGATCATGATATCCTCTGGCCATAACATTAGCTACATTCTGATGAGATCATGATCATGATGTCCACTGGACAGAACATTAGCTACATTCTGATGAGATCATGATGATGATGTCCTCTGGCCAGAACATTAGCTACATTCTGATGAGATCATGATGTCCGCTGGCCAGAACATTAGCTACATTCAGATGAGATCATGATCATGATATCCCCTGGTCAGAACATTAGTTACATTCTGATGAGATCATGATGTCCGCTGGCCAGAACATTAGCTACATTCTGATGAGATCATGATGATGATATCCCCTATCAAGAACATTAGCTACATTCTGATGAGATCATGATGATGATGTCCACTGGACAGAACATTAGCTACATTCTGATGAGTTCATGATCATGATGTCCTCTGGCTAAAACATTAGCTACATTCTGATGAGATCATGATCATGATGTCCTCTGGCCAGAACATTAGCTACATTCTGATGAGATCATGATGTCCGCTGGCCAGAACATTAGCTACATTCAGATGAGATCATGATCATGATATCCCCTGGCCAGAACATTAGTTACATTCTGATGAGATCATGATCATGATATCCTCTGGCCAGAACATTAGCTACATTCTGATGAGATCATGATCATGATGTCCTCTGGCCAGAACATTAGCTACATTCTGATGAGATCATGATGTCCGCTGGCCAGAACATTAGCTACATTCTGATGAGATCATGAACATGATGTCCTCTGGCCAGAACATTAGCTACATTCTGATGAGATCATGATCATGATATCCCTTGGCCAGAACATTAGCTACATTCTGATGAGATCATGATGATGTCCCCTGGCCAGAACATTAGCTACATTCTGATGAGATCATGATCATGATGTCCCCTGGCCAGAACACTAGCTACATTCTGATGAGATCATGATCATGATATCCTCTGGCCAGAACATTAGCTACATTCTGATGAGATCATGATCGTGATGTCCTCTGGCCAGAACATTAGCTACATTCTGATGAGATCATGATGATGATGTCCTCTGGCCAGAACATTAGCTATATTCTGATGAGATCATGATGTCCGCTGGCTAGAACATTAGCTACATTCAGATGAGATCATGATCATGATATTCCCTGGCCAGAACATTAGTTACATTCTGATGAGATCATGATCATGATATCCTCTGGCCATAACATTAGCTACATTCTGATGAGATCATGATCATGATGTCCACTGGACAGAACATTAGCTACATTCTGATGAGATCATGATGATGATGTCCTCTGGCCAGAACATTAGCTACATTCTGATGAGATCATGATGTCCGCTGGCCAGAACATTAGCTACATTCAGATGAGATCATGATCATGATATCCCCTGGCCAGAACATTAGTTACATTCTGATGAGATCATGATGTCCGCTGGCCAGAACATTAGCTACATTCTGATGAGATCATGATGATGATATCCCCTATCAAGAACATTAGCTACATTCTGATGAGATCATGATGATGATGTCCACTGGACAGAACATTAGCTACATTCTGATGAGTTCATGATCATGATGTCCTCTGGCTAAAACATTAGCTACATTCTGATGAGATCATGATCATGATGTCCTCTGGCCAGAACATTAGCTACATTCTGATGAGATCATGATGTCCGCTGGCCAGAACATTAGCTACATTCTGATGAGATCATGATCATGATATCCCCTGGCCAGAACATTAGTTACATTCTGATGAGATCATGATCATGATATCCTCTGGCCAGAACATTAGCTACATTCTGATGAGATCATGATCATGATGTCCTCTGGCCAGAACATTAGCTACATTCTGATGAGATCATGATGTCCGCTGGCCAGAACATTAGCTACATTCTGATGAGATCATGAACATGATGTCCTCTGGCCAGAACATTAGCTACATTCTGATGAGATCATGATCATGATATCCCTTGGCCAGAACATTAGCTACATTCTGATGAGATCATGATGATGTCCCCTGGCCAGAACATTAGCTACATTCTGATGAGATCATGATCATGATGTCCCCTGGCAAGAACATTAGCTACATTCTGATGAGATCATGATCATGATATCCTCTGGCCAGAACATTAGCTACATTCTGATGAGATCATGATCGTGATGTCCTCTGGCCAGAACATTAGCTACATTCTGATGAGATCATGATGATGATGTCTTCTGGCCAGAACATTATCTACATTCTGATGAGATCATGATCATGTTTTCCTCTGGCCAGAACATTAGCTACATTCTGATGAGATCATGATCATGATATCCTCTGACCAGAACATTAGCTACATTCTGATGAGATCATGATGATGTCCTCTGGCCAGAACATTAGTTACATTCTGATGAGATCATGATGATGTCCCCTGGCCAGAACATTAGCTACATTCTGAGGAGATCATGATGATGATATCCTCTGGCCAGAACATTAGCTACATTCTGATGAGATCATGATGATGTCCCCTGGCCATAACATTAGCTACATTCTGAGGAGATCATGATGATGATATCCTCTGGCCAGAACATTAGCTACATTCAGATGAGATCATGATCATGATATCCCCTGGCCAGAACATTAGTTACATTCTGATGAGATCATGATCATGATATCCTCTGGCCAGAACATTAGCTACATTCTGATGAGATCATGATCATGATGTCCTCTGGCCAGAACATTAGCTACATTCTGATGAGATCATGATGTCCGCTGGCCAGAACATTAGCTACATTTTGATGAGATCATGATCATGATATCCCCTGGCCAGAACATTAGTTACATTCTGATGAGATCATGATGACGATGTCCCCTGGCCAGAACATTAGTTACATTCTGATGAGATCATGATCATGATATCCTCTGGCCATAACATTAGCTACATTCTGATGAGATCATGATCATGATGTCCACTGGACAGAACATTAGCTACATTCTGATGAGTTCATGATCATGATGTCCTCTGGCTAAAACATTAGCTACATTCTGATGAGATCATGATCATGATGTCCACTGGACAGAACATTAGTTACATTCTGATGAGATCATGATCATGATATCCTCTGGCCAGAACATTAGCTACATTCTGATGAGATCATGATCATGATGTCCTCTGGCCAGAACATTAGCTACATTCTGATGAGATCATGATGTCCGCTGGCCAGAACATTAGCTACATTTTGATGAGATCATGATCATGATGTCCTCTGGCCAGAACATTAGCTACATTCTGATGAGATCATGATGTCCGCTGGCCAGAACATTAGCTACATTCTGATGAGATCATGATCATGATGTCATCTGGCCAGAACATTAGCTACATTCTGATGAGATCATGATGATGATGTCCTCTGGCCAGAACATTAGCTACATTCTGATGAGATCATGATGATGATGTTCCCTGGCCAGAACATTAGCTACATTCTGATGAGATCATGATGATGATATCCTCTGGCCAAAACATTAGTTACATTCTGATGAGATCATGATCATGATATCCCCTGGTCAGAACATTAGCTACATTCTGATGATATCATGATGATGTCCTCTGGCCAGAACATTAGTTACATTCTGATGAGATCATGATGATGTCCCCTTGCCAGAACATTAGCTACATTCTGAGGAGATCATGATGATGATATCCTCTGGCCAGAACATTAGCTACATTCTGATGAGATCATGATGATGTCCCCTGGCCAGAACATTAGCTATATTCTGAGGAGATCATGATGATGATATCCTCTGGCCAGAACATTAGCTACATTCAGATGAGATCATGATCATGATATCCCCTGGCCAGAACATTTGTTACATTCTGATGAGATCATGATCATGATGTCCTCTGGCCAGAACATTAGCTACATTCTGATGAGATCATGATGTCCGCTGGCCAGAACATTAGCTACATTTTGATGAGATCATGATCATGATATCCCCTGGCCAGAACATTAGTTACATTCTGATGAGATCATGATGACGATGTCCCCTGGCCAGAACATTAGTTACATTCTGATGAGATCATGATCATGATATCCTCTGGCCATAACATTAGCTACATTCTGATGAGATCATGATCATGATGTCCACTGGACAGAACATTAGCTATATTCTGATGAGTTCATGATCATGATGTCCTCTGGCTAAAACATTAGCTACATTCTGATGAGATCATGATCATGATGTCCTCTGGCCAGAACATTAACTACATTCTGATGAGATCATGATCATGATGTCCCCTGGCCAGAACATTAGCTACATTCTGATGAGATCATGATCATGATATCCCTTGGCCAGAACATTAGCTACATTCTGATGAGATCATGATGATGTCCCCTGGCCAGAACATTAGCTACATTCTGATGAGATCATGATCATGATGTCCCCTGGCCAGAACACTAGCTACATTCTTATGAGATCATGATCATGATATCCTCTGGCCAGAACATTAGCTACATTCTGATGAGATCATGATCGTGATGTCCTCTGGCCAGAACATTAGCTACATTCTGATGAGATCATGATGATGTCCCCTGGCCAGAACATTAGCTACATTCTGATGAGATCATGATGATGATATCCTCTGGCCAGAACATTAGCTACATTCTGATGAGATCATGATGATGTCCCCTGGCCAGAACATTAGCTACATTCTGAGGAGATCGTGATGATGATATCCTCTGGCCAGAACATTAGCTACATTCAGATGAGATCATGATCATGATATCCCCTGGCCAGAACATTAGTTACATTCTGATGAGATCATGATCATGATATCCTCTGGCCAGAACATTAGCTACATTCTGATGAGATCATGATCACGATGTCCTCTGGCCAGAACATTAGCTACATTCTGATGAGATAATGATGTCCGCTGGCCAGAACATTAGCTACATTTTGATGAGATCATGATCATGATATCCCCTGGCCAGAACATTAGTTACATTCTGATGAGATCATGATGACGATGTCCCCTGGCCAGAACATTAGTTACATTCTGATGAGATCATGATCATGATATCCTCTGGCCATAACATTAGCTACATTCTGATGAGATCATGATCATGATGTCCACTGGACAGAAAATTAGCTACATTCTGATGAGTTCATGATCATGATGTCCTCTGGCTAAAACATTAGCTACATTCTGATGAGATCATGATCATGATGTCCTCTGGCCAGAACATTAGCTACATTCTGATGAGATCATGATGTCCGCTGGCTAGAACATTAGCTACATTCAGATGAGATCATGATCATGATATTCCCTGGCCAGAACATTAGTTACATTCTGATGAGATCATGATCATGATATCCTCTGGCCATAACATTAGCTACATTCTGATGAGATCATGATCATGATGTCCACTGGACAGAACATTAGCTACATTCTGATGAGATCATGATGATGATGTCCTCTGGCCAGAACATTAGCTACATTCTGATGAGATCATGATGTCCGCTGGCCAGAACATTAGCTACATTCAGATGAGATCATGATCATGATATCCCCTGGCCAGAACATTAGTTACATTCTGATGAGATCATGATGTCCGCTGGCCAGAACATTAGCTACATTCTGATGAGATCATGATGATGATATCCCCTATCAAGAACATTAGCTACATTCTGATGAGATCATGATGATGATGTCCACTGGACAGAACATTAGCTACATTCTGATGAGTTCATGATCATGATGTCCTCTGGCTAAAACATTAGCTACATTCTGATGAGATCATGATCATGATGTCCTCTGGCCAGAACATTAGCTACATTCTGATGAGATCATGATGTCCGCTGGCCAGAACATTAGCTACATTCTGATGAGATCATGATCATGATATCCCCTGGCCAGAACATTAGTTACATTCTGATGAGATCATGATCATGATATCCTCTGGCCAGAACATTAGCTACATTCTGATGAGATCATGATCATGATGTCCTCTGGCCAGAACATTAGTTACATTCTGATGAGATCATGATGTCCGCTGGCCAGAACATTAGCTACATTTTGATGAGATCATGATCATGATATCCCTTGGCCAGAACATTAGTTACATTCTGATGAGATCATGATGACGATGTCCCCTGGCCAGAACATTAGTTACATTCTGATGAGATCATGATCATGATATCCTCTGGCCATAACATTAGCTACATTCTGATGAGATCATGATCATGATGTCCACTGGACAGAAAATTAGCTACATTCTGATGAGTTCATGATCATGATGTCCTCTGGCTAAAACATTAGCTACATTCTGATGAGATCATGATCATGATGTCCTCTGGCCAGAACATTAGCTACATTCTGATGAGATCATGATGTCCGCTGGCTAGAACATTAGCTACATTCAGATGAGATCATGATCATGATATTCCCTGGCCAGAACATTAGTTACATTCTGATGAGATCATGATCATGATATCCTCTGGCAATAACATTAGCTACATTCTGATGAGATCATGATCATGATGTCCACTGGACAGAACATTAGCTACATTCTGATGAGATCATGATGATGATGTCCTCTGGCCAGAACATTAGCTACATTCTGATGAGATCATGATGTCCGCTGGCCAGAACATTAGCTACATTCAGATGAGATCATGATCATGATATCCCCTGGCCAGAACATTAGTTACATTCTGATGAGATCATGATGTCCGCTGGCCAGAACATTAGCTACATTCTGATGAGATCATGATGATGATATCCCCTATCAAGAACATTAGCTACATTCTGATGAGATCATGATGATGATGTCCACTGGACAGAACATTAGATACATTCTGATGAGTTCATGATCATGATGTCCTCTGGCTAAAACATTAGCTACATTCTGATGAGATCATGATCATGATGTCCTCTGGCCAGAACATTAGCTACATTCTGATGAGATCATGATGTCCGCTGGCCAGAACATTAGCTACATTCTGATGAGATCATGATCATGATATCCCCTGGCAGGAACATTAGTTACATTCTGATGAGATCATGATCATGATATCCTCTGGCCAGAACATTAGCTACATTCTGATGAGATCATGATCATGATGTCCTCTGGTCAGAACATTAGCTACATTCTGATGAGATCATGATGTCCGCTGGCCAGAAAATTAGCTACATTCTGATGAGATCATGAACATGATGTCCTCTGGCCAGAACATTAGCTACATTCTGATGAGATCATGATCATGATATCCCTTGGCCAGAACATTAGCTACATTCTGATGAGATCATGATGATGTCCCCTGGCCAGAACATTAGCTACATTCTGATGAGATCATGATCATGATGTCCCCTGGCCAGAACATTAGCTACATTCTGATGAAACCATGATCATGATATCCTCTGGCCAGAACATTAGCTACATTCTGATGAGGTCATGATCGTGATGTCCTCTGGCCAGAACATTAGCTACATTCTGATGAGATCATGATGATGATGTCTTCTGGCCAGAACATTAGCTACATTCTGATGAGATCATGATCATGTTTTCCTCTGGCCAGAACATTAGCTACATTCTGATGGGATCATGATCATGATATCCTCTGACCAGAACATTAGCTACATTCTGATGAGATCATGATGATGTCCTCTGGCCAGAACATTAGTTACATTCTGATGAGATCATGATGATGTCCCCTGGCCAGAACATTAGCTACATTCTGAGGAGATCATGATGATGATATCCTCTGGCCAGAACATTAGCTACATTCTGATGAGATCATGATGATGTCCCCTGGCCATAACATTAGCTACATTCTGAGGAGATCATGATGATGATATCCTCTGGCCAGAACATTAGCTACATTCAGATGAGATCATGATCATGATATCCCCTGGCCAGAACATTAGTTACATTCTGATGAGATCATGATCATGATATCCTCTGACCAGAACATTAGCTACATTCTGAGGAGATCATGATGATGATATCCTCTGGCCAGAACATTAGCTACATTCAGATGAGATCATGATCATGATATCCCCTGGCCAGAACATTAGTTACATTCAGATGAGATCATGATCATGATATTCCCTGGCCAGAACATTAGTTACATTCTGATGAGATCATGATCATGATATCCTCTGGCCATAACATTAGCTACATTCTGATGAGATCATGATCATGATGTCCACTGGACAGAACATTAGCTACATTCTGATGAGATCATGATGATGATGTCCTCTGGCCAGAACATTAGCTACATTCTGATGAGATCATGATGTCCGCTGGCCAGAACATTAGCTACATTCAGATGTATCATGATCATGATATCCCCTGGCCAGAACATTAGTTACATTCTGATGAGATCATGATGTCCGCTGGCCAGAACATTAGCTACATTCTGATGAGATCATGATGATGATATCCCCTATCAAGAACATTAGCTACATTCTGATGAGTTCATGATCATGATGTCCTCTGGCTAAAACATTAGCTACATTCTGATGAGATCATGATCATGATGTCCTCTGGCCAGAACATTAGCTACATTCTGATGAGATCATGATGTCCGCTGGCCAGAACATTAGCTACATTCAGATGAGATCATGATCATGATATCCCCTGGCCAGAACATTAGTTACATTCTGATGAGATCATGATGTCCGCTGGCCAGAACATTAGCTACATTCTGATGAGATCATGATGATGATATCCCCTATCAAGAACATTAGCTACATTCTGATGAGTTCATGATCATGATATCCTCTGGCCAGAAAATTAGCTACATTCTGATGAGATCATGATCATGATGTCCTCTGGCCAGAACATTAGCTACATTCTGATGAGATCATGATGTCCACTGGCCAGAACATTAGCTACATTCTGATGAGATCATGAACATGATGTCCTCTGGCCAGAACATTAGCTACATTCTGATGAGATCATGATCATGCTATCCTTTGGCCAGAACATTAGCTACATTCTGATGAGATCATGATGATGTCCCCTGGCCAGAACATTAGCTACATTCTGATGAGATCATGATCATGATGTCCCCTGGCCAGAACACTAGCTACATTCTGATGAGATCATGATCATGATATCCTCTGGCCAGAACATTAGCTACATTCTGATGAGATCATGATCGTGATGTCCTCTGGCCAGAACATTAGCTACATTCTGATGAGATCATGATGATGATGTCCTCTGGCCAGAACATTAGCTACATTCTGATGAGATCATGATCATGTTTTCCTCTGGCCAGAACATTAGCTACATTCTGATGAGTTCATGATCATGATGTCCTCTGGCTAAAACATTAGCTACATTCTGATGAGATCATGATCATGATGTCCTCTGGCCAGAACATTAGCTACATTCTGATGAGATCATGATGTCCGCTGGCCAGAACATTAGCTACATTCAGATGAGATCATGATCATGATATCCCCTGGCCAGAACATTAGTTACATTCTGATGAGATCATGATCATGATATCCTCTGGCCAGAACATTAGCTACATTCTGATGAGATCATGATCATGATGCCCTATGGCCAGAACATTAGCTACATTCTGATGAGATCATGATGTCCGCTGGCCAGAACATTAGCTACATTCTGATGAGATCATGAACGTGATGTCCTCTGGCCAGAACATTAGCTACATTCTGATGAGATCATGATCATGATATCCCTTGGCCAGAACATTAGCTACATTCTGATGAGATCATGATGATGTCCCCTGGCCAGAACATTAGCTACATTCTGATGAGATCATGATCATGATGTCCCCTGGCCAGAACACTAGCTACATTCTGATGAGATCATGATCATGATATCCTCTGGCCAGAACATTAGCTACATTCTGATGAGATCATGATCGTGATGTCCTCTGGCCAGAACATTAGCTACATTCTGATGAGATCATGATGATGATGTCCTCTGGCCAGAACATTAGCTACATTCTGATGAGATCATGATGTCCGCTGGCTAGAACATTAGCTACATTCAGATGAGATCATGATCATGATATTCCCTGGCCAGAACATTAGTTACATTCTGATGAGATCATGATCATGATATCCTCTGGCCATAACATTAGCTACATTCTGATGAGATCATGATCATGATGTCCACTGGACAGAACATTAGCTACATTCTGATGAGATCATGATGATGATGTCCTCTGGCCAGAACATTAGCTACATTCTGATGAGATCATGATGTCCGCTGGCCAGAACATTAGCTACATTCAGATGAGATCATGATCATGATATCCCCTGGCCAGAACATTAGTTACATTCTGATGAGATCATGATGTCCGCTGGCCAGAACATTAGCTACATTCTGATGAGATCATGATGATGATATCCCCTATCAAGAACATTAGCTACATTCTGATGAGATCATGATGATGATGTCCACTGGACAGAACATTAGCTACATTCTGATGAGTTCATGATCATGATGTCCTCTGGCTAAAACATTAGCTACATTCTGATGAGATCATGATCATGATGTCCTCTGGCCAGAACATTAGCTACATTCTGATGAGATCATGATGTCCGCTGGCCAGAACATTAGCTACATTCTGATGAGATCATGATCATGATATCCCCTGGCCAGAACATTAGTTACATTCTGATGAGATCATGATCATGATGTCCTCTGGCCAGAACATTAGCTACATTCTGATGAGATCATGATGTCCGCTGGCCAGAACATTAGCTACATTCTGATGAGATCATGAACATGATGTCCTCTGGCCAGAACATTAGCTACATTCTGATGAGATCATGATCATGATATCCCTTGGCCAGAACATTAGCTACATTCTGATGAGATCATGATGATGTCCCCTGGCCAGAACATTAGCTACATTCTGATGAGATCATGATCATGATGTCCCCTGGCCAGAACATTAGCTACATTCTGATGAGATAATGATCATGATATCCTCTGGCCAGAACATTAGCTACATTCTGATGAGATCATGATCATGATGTCCTCTGGCCAGAACATTAGCTACATTCTGATGAGATCATGATGATGATGTCTTCTGGCTAGAACATTAGCTACATTCTGATGAGATCATGATCATGTTTTCCTCTGGCCAGAACATTAGCTACATTCTGATGAGATCATGATCATGATATCCTCTGACCAGAACATTAGCTACATTCTGATGAGATCATGATGATGTCCTCTGGCCAGAACATTAGTTACATTCTGATGAGATCATGATGATGATATCCTCTGGCCAGAACATTAGCTACATTCAGATGAGATCATGATCATGATATCCCCTGGCCAGAACATTAGTTACATTCTGATGAGATCATGATCATGATATCCTCTGGCCAGAACATTAGCTACATTCTGATGAGATCATGATCATGATGTCCTCTGGCCAGAACATTAGCTACATTCTGATGAGATCATGATGTCCGCTGGCCAGAACATTAGCTACATTTTGATGAGATCATGATCATGATATCCCCTGGCCAGAACATTAGTTACATTCTGATGAGATCATGATGACGATGTCCCCTGGCCAGAACATTAGTTACATTCTGATGAGATCATGATCATGATGTCCACTGGACAGAACATTAGCTGCATTCTGATGAGTTCATGATCATGATGTCCTCTGGCTAAAACATTAGCTACATTCTGATGAGATCATGATCATGATGTCCTCTGGCCAGAACATTAGCTACATTCTGATGAGATCATGATGTCCGCTGGCCAGAACATTAGCTACATTCAGATGAGATCATGATCATGATATTCCCTGGCCAGAACATTAGTTACATTCTGATGAGATCATGATCATGATATCCTCTGGCCATAACATTAGCTACATTCTGATGAGATCATGATCATGATGTCCACTGGACAGAACATTAGCTACATTCTGATGAGATCATGATGATGATGTCCTCTGGCCAGAACATTAGCTACATTCTGATGAGATCATGATGTCCGCTGGCCAGAACATTAGCTACATTCAGATGAGATCATGATCATGATATCCCCTGGCCAGAACATTAGTTACATTCTGATGAGATCATGATGTCCGCTGGCCAGAACATTAGCTACATTCTGATGAGATCATGATGATGATATCCCCTATCAAGAACATTAGCTACATTCTGATGAGATCATGATGATGATGTCCACTAGACAGAACATTAGCTACATTCTGATGAGTTCATGATCATGATATCCTCTGGCTAAAACATTAGCTACATTCTGATGAGATCATGATCATGATGTCCTCTGGCCAGAACATTAGCTACATTCTGATGAGATCATGATGTCCGCTGGCCAGAACATTAGCTACATTCAGATGAGATCATGATCATGATATCCCCTGGCCAGAACATTAGTTACATTCTGATGAGATCATGATCATGATATCCTCTGGCCAGAACATTAGCTACATTCTGATGAGATCATGATCATGATGTCCTCTGGCCAGAACATTAGCTACATTCTGATGAGATCATGATGTCCGCTGGCCAGAACATTAGCTACATTCTGATGAGATCATGAACATGATGTCCTCTGGCCAGAACATTAGCTACATTCTGATGAGATCATGATCATGATATCCCTTGGCCAGAACATTAGCTACATTCTGATGAGATCATGATCATGATGTCCACTGGACAGAACATTAGCTACATTCTGATGAGATCATGATGATGATGTCCTCTGGCCAGAACATTAGCTACATTCTGATGAGATCATGATGTCCGCTGGCCAGAACATTAGCTACATTCAGATGAGATCATGATCATGATATCCCCTGGCCAGAACATTAGTTACATTCTGATGAGATCATGATGTCCGCTGGCCAGAACATTAGCTACATTCTGATGAGATCCCCTATCAAGAACATTAGCTACATTCTGATGAGATCATGATGATGTTGTCCACTGGACAGAACATTAGCTACATTCTGATGAGTTCATGATCATGATGTCCTCTGGCTAAAACATTAGCTACATTCTGATGAGATCATGATCATGATGTCCTCTGGCCAGAACATTAGCTACATTCTGATGAGATCATGATGTCCGCTGGCCAGACCATTAGCTACATTCAGATGAGATCATGATCATGATATCCCCTGGCCAGAACATTAGTTACATTCTGATGAGATCATGATCATGATATCCTCTGGCCAGAACATTAGCTACATTCTGATGAGATCATGATCATGATGTCCTCTGGCCAGAACATTAGCTACATTCTGATGAGATCATGATGTCCGCTGGGCAGAACATTAGCTACATTCTGATGAGATCATGATCATGATATCCCTTGGCCAAAACATTAGCTACATTCTGATGAGATCATGATGATGTCCCCTGGCCAGAACATTAGCTACATTCTGATGAGATCATGATCATGATGTCCCCTGGCCAGAACATTAGCTACATTCTGATGAGATCATGATCATGATGTCCCCTGGCCAGAACACTAGCTACATTCTGATGAGATCATGATCATGATATCCTCTGGCCAGAACATTAGCTACATTCTGATGAGATCATGATCGTGATGTCCTCTGGCCAGAACATTAGCTACATTCTGATGAGATCATGATGATGATATCTTCTGGCCAGAACATTAGCTACATTCTGATGAGATCATGATCATGTTTTCCTCTGGCCAGAACATTAGCTACATTCTGATGAGATCATGATCATGATATCCTCTGGCCAGAACATTAGCTACATTCTGATGAGATCATGATGATGTCCTCTGGCCAGAACATTAGTTACATTCTGATGAGATCATGATGATGTCCCCTGGCCAGAACATTAGCTACATTCTGAGGAGATCATGATGATGATATCCTCTGGCCAGAACATTAGCTACATTCTGATGAGATCATGATGATGTCCCCTGGCCAGAACATTAGCTACATTCTGAGGAGATCATGATGATGATATCCTCTGGCCAGAACATTAGCTACATTCAGATGAGATCATGATCATGATATCCCCTGGCCAGAACATTTGTTACATTCTGATGAGATCATGATCATGATATCCTCTGGCCAGAACATTAGCTACATTCTGATGAGATCATGATCATGATGTCCTCTGGCCAGAACATTAGGTACATTCTGATGAGATCATGATGTACGCTGGCCAGAACATTAGCTACATTTTGATGAGATCATGATCATGATATCCCCTGGCCAGAACATTAGTTACATTCTGATGAGATCATGATGACGATGTCCCCTGGCCAGAACATTAGTTACATTCTGATGAGATCATGATCATGATATCCCCTGGCCAGAACATTAGTTACATTCTGATGAGATCATGATGTCCGCTGGCCAGAACATTAGCTACATTCTGATGAGATCATGATGATGATATCCCCTATCAAGAACATTAGCTACATTCTGATGAGATCATGATGATGATGTCCACTAGACAGAACATTAGCTACATTCTGATGAGTTCATGATCATGATGTCCTCTGGCTAAAACATTAGCTACATTCTGATGAGATCATGATCATGATGTCCTCTGGCCAGAACATTAGCTACATTCTGATGAGATCATGATGTCCGCTGGCCAGAACATTAGCTACATTCAGATGAGATCATGATCATGATATCCCCTGGCCAGAACATTAGTTACATTCTGATGAGATCATGATCATGATATCCTCTGGCCAGAACATTAGCTACATTCTGATGAGATCATGATCATGATGTCCTCTGGCCAGAACATTAGCTACATTCTGATGAGATCATGATGTCCGCTGGCCAGAACATTAGCTACATTCTGATAAGATCATGAACATGATGTCCTCTGGCCAGAACATTAGCTACATTCTGATGAGATCATGATCATGATATCCCTTGGCCAGAACATTAGCTACATTCTGATGAGATCATGATCATGATGTCCACTGGACAGAACATTAGCTACATTCTGATGAGATCATGATGATGATGTCCTCTGGCCAGAACATTAGCTACATTCTGATGAGATCATGATGTCCGCTGGCCAGAACATAAGCTACATTCAGATGAGATCATGATCATGATATCCCCTGGCCAGAACATTAGTTACATTCTGATGAGATCATGATGTCCGCTGGCCAGAACATTAGCTACATTCTGATGAGATCCCCTATCAAGAACATTAGCTACATTCTGATGAGATCATGATGATGTTGTCCACTGGACAGAACATTAGCTACATTCTGATGAGTTCATGATCATGATGTCCTCTGGCTAAAACATTAGCTACATTCTGATGAGATCATGATCATGATGTCCTCTGGCCAGAACATTAGCTACATTCTGATGAGATCATGATGTCCGCTGGCCAGACCATTAGCTACATTCAGATGAGATCATGATCATGATATCCCCTGGCCAGAACATTAGTTACATTCTGATGAGATCATGATCATGATATCCTCTGGCCAGAACATTAGCTACATTCTGATGAGATCATGATCATGATGTCCTCTGGCCAGAACATTAGCTACATTCAGATGAGATCATGATGTCCGCTGGCCAGAACATTAGCTACATTCTGATGAGATCATGATCATGATATCCCTTGGCCAAAACATTAGCTACATTCTGATGAGATCATGATGATGTCCCCTGGCCAGAACATTAGCTACATTCTGATGAGATCATGATCATGATGTCCCCTGGCCAGAACATTAGCTAAATTCTGATGAGATCATGATCATGATGTCCCCTGGCCAGAACACTAGCTACATTCTGATGAGATCATGATCATGATATCCTCTGGCCAGAACATTAGCTACATTCTGATGAGATCATGATCGTGATGTCCTCTGGCCAGAACATTAGCTACATTCTGATGAGATCATGATGATGATATCTTCTGGCCAGAACATTAGCTACATTCTGATGAGATCATGATCATGTTTTCCTCTGGCCAGAACATTAGCTACATTCTGATGAGATCATGATCATGATATCCTCTGGCCAGAACATTAGCTACATTCTGATGAGATCATGATGATGTCCTCTGGCCAGAACATTAGTTACATTCTGATGAGATCATGATGATGTCCCCTGGCCAGAACATTAGCTACATTCTGAGGAGATCATGATGATGATATCCTCTGGCCAGAACATTAGCTACATTCTGATGAGATCATGATGATGTCCCCTGGCCAGAACATTAGCTACATTCTGAGGAGATCATGATGATGATATCCTCTGGCCAGAACATTAGCTACATTCAGATGAGATCATGATCATGATATCCCCTGGCCAGAACATTTGTTACATTCTGATGAGATCATGATCATGATATCCTCTGGCCAGAACATTAGCTACATTCTGATGAGATCATGATCATGATGTCCTCTGACCAGAACATTAGCTACATTCTGATGAGATCATGATGTACGCTGGCCAGAACATTAGCTACATTTTGATGAGATCATGATCATGATATCCCCTGGCCAGAACATTAGTTACATTCTGATGAGATCATGATGACGATGTCCCCTGGCCAGAACATTAGTTACATTCTGATGAGATCATGATCATGATATCCTCTGGCCATAACATTAGCTACATTCTGATGAGTTCATGATCATGATGTCCTCTGGCTAAAACATTAGCTACATTCTGATGAGATCATGATCATGATGTCCTCTGGCCAGAACATTAGCTACATTCTGATGAGATCATGATCATGATGTCCTCTGGCCAGAACATTAGCTACATTCTGATGAGATCATGATCATGATATCCCTTGGCCAGAACATTAGCTACATTCTGATGAGATCATGATGATGTCCCCTGGCCAGAACATTAGCTACATTCTGATGATATAATGATCATGATGTCCCCTGGCCAGAACATTAGTTACATTCTTATGAGATCATGATCATGATATCCTCTGGCCAGAACATTAGCTACATTCTGATGAGATCATGATCGTGATGTCCTCTGGCCAGAACATTAGCTACATTCTGATGAGATCATGATGATGATGTCTTCTGGCCAGAATATTAGCTACATTCTGATGAGATCATGATCATGTTTTCCTCTGGCCAGAACATTAGCTACATTCTGATGAGATCATCATCATGATATCCTCTGGCCAGAACATTAGCTACATTCTGATGAGATCATGATGATGTCCTCTGGCCAGAACATTAGTTACATTCTGATGAGATCATGATGATGTCCCCTGGCCAGAACATTAGCTACATTCTGAGGAGATCATGATGATGATATCCTCTGGCCAGAACATTAGCTACATTCTGATGAGATCATCATCATGATATCCTCTGGACAGAACATTAGCTACATTCTGATGAGATCATGATGATGTCCCCTGGCCAGAACATTAGCTACATTCTGAGGAGATCATGATGATGATATCCTCTGGCCAGAACATTAGCTACATTCTGATGAGATCATGATGATGTCCCCTGGCCAGAACATTAGCTACATTCTGAGGAGATCATGATGATGATATCCTCTGGCCAGAACATTAGCTACATTCAGATGAGATCATGATGATGATATCCTCTGGCCAGAACATTAGCTACATTCTGATGAGATCATGATCATGATGTCCTCTGGCCAGAACATTAGCTACATTCTGATGAGATCATGATATCCGCTGGCCAGAACATTAGCTACATTTTGATGAGATCATGATCATGATATCCCCTGGCCAGAACATTAGTTACATTCTGATGAGATCATGATCATGATGTCCTCTGGCCAGAACATTAGCTACATTCTGATGAGATCATGATGTCCGCTGGCCAGAACATTAGCTACATTCTGATGAGATCATGATCATGATGTCATCTGGCCAGAACATTAGCTACATTCTGATGAGATCATGATGATGATGTCCTCTGGCCAGAACATTAGCTACATTCTGATGAGATCATGATGATGATGTTCCCTGGCCAGAACATTAGCTACATTCTGATGAGATCATGATGATGATATCCTCTGGCCAAAACATTAGTTACATTCTGATGAGATCATGATCATGATATCCCCTGGTCAGAACATTAGCTACATTCTGATGAGATCATGATGATGATGTCCTCTGGCCAGAACATTAGTTACATTCTGATGAGATCATGATCATGATATCCTCTGGCCAGAACATTAGCTACATTCTGATGAGATCATGATGATGTCCTCTGGCCAGAACATTAGTTACATTCTGATGAGATCATGATGATGTCCCCTGGCCAGAACATTAGCTACATTCTGAGGAGATCATGATGATGATATCCTCTGGCCAGAACATTAGCTACATTCTGATGAGATCATCATCATGATATCCTCTGGCCAGAACATTAGTTACATTCTGATGAGATCATGATGATGTCCCCTGGCCAGAACATTAGCTACATTCTGAGGAGATCATGATGATGATATCCTCTGGCCAGAACATTAGCTACATTCTGATGAGATCATGATGATGTCCCCTGGCCAGAACATTAGCTACATTCTGAGGAGATCATGATGATGATATCCTCTGGCCAGAACATTAGCTACATTCAGATGAGATCATGATCATGATATCCCCTGGCCAGAACATTAGTTACATTCTGATGAGATCATGATCATGATATCCTCTGGCCAGAACATTAGCTACATTCTGATGAGATCATGATCATGATGTCCTCTGGCCAGAACATTAGCTACATTCTGATGAGATCATGATGTCCGCTGGCCAGAACATTAGCTACATTTTGATGAGATCATGATCATGATATCCCCTGGCCAGAACATTAGTTACATTCTGATGAGATCATGATGACGATGTCCCCTGGCCAGAACATTAGTTACATTCTGATGAGATCATGATCATGATATCCTCTGGCCATAACATTAGCTACATTCTGATGAGATCATGATCATGATGTCCACTGGACAGAACATTAGCTACATTCTGATGAGTTCATGATCATGATGTCCTCTGGCTAAAACATTAGCTACATTCTGATGAGATCATGATCATGATGTCCTCTGGCCAGAACATTAGCTACATTCTGATGAGATCATGATGTCCGCTGGCCAGAACATTAGCTACATTCAGATGAGATCATGATCATGATATCCCCTGGCCAGAACATTAGTTACATTCTGATGAGATCATGATGTCCGCTGGCCAGAACATTAGCTACATTCTGATGAGATCATGATGATGATATCCCCTATCAAGAATATTAGCTACATTCTGATGAGATCATGATCATGATGTCCACTGGACAGAACATTAGCTACATTCTGATGAGTTCATGATCATGATGTCCTCTGGCTAAAACATTAGCTACATTCTGATGAGATCATGATCATGATGTCCTCTGGCCAGAACATTAGCTACATTCTGATGAGATCATGATGTCCGCTGGCCAGAACATTAGCTACATTCAGATGAGATCATGATCATGATATCTCCTGGCCAGAACATTAGTTACATTCTGATGAGATCATGATCATGATATCCTCTGGCCAGAACATTAGCTACATTCTGATGAGATCATGATCATGATGTCCTCTGGCCAGAACATTATCTACATTCTGATGAGATCATGATGTCCGCTGGCCAGAACATTAGCTACATTCTGATGAGATCATGATCATGATGTCCTCTGGCCAGAACATTAGCTACATTCTGATGAGATCATGATCATGATATCCCTTGGCCAGAACATTAGCTACATTCTGATGAGATCATGATGATGTCCCCTGGCCAGAACATTAGCTACATTCTGATGAGATCATGATCATGATGTCCTCTGGCCAGAACATTAGTTACATTCTGATGAGATCATGATGATGTCCCCTGGCCAGAACATTAGCTACATTCTGATGAGATCATGATGTCCGCTGGCCAGAACATTAGCTACATTCTGATGAGATCATGATGATGATATCCCCTATCAAGAACATTAGCTACATTCTGATGAGATCATGATAATGATGTCCACTGGACAGAACATTAGCTACATTCTGATGAGTTCATGATCATGATGTCCTCTGGCTAAAACATTAGCTACATTCTGATGAGATCATGATCATGATGTCCTCTGGCCAGAACATTAGCTACATTCTGATGAGATCATGATGTCCGCTGGCCAGAACATTAGCAACATTCAGATGAGATCATGATCATGATATCCCCTGGCCAGAACATTAGTTACATTCTGATGAGATCATGATGTCCGCTGGCCAGAACATTAGCAACATTCTGATGAGATCATCATGATGATATCCCCTATCAAGAACATTAGCTACATTCTGATGAGATCATGATGATGATGTCCACTGGACAGAACATTAGCTACATTCTGATGAGTTCATGATCATGATGTCCTCTGGCTAAAACATTAGCTACATTCTGATGAGATCATGATCATGATGTCCTCTGGCCAGAACATTAGCTACATTCTGATGAGATCATGATGTCCGCTGGCCAGAACATTAGCTACATTCAGATGAGATCATCATCATGATATCCTCTGGCCAGAACATTAGCTACATTCTGATGAGATCATGATGATGTCCCCTGGCCAGAACATTAGCCACATTCTGAGGAGATCATGATGATGATATCCTCTGGCCAGAACATTAGCTACATTCTGATGAGATCATCATCATGATATCCTCTGGCCAGAACATTAGCTACATTCTGATGAGATCATGATGATGTCCTCTGGCCACAACATTAGTTACATTCTGATGAAATCATGATGATGATGTCCTCTGGCCAGAACATTAGTTACATTCTGATGAGATCATGATTATGATATCCTCTGGCCAGAACATTAGCTACATTCTGATGAGATCATGATCATGATGTCCTCTGGCCAGAACATTAGCTACATTCTGATGAGATCATGATCATGATGTCCTCTGGCCAGAACATTAGCTACATTCTGAAGAGATCATCATCATGATATCCTCTGGCCAGAACATTAGTTACATTCTGATGAGATCATGATGACGATGTCCCCTGGCCAGAACATTAGTTACATTCTGATGAGATCATGATCATGATATCCTCTGGCCATAACATTAGCTACATTCTGATGAGATCATGATCATGATGTCCTCTGGCCAGAACATTAGTTACATTCTGATGAGATCATGATGATATCCTCTGGCCAGAACATTAGCTACATTCTGATGAGATCATGATGATGATATCCCCTGGCCAGAACATTAGCTACATTTTGATGAGATCATGATCATGATGTCTGCTGGCCAGAACATTAGCTACATTCTGATGAGATCATGATCATGATATCCCTTGGCCAGAACATTAGCTACATTCTGATGAGATCATGATGATGTCCCCTGGCCAGAACATTAGCTACATTCTGATGAGATCATGATCATGATGTCCCCTGGCCAGAACACTAGCTAAATTCTGATGAGATCATAATCATGATATCCTCTGGCCAGAAAATTAGCTACATTCTGATGAGATCATGATCGTGATGTCCTCTGGCCAGAACATTAGCTACATTCTGATGAGATCATGATGTCCGCTGGCCAGAACATTAGCTACATTCTGATGAGATCATGATGATGATATCCCCTATCAAGAACATTAGCTACATTCTGATGAGATCATGATGATGATGTCCACTGGACAGAACATTAGCTACATTCTGATGAGTTCATGATCATGATGTCCTCTGGCTAAAACATTAGCTACATTCTGATGAGTTCATGATCATGATGTCCTCTGGCCAGAACATTAGCTACATTCTGATGAGATCATGATGTCCGCTGGCCAGAACATTAGCTACATTCAGATGAGATCATGATCATGATATCCCCTGGCCAGAACATTAGTTACATTCTGATGAGATCATGATGATGTCCCCTGGCCAGAACACTAGCTACATTCTGATGAGATCATGATCATGATATCCTCTGGCCAGAACATTAGCTACATTCTGATGAGATCATGATGATGATGTCCTCTGGCCAGAACATTAGCTACATTCTGATGAGATCATGATGATGATGTCTTCTGGCCAGAACATTAGCTACATTCTGATGAGATCATGATCATGTTTTCCTCTGGCCAGAACATTAGCTACATTCTGATGAGATCATGATCATGATATCCTCTGGCCAGAACATTAGCTACATTCTGATGAGATCATGATGATGTCCTCTGGCCAGAACATTAGTTACATTCTGATGAGATCATGATGATGTCCCTTAGCCAGAACATTAGCTACATTCTGAGGAGATCTTGATGATGATATCCTCTGGCCAGAACATTAGCTACATTCTGATGAGATCATCATCATGATATCTTCTGGCCAGAACATTAGCTACATTCTGATGAGATCATGATGATGTCCCCTGGCCAGAACATTAGCTACATTCTGAGGAGATCATGATGATGATATCCTCTGGCCAGAACATTAGCTACATTCTGATGAGATCATCATCATGATATCCTCTGGCCAGAACATTAGCTACATTCTGATGAGATCATGATGATGTCCTCTGGCCACAACATTAGTTACATTCTGATGAAATCATGATGATGATGTCCCTTGGCCAGAACATTAGTTACATTCTGATGAGATCATGATTATGATATCCTCTGGCCAGAACATTAGCTACATTCTGATGAGATCATGATCATGATGTCCTCTGGCCAGAACATTAGCTACATTCTGATGAGATCATGATCATGATGTCCTCTGGCCAGAACATTAGCTACATTCTGAAGAGATCATCATCATGATATCCTCTGGCCAGAACATTAGTTACATTCTGATGAGATCATGATGACGATGTTCCCTGGCCAGAACATTAGTTACATTCTGATGAGATCATGATCATGATATCCTCTGGCCATAACATTAGCTACATTCTGATGAGATCATGATCATGGTGTCCTCTGGCCAGAACATTAGTTACATTCTGATGAGATCATGATGATATCCTCTGGCCAGAACATTAGCTACATTCTGATGAGATCATGATGATGATATCCCCTGGCCAGAACATTAGCTACCTTCTGATGAGATCATGATCATGATGTCTGCTGGCCAGAACATTAGCTACATTCTGATGAGATCATGATCATGATATCCCTTGGCCAGAACATTAGCTACATTCTGTTGAGATCATGATGATGTCCCCTGGCCAGAACATTAGCTACATTATGATGAGATCATGATCATGATGTCCCCTGGCCAGAACACTAGCTACATTCTGATGAGATCATGATCATTATATCCTCTGGCCAGAACATTAGCTACATTCTGATGAGATCATGATCGTGATGTCCTCTGGCCAGAACATTAGCTACATTCTGATGAGATCATGATGATGATATCCCCTATCAAGAACATTAGCTACATTCTGATGAGATCATGATGATGATGTCCACTGGACAGAACATTAGCTACATTCTGATGAGTTCATGATCATGATGTCCTCTGGCTAAAACATTAGCTACATTCTGATGAGATCATGATCATGATGTCCTCTGGCCAGAACATTAGCTACATTCTGATGAGATCATGATGTCCGCTGGCCAGAACATTAGCTACATTCAGATGAGATCATGATCATGATATCCCCTGGCCAGACCATTAGTTACATTCTGATGAGATCATGATCATGATGTCCTCTGGCCAGAACATTAGCTACATTCTGATGAGATCATGATCATGATGTCCTCTGGCTAAAACATTAGCTACATTCTGACGAGATCATGATCATGATGTCCTCTGGCCAGAACATTAGCTACATTCTGATGAGATCATGATCATGATATCCCCTATCAAGAACATTAGCTACATTCTGATGAGATCATGATGATGATATCCCCTGGCCAGAACATTAGCTACATTCTGATGAGATCATGATGATGATGTCCTTTGGCCAGAACATTAGTTACATTCTGATGAGATCATGATCATGATATCCTCTGGCCAGAACATTAGTTACATTCTGATGAGATCATGATGATGATGTCCGCTGGTCAGAACATTAGTTACATTCTGATTAGATCATGATCATGATATCATCTGGCCAGAACATTAGCTACATTCTGATGAGATCATGATCATGACGTCCTCTGGCCAGAACATTAGCTACATTCTGATGAGATCATGATCATGATATCCCCTGGCCAGAACATTAGCTACATTCTGATGAGATCATGATGATGATATCCCCTAGGCAGAACATTAGCTACATTCTGATGAGATCATGATCATGATGTCCCCTGGCCAGAACATTAGCAACATTCTGATGAGATCATGATCATGATATCCTCTGGCCAGAACATTAGTTACATTCTGATGAGATCATGATGATGATATCCTCTGGCCAGAACATTAGCTACATTCTGATGAGATCATGATCATGATATCCTCTGGCCAGAACATTAGCTACATTCTGATGAGATCATGATGATGATATCCTCTGGCCAGAACATTAGCTACATTCTGATGAGATCATGATGTCCTCTGGCCAGAACATTAGCTACATTCTGATGAGATCATGATCATGATGTCCTCTGGCTAAAACATTAGCTACATTCTGACGAGATCATGATCATGATGTCCTCTGGCCAGAACATTAGCTACATTCTGATGAGATCATGATGATGATATCCCCTGGCCAGAACATTAGCTACATTCTGATGAGATCATGATGATGATGTCCTTTGGCCAGAACATTAGTTACATTCTGATGAGATCATGATGATGATGTCCGCTGGTCATAACATTAGTTACATTCTGATTAGATCATGATCATGATATCATCTGGCCAGAACATTAGCTACATTCTGATGAGATCATGATCATGACGTCCTCTGGCCAGAACATTAGCTACATTCTGATGAGATCATGATCATGATATCCCCTGGCCAGAACATTAGTTACATTCTGATGAGATCATGATCATGATATCCCCTGGCCAGAACATTAGCTACATTCTGATGAGATCATGATGATGATATCCCCTGGGCAGAACATTAGCTACATTCTGATGAGATCATGATCATGATGTCCTCTGGCCAGAACATTAGCAACATTCTGATGAGATCATGATCATGATATCCTCTGGCCAGAACATTAGTTACATTCTGATGAGATCATGATGATGATATCCTCTGGCCAGAACATTAGCTACATTCTGATGAGATCATGATCATGATATCCTCTGGCCAGAACATTAGCTACATTCTGATGAGATCATGATCATGATATCCTCTGGCCAGAACATTAGCTACATTCTGATGAGATCATGATATCCTCTGGCCAGAACGATAGCTACATTCTGATGAGATCATGATCATGATGTCCTCTGGCCAGAACATTAGCTACATTCTGATGAGATCATGGTCATGATATCCCCTGGCCAGAACATTAGCTACATTCTGATGAGATCATGATCATGATATCCTCTGGCCAGAACATTAGCTACATTCTGATGAGATCATGATCATGATATCCTCTGGCCAGAACATTAGCTACATTCTGATGAGATCATGATATCCTCTGGCCAGAACATTAGCTACATTCTGATGAGATCATGATCATGATGTCCTCTGGCCAGAACATTAGCTACATTCTGATGAGATCATGATCATGATGTCCTCTGGCCAGAACATTAGCTACATTCTGATGAGATCATGGTCATGATATCCCCTGGCCAGAACATTAGCTACATTCTGATGAGATCATGATCATGATATCCTCTGGCCAGAACATTAGCTACATTCTGATGAGATCATGATCATGATATCCTCTGGCCAGAACATTAGCTACCTTCTGATGAGATCATGATCATGATATCCTCTGGCCAGAACATTAGCTACATTCTGATGAGATCTTGATGATGATGTCCTCTGGCCAGAACATTAGTTACATTCTGATGAGATCATGATCATGATGTCCGCTGGCCAGAACATTAGCTACATTCTGATGAGATCATGATCATGATATCCCCTGGCCAGAACATTAGCTACATTCTGATGAGATCATGATCATGATGTCCACTGGCCAGAACATTAGCTACATTCTGATGAGATCATGATCATGATATCCCCTGGCCAGAACATTAGTTACATTCTGATGAGATCATGATGATGATGTCCGCTGGCCAGAACATTAGCTACATTTTGATAAGATAGTGATGATGATGTCCGCTTTGTACTAGACCAACACGCTTAGTTGGATTTTTATATGGCTAGCTCATTGAAACAACAGTCCACAGGTAAATTGTTGCTGTGCTCAGACACACTAACCTGAGCCAAGTAGTCTTTGGTCTTTACTCCTTAATGCTGCAAGCTTAACGGAGAAGCATTATATACCAATTTTAGTCTTTGGTTTGGCACGACATGAGCTTAAACCCACGATAGAACAGCACTCAAGCTAATTACACCATTGATATGGTGTAAAAACAATGGAAATTATTTCAGAATTACCTGTACACTTTAAAGACTGGAATATGACATCTAAAATATTTTCGGCTTCCTTTTTTCACATGAATTTGACCACAAAATAAAATAAGTAACGATCTATGAAATGTAAAACATTATAAATATGAGATAAAAATTTAAAGCTAATTCCCCCCATGATGTTGTAAATTGAGGTTTACTAACCATAAAATCTATACTAGGTTGTTGGGCTGACAATTTGGGTGCAGATTTACCACCTGATCCTATGCCACTGCCACTACCACTACTGCCAGTCAGACTAGACCCTAAAATCAAATTATATAAGTTACCCGCCTTTAGTAGTAGTTGTGTTCTTTTTTGGTGCGATTTTAGGCATATTGGTACAAGTGAACACAAGAAAAAAAAACAAAAAAACTATGATTCGAGTGAAATAAAATTAGATACATGTACATGTATTTAATTTAGTGCACATGATAGTTTCTTGAATAATCTTCACCAGGAACACCTAAAGTCAAAAGATTGGAATGCCAAAAAATCAAAAGTTTTTAGGAGCAAGAAAACCAAAAGGCCTAAACAAGATAGCCAACATGGGCTAAGGTTATCTATGTCTGAGTGAGGAGAACCTTAGTTTTAATAATAATTACATGATTTAAGGACTGTAGATTTCAATAATGAATATACATGTATCTAATAAACTATGTCAGTGCCAAAACACTGACTACTGGGTGGATGTGTAAATATTTTTTTACAGAAAATTTTATTTTTTATCAACTGTATGAATATAAATTTTCATTATTGGGGGCTTTTTTGTCAGGGAGATTTTGTCCAAGGAACTTATGTTCTGGGGGGGGGGGGGGGGGGGGCTTATGTCCAATGGAATTTTGTTCTGTTCCCACTGTAAATTCATTAAATTATCATGGTATCATTTTTGGTGACTTGATGGAAATTATCATGTTTGTTGACATCTGAATTCATTTCTAATTATTTTGCATGATAGATATGCCTAATGTCATATTACACTGAAATTCATTGGTTCATAGTACCCCCAGAAAAATCATAACTATTAGAATCTAACAAATAATAATAATTCAGTGTTTGCTCTCATAAGAAATTCTATTACTGATTCATTACAAAATTCTCTACATCCCAAAAAATCACTGCAAAGTCATCCGAAGAGTTTCATACTCTATTTGAAAGAAAATGTTACCTTTTGGAGGAGTGTTGGTGCTGACATCAGAATCCGATGATCGTCTTGCAGTCTGTGATTGGGTAACCATCTTGACTGGTGAAGTTGAGCTCCTAACAGCTTGGCCTGGAGGTGATGAGGGCAGCAAGGTATCCTCAGGGACTGGGGAACTGAAAGCAAAGCTAAATGCAGATTGGCCATTGGTAGAAAGGAAGGGTGGTGCAGAGGGAGGGGGTGACACTATGGATATTCTACGTACAGGTCTAGAGGGAGGAGTTACACTCTGGTGGGTGTGTCTATGAATGTTGGAGTGAATAGCATGCCTCAAACTGAAAAGAAAGAAAAAAAACACAAAACACCAAATTAGTTTTGTTAGTAAATAAAATAAAAATTAACACTAAATTTAGAGAGAAAGTAAACTACATGTAGTTATATATCATATAGCAGATATTTAGAGCGAGAATAAATTTTTGTGACTTGGTGATAAAAATGTAGATATCTAATTTAGCAAAACACACTTCTGGAATAAACTTCATCGGGTAAGTTCAAAGTCAAAAGATTGGAAAGCCAAATAAATCAAGAGTAAACAAATGCATCTAAACAGGAAAGCAAAAATCAGCTAATTTCGCCTATGCCTGAGGTAGGAGAACCTCAGTTTTAGTAATAATAACATTGTTTAGGAACTGAAAATGCCAATGATAAATATATCTTTTAAACCTTGTCAGTGCCTAAACAATGAAGAAGGAAAATGAAATAAAACATACAATTTTTGTTGTTGCATATACTAAAAACACCATCATGATAAATTTTCCATAATATTTTCATGGGAATGTAGATAATTTAAATTTTAGCATTTGTTAACAAACTGCCAAAAAATTTGCCAAACTGTGCATCTCGTGAAAAAATAATCTGCTATATATTTGTATGTTGTACATTATTATGAGACATTCCTATTAAGTAATTTTAATATGTATGTATGACATTATAGTTTTAAATGATAATAAAAATAAAAATTAAGATTTTACAAGAATTTATCTTTGTTTTTTATCAAGACATCACTTTTTTGATACTGATTTTTAGAAATTCTACACAAGGAAAATTTATGCAAATTTAATTTTGAAACTTGAATTAATTAAGTCAGATACTTTAATTTCTGAAACTTAATTCATGTTCATTTCATTACAACAATTTATTGTTTATAATATTATGAAATTTGAATATTTATCTAAGAATTTTATTTTGACATTTTTGAAATTGAAAATTTGCATAGTGCATTTCATTAAAATATAATTTTTAGAAAAAGAAAATAGAAATTTGACAGTAATATATACATGCAAAAATAAAACATTCATATATTGAAGAAAATCTGAAAATACTATAAAAAATATACCTATATAAGATATAAAAGACAGCATGCATCAAGACCATTTAACTTCCTTGTTACTCAACTCAATTTTCACTGGAGTAAGTTAGATTTCACACAATAGTATGTTTTTCCTAAAGGAGTCATGTACATTTCATTGATTTGGAAAAAATGCAATATTATTCTGATTCTTTAAAAAAAGTGGTTTTTTTTAATTAAATTTTAGCATATAGTGCAATTTTTAAAATTTTGGTTTTTAAACAATGAACAAATTATACTAAATGAAATACCTCCAAAATATTTTTTGCTAGAAAATTATATATATTAATGGTAGGTCAAAATTTACCTTGATGGCCTTTTTACAAAATCATCAAATTTCACAGCCAGTAATGACAGACATTTCAAAAAGCACTGGTAATATTACAACTTTATACTTGTTATGAAATAAAATAAAGAAATCAGAGACTGTCCGTTTCAGTGAAACATACTTCAATGTGTTTTTTAAGACTTTGCCCCATTTTCCCAAATATTCCTTGTACCATTATGTCCTATCAAAATATCTTGATTTTTTTATTAATTAATTAAATTATTAATAATAGGAGATAATTTTTTATGCCAATTAAAATAATAATAAAATTCTAGACAACAATTTCAAATCAAAATATTTTTGATAGTCATGGACAGTTTTTTTTCCTTAATAAACATGAAATGCTCAATGGACTAACTTTCCTTTTATTGATTGATTGATTAATGTTTAATGCCAACTTTAGCAATATTTCAGCTTTATCATGGCATACTAACTCTCCTGATAAAAGACTGAATTGTGTTGAATAAATTAAAGACATGCAAAATAAGGCTAATCCAAAAAATGATTAGTTTTTTTTACAGTAAGTTCCTTTTATTTCACGAAGTTTCAGCCAAATGCATTCCTCGTTTAACATATAAATGCAAATAACATTTATTAATCCTTCACTATGAATGAAAATGATCTTAAATGCCACATTTTTTATCAAAATATACAATCAATTCTGTATTAAGAGGTCACCTTTGAGACTAAGAAAAAATGGTCTTATAAGACAGTTGACCTCTTAAAAGAGGTTCAATACATATGAAATTTTCTATGACAGGATAAGAAAATGGTGACCTTTCAATACCAGTGTTTTCAATAAGAGCCGGAAGCGGGCAAATTTCGCCGTCTATTGCGGTATTTTTTCCGGCTATTTTATTTCCGACAAAAATAGATCGGTACTTTTCCGGGACCAGTTGTACGTGTTTTGGGATTGTCTTTATTCTAGTTCCGTATTTTCAGATTTGAAACGGGAAACCAGTCATTACTCTATCTAAATAATTTCCGTGATTTAACGCTCGCGAGTTTTCTGTGTTAAATATGTACAATTATTTGACACTGCAGAACAATGTGAGAAACGGTTGAAATATCATTAATTTGTTTAAAAGGACGATACTGGACTTCTTCCAGTCAGGCCCAACGGCTAAGCAGTCTTACTCTAGAGGTTTGTATTTCATAAATTTATCAAGTGAATAAATAAAATATTGGCGCTCAACTGGCGACTATCAATGTAAATTTTGCAAACATGTACAGTTTCCAACTACCGGAAATTCAGGTCAAATGTTGGATTGTGCTAAGTCTGAACTGATGGCCCTAGCTGAAAGTAAAACTCTTATTCAGTCCTTGAAAGATGATCTAAAGCCAGGTGGCAAGTTGGAACTTTTAGAATTGTGTCTAAAAGAAGGCACAGAGAATCGGTTTACTTTGAACAATTATACAACTGCTCTAGTTGAAAATGTTAACAAACGCTTTCCAGATGTTGAAGTGCTTACGGAACGGGAATTATTTAATCCATTGCTTCTACCAGATAAAAACCGTACTCTATTTGCATGTTATGGCAATGAATCAATTGCAGTAATTTTCAACTACTTCTAGATGCATCTCATTCTGATGAAGATACATCTTTGGAGGAATGTATGGCTGAATGGAGTCTTTTGTAATACAATTTTAGTAGGTTGAAAACAATTATTCCTAAAAAAGAAGATGTGACTGCTGACTGTCTCACACCATCAGAATGGTGCTTAACCAGAATTGTCAAACAGAAGCACGAATATGAGCACATGTGCCCAAAGTTAACTAGATTAGCAGAACTAGTACTTACGATTCCTGTTAGTAACGCATGGACTGAAAGTGGGGCCTCCAAAGTAAAAATTATAAAAACAGACTTGAGAAACCATCTAAAAAACGATATGTTGGAAGGATTGATGCACACTTAATGGACCAGACATATGGGTAGCAGGTCAAATCAGCCCCAAACCAAATCGGCCCCAGTCAAATCGGCCCCAAGTCAAATCGGCCCCAGATCAAATCACTGTATTATTATGGGTTTGTTTCACACTAATTATATTTCAATTCTTTACTATAAACCATTAAGTTTATCAGTATATAAACACATCATTATACAAAAGAGTTATGACTTATATAAGATACATTCACAATGCTATAGAGTTATGACTCGCTAACACTGTCCTGGGATGTTGGTACCGCGGTTGCATAAATATTGCCAACACTTCTTAGAAAGTCTGAAGTCTTGATGGTCTTGGCTTCATATTTGTCCCACAACTCTGCCAGTCTGCCATGAGATTTCTTGAAGGTGACCCTTTGGTATCTACGCAACGACTGTTCTTCAACTAGACGGACAGTTACCCCGACGGATCTGGCTTCTTTCATAAGTGCAGGAACCAACTTGTACAAGTGCAGGTTTGACCCACCAGCTTTGCCTATGAAGCGGCGATGCCAACCTGAAATGTAAAAATGAGTTATTATATTGAGGTATAAAAATTGTTAAAGAGGCATTAGCTACGATTTTGATCAAAAAAATTATATGTTTTGGAAATTGGTAAATAGCTTTAAAATGATGAAATAAAGGTAAATATTTCAAATTAAACAGCTCATCGTACCAAGCAAATAATTTGACCTCGCTTTCTCCGTATGCAATTAATAAGATGGCATCCATTTCTTGATTGATCTCAAAACACGAGCAGTTGCACCTTTTCCCCCCCTGGGCGATGCACGTACATTTCATAACATTTATAAGTTACAGAAACACGTTTTATCAAGGCATCAATCATATCTGATTGTTTTTATGGGTAACAAAAATTTACGATTTTGGCAGATAATGCCCCTTTAAATAAAAACATTAACAGACTACAGTAATATTTATATAAATGTTTATTTTCTTTATTTTACATCCACATAGCTGTCTTACAAGTTATAATAATTTGTATATGTATATATCTGAGTATAAATAAATAAAATATAAAAATTACCTTCGACATCATTGTTGGTCCTGACGGAACACAGACCATTGCTGGACACTCCATGTTGTGTTATTGAGCCAGGTGTTGGTCAGATAGTTGATCAGCAGCTGTAGTTGAATGGATGTGGTTTGTCTGATGTTGTTGAATGCGGGTCTGATGTGGTCAGCTGGTAAATATGGCAACGCCAGGAGTTTCCTCACGAAGATGTGAACTCCCTTCTTGTCTTCAGACCAAGGTTAGCTACCTTCCACATGACTACTTGTCTAGGAACACTGCCTTGATAGCAGTCACGTTTTATGTAAATTGCTAATTACTTATAATTAATTATGCCATAAATTAATCATTAATTAATTCCGTTGATCCTTACAAAAGAATCCGCTCATCAATAAAATTTAAATTTTACATCTTTTAACCAAAAATATCAATTTATATTAATACAAATTTTTATTTATTTATTCTTTTTTTCTTTTTTTATTTTGGAGCCGATTTGACTTTCATTTTGAGGCAGATTTGACTTGGGGCCGATTTTACTTGGGGCCGATTTGACTGGAAATCAATGCACAGATCAATGTGATGACCTAATAACCTCTTCTATTAAAAACTGGTTACAGACGAAATCCAGAAGAAAGTTACCAAGTCGGAATAAAGGTAATAAATACAATTTACTTTTTTATTCATTCAAAAAATACCATACATGTAGCTACACAATTATCAAAATGAATTGATTAAATGGTAGATTTTCATTTATCTATTTTGTTTACAACATACATCATTTGAACACTGAAATTGAAAAACTGAATTATTTTTTGGGGGATTTTTAATCAATGTAACTGTCATATCTGTAATACAGTATACAAACATGCCAGTTTTATTTTTTTTTAAAGGCATGGCCAGAAAAAAACAATACATGTATCTTAGTACATTGACTTTGTTTTAAAAAAAAATCCATTATGCCATACATTCCTCAGAAATGTATCTTCATCAGATTGTCTCACTCTGTCAATACACCTGAAAATGTTTCATTAACAATACACCATAATTATTATTTGGGAGTTTTAATGATTCTCTAAGTCCTTTTCAAACCAATGATGCTTGCAGATAAACTTTATCCAAAAAGCAATATTTCTATACATAAAAAAAACTTTACAATTTCCAATATGAACAGTCAGCTTTCCTAGTGAAACAGAATTTGAGAAATATCTGTTAGTTCCCTGTTTTAATATCATTTATTTGCTATAACTTTTAAGAATCTTTTTTTCTGCAGGGACAAGAGTTTCAAGACAGTCTAATCGGGGAATCCTACTGTTAGTGTAACAATGGAGGCAGAAACTCAGACAGAGGAAGAACAAGTTAATATTATTGAGCCAAGTGATCTGATTACTCCAATGGACATTGGAAATTTTGCTTCTGGCACTGATTCTATGGACTCTGATGCTGAAATTGAAAACCATGAAAGACAGTTAGAACAGACTTTACTTGAACAGCTAAAGATTGCTAAATCTGTAGCTGAAGCCAAGCAGTTCTGCACAACTGACCTAGATGACTTTGATTTCTTTGAATAAAAGATATAAACAAATCGAATCTCTATTAACAAAAAAATTATCCTGATTAGGGTGCTTATAGCAAAGGTTCAGAGTCATTTATTTTGCTAAAGTCAGTATAACAAAATGTAATCCACTGAAAACCTAAAAAAATAAAATAGTAATAATTTAATGTGTAAAAAGTGACACATTCAAAGCTTTATTTATCTCCCAGGAAATGCCCAGATGCCAGGATTTTGCATCATTTTGTCGTCAGCCGGACCCCTCGCCTGAAGGGTCGCTCACTTCGCTAACTCCATTTTCCATCTATTCTAAAAAAAATTCCTTCTATTCAAAATCTTAATGAAACCACTGAATACAGGTGACTGCTTAATAGAGGTGACACATTGGCGGGTTTGACTGTATAGTGATTTTCATTTTTAAACTTCCACCCATCCCATGGCAAAAAAAAAACTGTTGGTCAAACATCCGTACGATTCAATAAATTATTCTTTTGTAATTAACATTTCCTTTAAAACAACAGAAATGTACTACATGTATTTATAAAAACTGACGTATTAAATCAATATCATATATCTTTACAAAATATGTAAAAATATATTCCCAATTCTTTTATATATTTCTGAGACAAATACTTGTATTTGACAAATAAATTTATTTCTTTAACCTTACTAGGAAATCAGGTTCAAGATTCAAGAAAATGTAAAAAAAAAAAATTTTAAATTCTTCCTGTTAATAAAAAAAAGTCCCTGTGCAATGAGTCATAAAATTAATATAAAATACCCTGCAATGTAACATATACTATTATAGTCTCTCCCCCCCCCCCCCCCCCCCCCCCCAATTCATAAATAAATCTCCCACAATAACATGTCCTCCAATTAATGAAACTCAAATCAACAAGTGTCAGAAATCATATTAATATTAATGTGGTACAATTATTACAACAAACAAAACTCAGAAACCAATGAAAATCATGTATGAAGATATTAAGTACTATTCCATTTTAACATACCTCACATCCAAGGAAGGCACATGCTTTTGTAAGGAGTCACTCATAGAGGTGAATTTGGTATTTCGTTGAAATAATATGCTACAATTTTAAAATGGATCACTTATTGAGGTGAAATTAGCATTTCCCTGAAATAGTTTGTTTTGATTTTGAAATTGATCACTCATTTAGGTGAATTTTGTATTTCCTTAAATAGTTTTTTTTTATATAGATTATAGAAGAAACCACCCATTTAAGTGATTTAAGATACAGGGTACCTTCCTTGGGAGGAAATTGTAGAATGTTTAAAATGGAATACCAACATGTAAGGCAACATTCCAAATATATTTTAGAGTGTAAAAACATGCAGAAACAAGAACTACATTAATCTTACAAATTACATACAATGTATATTAAGATAATCTAAAAAAAAAATATAATGACAGAATAAAACTTTCATATTAATGAGTTGGATATCCTGTACAAATGTATGAAATGTAGATTTAGTAAAATAGTTAGTCTTATATTGTTTATCACATACACACCAGGGACTCCCATATAAGGCATGACCTGATGTAGGCCATTGTTGGTAACCCACGGCTGATCACACTCAGATATTCTCCACTCATCCCACCCATGAGTAATCCATGTTGTTGTGAATAATTCATTAAAAAATATATTTGGCTCACTGGGGCTTGGAAGACAGGCATTATTTACACTTATAAGTTATATTACATACATTCTGCTGGACCAGAAAATTATTTTATGATTACCTTATTTGGAGAGTAAATGAAAAAATATGGTTTGATTTAAAAAAAATTAAAAATATTTTTGAACTATTGACCAATTGCAAAATTGTACATTTTTGTACCGTAATGTTATGTTGCTATGACAACTTCTAAATGCTGAATCAGTGACCTCCAAAACAAATGTAGTTGTTTCTAATTGACCAACAGTTCATGAGTGGAGAGTATCTGAGCATGATCAGCCGTGGGCAATCAACTATGGGTGAAGGCATAATAATCAAATGAAAGCAAAACTAATTAAATAACTATATGTATAATTTGAATATATACGTAATATGCAGCATTAAAATATTATGCTCCTGTTATTTCCTGCAGGTGTTAGGCGACTTGTAACTTATAGAAAAGTGGTCGTTTGTAGCAGCAGTCGTGTGGTAGTTTGGATGCATATCTACCAATGTAATCCTTGTCCACTAAAAGTCGTGAGTTTGATTCACGGTCCGAGGCAAGGTGCATTCATTATAACTTTATGTGACAAAAGTTTGTCAGTGACTTAAGACAGGATGGTTATTTTATCCTCTGTGCACTAGTTTCTTCCATAAATAAAACTGAACACCACAATATACATTTATTGATGAAATATTGTTGAAAGTGGTATTAAACACCAACAAGCCAAAGTAAATCGTAAGAATGTTGTGAATTTCATTATGTTAATTTCAACAACTAGTCGGATGCATTATTTAATATAATATGCATTATTTAATATAATACGGTGCAGGAATTGTCTTCACTTACCATAAAAAGAAAACAAATACAGTGGAACCTCGTTGTGATGAAGTCAAAGGGAACTACTATTTTATTTCAATTTAGCAGATTATTCTAGTATTAAATCAGGGAAAATTCAGTCAACAATTTATATGAACCAATATTATTCTTACATTTGTGTTATCAAAAAAATGATTCAACCGAGCTCGGGATACCGAGGTTCTACTGTAGCTAAAAACAAATTAATTGCAATAAGATGTCCCCACTTCCCTGTCAATCTAAATAATGGCTTAAAAAACAATTTTTATCAAACACAGGTAAATATCGCAAAAGAATTAAGATGCAATACTTCATATTAAAAAAGAATTCTTTAAAATTTAGTAAACAATTTTCAAAATGTTAATTTTGAAGTAAACAAATGAATATTTACCATAAAAGGAAAATAATTTTTTTATGAATTACTGTTCAAGAAGAAATTAAAACATGTCTTTAAAATGACTGCATGAGTATATTTCTAAAAAATGTCTATATATTTCGCTTAACTTTGTTATTTATTAATTTGCAGCATGCAATACGGTTGTTTCGAATCATGTCAATTCCGACCACGTTCCGTCTTTTTCGTGTCTTGACGTCTGAACAATACAGCAGGCGATGTTGCGGTGTTTATGCTATTACTGTGACAACGTCAGCATATCATAGTCGTAGATGCGGTAGATTATAAGTAATTGTAATATGGAGACGCCAAGGAAAACGCTGAATAAATACGGGTGTTTGGTACCCCAGTATATGTCTGATATCAGAAATATATAAAGGCAGATCGTTTTTGTTTCATGATACTAACAGCAGCAAATAAAAAAAGAAAACAAATTTAATTTTAAATAGGTAATTGTCTCTGCATTGAAGTCTTTGATACAAATAAAATAATTTAATTGATATGTCTTTTACAGAAAATGCTAAGATTTTTTTAAGTTTAGGATCGAACGTTAAAATGGCACAAATCGATTGGAGTTTTTGTTGTGTACATTGACACCGGAAGTTCAATGCCGATTAGTCCATCGAAATCACGTGATCTGAAAGACGAAAATAACAAAATTTGGACGGAATGGAAATGATTCGAAACAACCGTATTGAACAAATGAGCCACCCACAAAAAAAATTAAATTAAAATTCTTCATCTGGCCTTACCAAAATCATCCAACCAGGACACTATATTCTGGATATAAAGTTTTAATTGGTCATTTTTCAAGAATGAGTACAAAAAACTCATACTTGAAAGTTTCATAACCATAAGTCTGGAAAGTATAACTTTCATATCCTCGATCATACAACAATGAATATAATATATTACCGTAATTAGTTCCTGCTTATTTTTCCTTAAAGACATTTGTTATTATAGTACATGTACAGTAAAAACCATTCTACACGGAACAATTAATTTAGTGCAATATTGTGTAATCTAAGCTTCAAATTTAGTCCCAAAATCTAAAATTTTTGTAAATTTAATCTGTCTACGGCAATCAATCACCTGTCTATTGAGAAACAAAACAAATGACCCAAAAGATGTTCACTTTAAACAGGTTTTACTGTATCCATCAAAATCAATGATCATAACCAACAGTTTCCTCAGATGTACAGTGAAATCTGTCAAAGCTGACTCCCCTTAGGAAGACTTTTTGGTTTGGAATAGACAGGTTTATACAGGTTAAATTAATAAAGATTTCCTACATTGTGAATTTATTTAAAGCTTGGTTTATACAGAATTCAGTTTATTCAGGGTTCGATTTATTGAGTGAGTGAGCGATTGTTGCTTAATGCCAACTCAGCAATTTTTCAGCAATATCATGGTGAGAACAAGTTAATTTTCAATGAGATGATGAGGTCCGCTTTGTACACGCCTAGTTGGATTTTTTAGTGCTGGCTCACTGAAACAACAGTCCGCGGATAGACATGTCGCCCCACTCGGACACATTATCCTGATTCCGAGCCAACCAGTCTTTGCTCTCTCTCTCTCCTTAATACTTGGCGGAAAAGCAACAAATACAAATTTCATAATCTCCAGTTTGACTCGATCTGGGCTGGAATCCACAATCTACCGCACTCGAGGCGAGCACACTTACCATTACACCACTGATGTGGTTGGGTTCGATTTAGATACATGAACTACTCTCATTGGTAAAAAAAAGTCATGGGCTCTGCCTACAGATCATGATAGAATGCAGGATGTTACTGTTAGACAAGAGCAATATCAATGAGGGACAATACAATAGCCTGACAGTGATTTCAGTGGGTGAATGATTGTTGTTTAACACCATTTTCTGGAATTTTTCAGCTGTGTAATGATGACAAGTTATTTTTTGACGTTATAATGATGATATATGCTTTCTATTAAACCAACACGTATTGTTTTTATAGTGCTAGCTCACTGAAACAACATTTCCCAGGTAGACTCATTTTTTTTCCAATCCAGCAATTTATCCTGACTCTGAGTCAAACAATCTTTGCTTTTACTACTTAAATTAATGCTGAGAATCAGAAAATACCACAATCTTCTACACCTGGAGGTGGGTACTCGATACTACATTATGTGATAACGTTTGTCAGAACTTGCGGAAGGTCTGTGGTTTTCTCAGGGTACTCTGGTTTCGTACACCAATAAAACTGACTGCCACGATATAACTGAAATATTGTTGAAAGTGGTATTAAGTACCATGAACCTAACCCTCTACACCTGGGCCAAGCAGGCTATCCATTATATCACAGAGGCAATCTAACAGATGATGTGCAACTTACTACACCAGCTAAACAATACCATCATTTGACTTATATCAAAGAAGTTGGTGGTTGATATGGCCGCAATTGTATAATAGCTGGATTTACATCTAGTCAGATTCCCACTATTGGCCTGGCATAATAAATATGACCTTCTGTGATAATGTTTCTCAATGACTTGTGACAGGTCATGATTTTTTCAATGTATTTCATTTTCCTCTACCAAAAAAAAATTGAATTTTTAACTTGATTTCCGAATTATTTCCATATTAATATTGAATTAAAACATTAGTATCTAATAATTATATAATCACAATTTTTTAAATATAAAAACAAAATGTTATAGCTTGCTCAGTGTATTTTCATATCAATGGAAAAATATTCATTTTTCCCACCATATTAAACTAGCAAGCAAGTATTTTTTGCAATAATCTACAAGATATTTTCATTCGTCTATTAACAAGCTATTAATTCCAAATATCTGAACATGCTAGTGTAAAAACACATCATCATAAAATCATACATACTCTTTAAATAAGGGGGACACCCCCTGTGGTGAAGGTGGCTGCTGTGAAATTTTGGCAATATTTACAACAGTTCCGATTCCCCGCGCTACAATTCCAGATTCTCCTTCTAGATCAAAACACTGAAAATATCTGAAATTAAAAAATAGAAATTTTGCAATTCAAATGCAGTTGTACTGTAATTTGTTGTGTATAGAAAGCACTGATGTATAGAGCACAATCCTTGTTTTGACTTCTAAGAGATTTGTTGTTTCATTTTTAGGTGTATAATACTGAGCAAATGAGCAAGTGTTATATACAGTATATATATTACACTGTGTTAGCAGTAGACATTTTTTTTTATTAGCCACTGTGGCTAATGGGTAATAATTTCTTTTAGCCACACTCAATTTCAGTTAGCCACACTAAATATAAACAAAGAGCATAAAACAGTTGAAAGTTCAAAACTTTATTATTTAATTAACTAACAATAATAATTCATATATCATCATGATCAACAACAAACTTTGAACATTAGATAAACAGAACATTTAATATTCGTATGATTTTGTTGTTTTTTGCTGTGTGGGGCCATTGACGTTGCCAAAAAAGGATAAAATAGATCCTTGGCGCTTGGCCATGTTTGGCCTTCTTGTTGTCAAATAATTTACTGGTGTTAGATTCAAGCGTAGACAGAAGGACAGACAGAATAAAGCGTAATTTAGGAAACCAGTCAGTTGGTAACTAAAATTGAAATTATTTCCGGAATAGGACCCGGATAATGTTATTTCAACTGAAAAAACTACCAGATATAATCAATTAGAGGTGTCAAACCACTAATTCACCAATCAGAGCTTGGAACATATACGAAAGTAGTCCCATTTCAAGAAAAAAGTTCCTTTCATTTTGTAGTATTGTGAAAACTACTGAATGGAATGGACTAATTAAAATTGATAATTTGAAGTTAAATAAATAGGGATTATTTTGAGCCCAAATTTGATGGATTTAGTTGTATTTTAATACCTCTATGGAGGATTTGATGCATGACCTATAAATAGTGAATTTCTTGGGGATGACCGAGCTATTTTTAGAGTAGGTGCTTTCCGTAGCATGGCATTTCATTGCAAGATTTTAAACATGCCCTGATATTTTGACAGAACGTAGAGGAATCATGTACGTTTCAGAAAATATATGGTCTTCAAAAGGTTAAACTTAAGATAAAATGACGCTTGAAAAAACACAAATTTAGTAGAAAACCTTAAAGAAATTAATTGGTGGTTTGACACCTTAAGACAAAAACGTCAAAATTATCTTTTGTTACTATCATGTTCAAATTAGCCTAAACATGTCACAACAGACCCAGAGTGACATTTTTCATACAAAAATGTTACAAAATGCATTGTGGTGTCAGATTACATGGTCAAAATGCATGTTATGTAATATTTTGGAATATTGCTCCCAAACACTGAATATACATGGACACCAGGTATTGCAACTCATTTTCTTTTTCTTTATGACTTTATAACTATTGGGAATATCTTATTGAATGTGTTTTTGCAGTAGAAGGGCATATAATATTGAAAATATGGTTGATATTAAGAATTTAAAAAATTTCATCATGTGGCAGTTTGTTGACTTCAAATATAGGATATGGTGATATCATGATTGGATTTTTTTCAATCCTACACATTTTTCCTGGTAAATTTTGATAGTTTCAGTTAGAATACATGTACAATGTACTTACAAAATAATATAAGGCTATAGAAAGCAGTTTTAATTGAAAATTATGTAGTAAAAACCTGGTAATTTAAGTGATCCCAGAAAAATTATTTTGACTGCTTAGCATTTTCTGTTAATTTTTCAAATTGTCAATTTGAATTTCATGTTTTAGAATATTATTTGGCTGTAACAGTACATTTGAACATCCAGCTTACTTAAACAGTGGAAAAAAATGATGTGGAAGCATATATTTATTGAGTTTTGGGGGAAATTATAGTTGTGCACCATCAGAAATTCCAAGACTTGAATATCAATAAATCATATTTTTGCAAATTTGAACTCAACAGCTGTAAATGGAGATATTTTCATTAAAAATCTTCAAGGGGGTACCTTTGCATTTGAACACTTATACTTGCAAATATCAGACAGCCACATACCTTATGAGGTTTTCTTGGGTTGATATTGGCTAAGGAATAGAAATTAGGCCAACAAATGGTGAAAGAAACAAGTTTTTATGCTCTTTAGGTGTCAAACCACTAATTCACCAATCAGAGCTTGGAACATATACGAAAGTAGTCCTTTTTCAAGAAAAAAGTTCCTTTCACTTTGTAGTATTGTGAAAACTACTTAATGGAATGGACTAATTAAAATTGATAATTGAAGTTAAATAAATAGGGATTATTTTGAGCCCAAATTTGATGGATTTAGTTGTATTTTAATACCTCTATGGAGGATTTGATGCATGACCTATAAATAGTGAATTTATTGGGAATGACCGAGCTATTTTTAGAGTAGGTACTTTCCGTAGCATGGCATTTCACTGCAAGATTTTAAACATGCCCTGATATTTTGACAGAACGTAGAGGAACCATGTACGTTTCAGAAAATATATGGTCTTCAAAAGGTTAAACTTAAGATAAAATGACCAGGTAGGCTTGAAAAAACACAAATTTAGTAGAAAACCTTAAAGAAATTAATTGGTGGTTTGACACCTTGACTCGCTTTTTAAAATCATTTTGGATATTATACATCGATCAAATCATTGTCTATAACGCGTTTTATTTGAAGTTGACTTTCTGCATAATAAAAGATCGTTGTCAGATGCATGCTCTAAAAGTTTTTCGTTCGCCAGTGTGGCTACTGCTACACAAATTATCCTCGCCACACTACCGTTATATTCGCAAAATGCGACGTGGCGATCGTCTACCGCTAACACAGTTACAAAAACAATACATTCAGTCAAACTTTATATGTGTGCAGAATAAAGGTGTTTTTTGGGTAGAATCTACTTTGGCGGACCCCGGAAGTCAGATATTGTAATAATCATCGTGCATGACCCATAAGCTTTCATTTCGTTACCATGCGGATATGACAACAAAAGCCGCAATTAATTTTAAAATGACGACCATTTTGTCACCGCTTCGAATCGAGGAGTATACATAATGAATTTAAATAAGCTTACTGGAATTATTTAATCCTGTTAGCAATGTGCAAGACGATTTGTACATAAACATACGTTTTTAAACATATAAGGCGACATGTTTTGTATTTGAATAAAAAAAAAATTGAAGTTGACCGTTGGGACACAGGAAGTCAAGGCTTCTCCGCCGACATTTGAGGCTTGAGAACCCAAGGAGTGTTGTAAAATCAATATTAAATTGCAGCATTCCAGTGTTAGAAACTAAGAAATAAGGGAGGTTGTCACAAGGGCAAGTAGGGAAAAAAATCAGGTCGTCCGAATTTAAATCAAGTTGCCGAAAAGGGTCGTGGAGGTGGTCATTACGGCTGGGGGTCTGGGGTAAATAGTGCAAAATCATGCATTCTGGGTGTTTCCTGAGGCCTACATTTTGGTTTGAAAAAGGTGGCTCACTCCTTGAAAAGAATGGTTTTTGGTCTTACAGTAGGAGTCAGATCAATGTTGAAAAACACCCATCAATTCAAGCTTTAGTTCCACAAGAAGTACATTTTGTCCATACAGCACTTGTTTGTTTTAAAAAAAAATTAAATCAGTTGTTTATTTGTTTAAATTTTATTCAGATTCAAATTCCTTTTTAATTTCCATATCACAGCCTCTTCAGATTCATCACATTCTCAGATTCTGAAGTTACTCTGCCCAAATTTAGTAAATAGTTAAAAAGCTGTCCGAACTGATTTGTTCTGGGTTTTTTTTATTCATAACTACCAGAAGGACATCTATTCAATGTCACATTTTTATTTCTGTCTACCTTGACTATTTGAGTCTTGCATACCAGTGATTTTTTATATGTCCCCCCCCCCCCCCCTTCCTATTGAAATAAATATCACTGTGCTGTGATCAAATACCACACAAATTGTAATAACTAATATTTGTGTAATCTTTAGCAGAAGAACGATGTCTCTGTCAATTTGCTCAATGGTCCAACTATATATAGCTTGGGAATGAAAATATAGCACAAACGTAAATTGCCACTGTCAGTCAAAAACTGAAGAAAGTAAAGGCTGTAATTATCATTTGCCAGACCTCAAATCAGATTGCAACAATGGAGTAAAGCTACTGTAGTTCAAAGTCTATTTTCTAATTGGATATGCATTAACGTTTACACATGTCTGATGTAAACAGTTCGATAGATGTGGAATGATCTGCCGGACCACTTTAGGAAAGAATCTTCATTTCCAGTTCAAAAATCTTATTAACTCCTGGAATGGCAGATCATGCCACTGCAATATATGCTCATAGTTGCTCCCTTGCTTATTTTATTTGCTTTAACCTACTGCATTTTAAGTTTTACTAGTGCTTTAGCATATGTGATTTGCTATTTGATAGTAGTTTATACTATGTGCTTCGCTATTTAATAGTTTTAAAACTATTTAACATTTTAATGCTTGTGTGAATGTATGTTTGCATGCACTGTATATGCATTGTATGATGTATGTTTTATTCTTGTCATTGTCGGTTTCAAAAGCTCAGTAGAGCTTGTGTTTGTATATGTTTAACATGCACCGAATTTAAATAAAGCTTTTTGTATTTGTATTTTGTATAGATTGTAATATTAACCCGATCTCGAGTATAAAATACCAATGCGGATGGATAAATATCCGGAAGCGTCCCATGCATTTCAACGAATTTTGAATTGCCAATCTTCGAATATATAAACATATTTGATATGAGAACTATGATTTTATGTCACAGAAATGAGAAAAAATAAATCAAAGGTTTGTTTTGTTGGAAGTAGCTTCGGACAAAAAGTTCGGTCAACATTTCCTGTAGCACAGTACCGCATTGCGTCCCCTTTCCAAAATGGCGCCATTGTTGTTTGTTTACGAAAAACAAATACAAATAGTTTTATTTTAGTCGGGCATATACAAACATAAGCTCTAATGAACGAAATCAAAGTTTGTATAAACCGCAATGGATTACTTTCCAAGAAAATCACTTTCAAAATACTTAAAGGATATGATAGAATTCACCCTCCAACGTGAGCCCTGACTGACAGAAAATATTTGGTCGTCAGTCGGGCAACTATTCTGGGAATTCAGGTCATCCTAATCAATGTTAGGTTGGTTTTGACGATCGGACAACCGCTAATTTCGAACACTGGCATTCAATTACATGAAGTCGTCCAAACTAGAATTCAATGCGATTGAAGGGCTATTAGTATTTGTAATGTCTTGTAATATTCTTGGCTTTTTAATTTTAGAGTTGTTGGAACTGGAAATTGTTGATTCTTCTGAGATTAACTTTTGCTTGCATGTTTCTGGATTGTAAATACGTTTTATTAATTTCAAAAATTATAGAAAAGGATCCTCAGAGCCATGTATGTACTTCTTTCTGAAACAGTATTGACTGAAATAGGTATCATACAAAGACTTCACAGTTCCGTACTTTGGAAGGAACTTTTTAAGTGCTCTCCAGGTACTTTCGATGGTATTGGTATGGGCTCCACTATCTGGGTCAACAAAATTAAGTGAATGGTTAACTTTCAAGTGTTCAAATCCTTCTTTGTTAAGACAGTCATATGCTTTCCAGTAATCACTGATAATGGTTGTTCCAGGTTTAATATTGTCTTTTATTATTTGTAACAGTGTTCTTTGGCTACAGTCTTCCACTGTCACAAAGAAACACTTTTTACTCTCTCTTTCAATGCCTCCAAAAACCCAGTCCTTCAACGTGTCGTCCTTTGTGATATATTCTTTTTCCGAATTTACTTTCATCTATTTCAACTACAACTCCTTCAACCCCTATCAATTCACTGTCTTTTTCCAGAATTGAAACGCACACTTCACGGCAATAATTATACCAATCAACTATTGTCTGATTGCTTATGGAAAGTTCATGTTTCACAAATTCTTGATCAGCTTTGTAAATCCAGAAGTATGTAATACAAAGAATTTGTTCAAGAGTTAAATTATGTCCATGGAACCAAGATCCGCTACGTATTGAAACTTTTTTATCTCTACACTTATATCCGTCACTTAAAAAAGAACTGTCCTTTCTGAGTCCAAAATGCCCATGGTTACATTTTTAACATACCTCTCCAGCTAAGTCAAATATTATTCCAAACACCACTGAATAACTTTTTCTACGTTTTCACAAATATTAAACAAATCCTTCAGTTTTATCGGCATTTGACAGTTCTCGCATGACAATATTTACAAACAACAGTTGATTTTCGAATATGCTGATCATGACGTTATACACAAAGCCCGAATGTTATGAATATTCATGATACAGAGGTCAAATATTGATCATGTGATGTACCTACCTGAATAACGAAAGATGGAGATTCTGCGACCTTTCCTTGACGTCTATTCTACAATTTGACACGGGGAATTAAAATTTTACCTTATTTTTGCGATTTTCTGCCTATTTTTCATTTTCAACATTTTGGTGCCCCCGCTCTTTATATACACGTATTTACTACTATTTCCTGTACTTTTTGTGGGGTCCGCTAAAGTAGAAGTACTCCTGTTTTTTTATATTAATTTACAGAATAACAAAATTCTGTTGACTCATTTCTCTTGTAAGTTAACTTGAGACTAGTCCATAGGGTTCTACATAAAACTATATCTTGTAGTGGTAGCCATCTTGGATTTGCGATCCACACAAAATACTAGCAATATCAGTACATTTGATTGTCTTAAGCTAAAAACAACCCATAGTTGGAAAGAATGTAAGAAGACTTTCAACTTGGACAGTCTCTCATTTTCATTTACATCCATATTTTTTCTTACTAATTTGTAATTCTGTGATGTGTCATATTTTTAAACATATTCCCCCCTCCCCTTATTGTTCTTCAGTGAAGAAAGCATGTATTAAGTCTGAAAGTTACTTTAATGACACCCTAATACAATCATGACAGTTTTATAGAGCAATATGTTATCTTTAAAAACATAAGTCTTAATATTTAAAGGTGTTTTTGAACACAATATCCTCACTACCTCCCTAGGCGTTATATTTATTTGATTATTGTATGCATTATCTGTCATTCTTTATTAATAGGTAATGATTAAAAAAAAACTAGAAAAATAACAACAACGACCTCTATCCAAAAACCTACAACTTCACCTCACAAACTTTTTTCACTTTACTTCCATAGAAATGACAATATAATCAGGAACAAAAGCATTGTCAGTAACTACCCAACAAATAGCATATATTTCTACATTAAATGTCAACGTCCATACCCTATAATGGCATTTCCACCCAAATCCAAGACTTTGACTCCAATCTTTCTTTGCAATTCACCTGAAAAAAATTTACTTAAGCTTTACATATTCAAATTTCACAACTGAAAATTTACATGGATGAAATCATGTAATGTTTGGTTTTATGATTTTTTTTACTTTTGTAGTGTTGTAGCAATTCATTCAAGATTAATATAAGATAAATAGGCAAAAATATTGAAACTACTTATTTTACAATGGCTACTAATATCTCATGATTTTTCAGGCTTCTTGGTTAATGGTCAGTTGATGATAGATGGCATTGTAACCCCCCCCCCCCCCAAAAAAAATAAAACAAGAAATGTGTGCATCACAAAATATGCCTGTCTATATAAATTATCAAACGGTATAATGGTAATGACCACAAAATAAATAGGGTTCTTCCCCTTCCACAGGGGAATCATGTGGCCAAGTTTGGTAAAGATCCAATATACAGAACTAAAGTTATCGTGCGGAAACGATCCTGCTATCAAAAATTCTATTTATAGTAATGGTGACTTTGACCTTTGACCTAATAACCCCAAAATAAATAGGGTTCTTCCCCTTCCACAGGGGAATCATGTGGCCACGTTTGGTAAAGATCCAATATACCGAACTAAAGTTATCGTGTGGAAACGATCCTGTTGTCAAAAATTATATTTATATTAACGGTGACCTTGACCTTTGAGCTAATGACCCCAAAATAAATAGGGTTCTTCCTCTTCCACAGGGGAATCATGTGGCCATTTTTGGTAAAGATCCAATATACAGAACTAAAGTTATCGTGCAGAAACGATCCTGTTGTCAAAAATTATATTTATAGTAACGGTGACCTTGACCTTTGACCTAATGACCCCAAAATAAATAGGGTTCTTCCCCTTCCACAGGGGAATCATGTGGCCAAGTTTGGTAAATATCTGATATACAGAACAAATGTTATCGTGCGGAAACCTGTGTGGACACCCGCCATACCCAATCACATAATATGGCCCGTCTCGAGACAGGCGTATAAAAAGAGACTAACCATTTTACTTTTACGATTTCTACGTAGAAACGATGTTCTGTTCGTCTTTACCACCAGTTGTTTGTAGGAGGGTCCATGTCTTCTTTACGCTATTTATGTTTGTTTGCGCATAGTGGTGTTTTTTTGTTTTGTTTGTTTTCGTCCTGTGTCTTGTGTACCCAATGTTGCCCATTTCTCTGGATTGTTCATTTTTTTTATTGCCCCTTCAGTGTTCTCTAACATTTATTTAGATTGATAATAACCTGACAGTCTAGAGAAAAGTCTTTGTCTAGCTTCATTAGAGGCTCTAGGTGTCCTGATTTTATCAATCCATTTATATTCTGGATCGTCATTGACAACCAGCTCTTCAACAAATCCATGAATTAGCTGTAATTTGTACCCACTTGGTACCTCAGCAGCTGACAATAGATAAGGTCATATAATAGAGTTCATTTACAACTAGGTTAATATTAATGCAATATATAGTGAAACTTGTCTAATGTTAATCTCCTTGGGATCCAATCCTCATGATGAGCACCAGTCCTCTGTCCCAAGACCAGTAAAACTTTGTGCGGACCAGAAAATGTTTCCATTTTTATTTAGAACTATTTAAAAATAAATTCAAGAATTTGATTTGAACCAGTAAATTCAAATTTTCCTTTAGAGGACTGGGGACCAGCTTTTGTGTTCGAAATAAACAGGTGTTTTAATTATACAGGTAAAATTAACAAAGATTTCCTACATATGGACTTTATTTAAAGTATGGTTTACACAGGATACTGTTTTATTATTATTACACAGGTTTCACTATACATGTATATATAAACATGCAATACATAATTTTCAGTGCACACTATTTATAGAATATTCAGTAAAAAACAAACATTTCAGCTTTATATTTATTTTTCTATTATTTTTGAAAATCAAGTTGTTTTCACCAAATATGGTGATTTGATCAACAACAGGATTGATGAGAGGAAATTGTAGTGGAATTAGAGAAATAATGAATCTGGTTGACCTAACATAGGAAAAGAAAATCTGAAAATCAAAATTATAGTCTCTGTTTAGGGTTGTACTATATTAAATACCAAATGAAATGATGTCAGATACAAAATATTAATATATTATTTCTTGTTCACTTGAATCTACACCTTTCACATTTAATTCTATATTAAAAGAAGGGTTAGTGTTATTGGTGTTATGGCCACTTTTAAAAAAAATTCAGTTATATTGTAGCAGTCAGTTTTATTGGTGGAGGAAACCGGAGTACCCAGAGAAAACCCCTGACTTGCCGCAAGTCACTGACAAACTTTATCAAATAATGTTGTATCGAGTACACATTGCCATGAGTAGGATTCAAACCCACAACTTTAGTGGTGATAGGCACTGATTGTATAGGTAGTTGTAAATCCAGCTACCATAAGATCACGACCACAACACCCCCTATATTAAAAGAACAATGTAAGGATTTTGAAATTTATTTTTTTGGCATCAAACATAAATTTTTGTATTAAAATTAGATAACATGTCTAAATATTAAAACAGATTTGATATTTTATTTAATGTGTTATTATTAGGTATTATACTGCATTATTCTGTTGTACAAGTTGGTTATCTCCCTTTGAATTTCATCTTTTATACAGCATTAGTGTCCTATTTGTATGACATCAAGTCATATAACTTCTTTGATCTACAGGATACAAATTAATATTAATAAGGGGAGATAAGCAACATTATTTTTTGTTGACTGCATTGAGAGCTTTTATCAAATAAAGTTTTTATAAAAATTACAAAAACTAGTGGCTAAGAGGGCCACATGTCATTTTGCTTTAAGGAAACTTTATACAGAGCCTTCCATAGGTGCTTCCTATCAAATTTCAATTAATTTGGCTAAATGGTTTTAGAGAAGATTTTTTTTAATTGGCCAATCACAAACAAGAACTGCCTATTTTGGCCACATTAGTTTTACGATTTGCAAGAAACATTGAAATTTTGTAAAGGATCTCCAATATGTCATTCCTAAAAAGTAACACTTCATTGTGCCTTCTAGTTTCAGAGAAGAAGATTTTTTAAATTTCAGCCAATCAGAAACAAGAATTGCCCATTGCGACTATGTTTTTCGTCCAATCTGGATGAAATTAGGAAATCTTATAGAGGACCTTCCATAGATGCTTCCTGTAAAATTTGCTTTATTTGGTCAAGCAGTTTCAGAGGAGAAGATTTTGAGAAATCGACCAATCAGAAACAAGAATTGCCTACGGTGGTCATGATTGTTAATGGGTCGAAATGAGCAATCGCTATAGAGGACCTTCCATATATGATTCCTGCAAAGTTTCGGTTCATTTGGCCAAGCGGTTTCAGAGGAGAAGATTAAAATGTGAAAAGCTAACAGAAGATGGCTGACGGACACCAAGTGATGGCAAAAACACACATGGCCTTTGGCCAGGTGAGCTAAAAATATACGATAAAATATGAATTTCCATAAATCATTTTGTCAAATAGCTCAAACAATTTGACAAGCATTGCATGTTTGATTTAATATATGAAAATTGATCTAAGGAAAACAAAAGTCTACTCACTGATGAAGAACTGCACACCACAGGATGACTGTCTAAACTTGTTAAAATCACTGAACAATTCTACTTTGACTATGATATTTAGTTCTCCTCGTACTCCTGTTTAAAAAAGGAGAGAATAGTACATCTGTATCTTTAATTATTGGCAATTTGGATATTTTTCCTTTGATCTCACTGAGTGATAGTCAGGGTAATGTTGCTTAATGCCACTTTCAACAGTATTTCAGCTATATCGTGGTGGTCAGTTTTAATGGTGGAGGAAACCGGAGTACCTGGAGAAAACCACCGATCTGTTGCAAGTCACTGATAAACTTTATCTCATAATGTTGTATCAAGTACATTTCGCCATGAGCGGGATTTGAACTCACAACTTCAGTGAAGATAGGCACTGATTGCATTGTTAGTTGTAAATCCAAATGCCATATGATCATGACCACAACGGCCCTCGAGTGATATTCAGTATCAAAGAACTGACTCTGACACTAAAAATGATCGGGCAGTACAGATATAAACGATAATGTCAGTTTTGAAGGTATCGACAAACATATATCACTAGTATCTCAGCTCGCACTATCACTTGTTTCGATACTAGTACCGCTAATAATGTCTGTCTCGACCTTCAAAACTGTTGTTGTTCTCTATGTCTCTTACAACAGGAATAACTATCAATATTAGTTAAGATAAAAAAAAAAAACCCACAGAAAATGGAAATTTGAACAATAAATTTAGTGCAAACAGAAGGATATTTTAGTGAGGTGCACATTTTGACAGTTCCCTCAACAACACTTGAAAGTATTTCAGTAACTATAAATATGTATTGTCCTGAATATGCTTATAATACAAGTATTTACTGCTGGACATCAAGCTACCAACAGCCAATCAATATCAATTATATAAAGTAATAAGATATCATAAAAATTGAGGGGCTTGTTATCGTATGGTAGTTGGATTTACAACTACCTACACAATCAGTGCCTATCATCACTAACGTTGTGAGTTCGAATTCCATTCATGCGAGGTGTACTCAATAAAACATTATGTGATAAAGTTTGTCAGTGACTTGCAGCAGGTCAGTGGTTTTCTCCAGGTGCTCCATTTTCCTCCACCAATAAAACTGACCGCCACGTTATAACTGAAATATTGTTGAAAGTAGCATTAAAGACATTAACCTAACCTAAAAATTGAAGTTAAAATTTATTTAATATATAACTTTGTCAAACAAAATCACAAAATTTTACAAATGGTTACTCAGCATTTACTTTTTGTAGAATCTATATACTAGTATAGATATTATCAAATATAAAATGCTAGCCATAATAACCTGTTTTTCTGAACAATTCAAGACATTGTTTTTTGAAACGATATTGATATTTTCAAATGTGCTATGTTTAGGCCCCAAAAAAAAATATGTGTGTTTACGGTCACCCGACCTACCCTAATTTTTGCTAGCGACCCTATGCATTTTTACACAGAATTCGGATAACCATTTTTGTTGTTTAACCAGCAGCAATGTTTTATTTATTCAACTGCTAGCTTGTTGTCGAAATTGAGAGCAAAGAAGGTAGAAAAACTGCGTAATTCGTTATTTTACCGAAATTTTCGAAAATTAAATACCGGAATCGGATTCCGGAACCGGGAACGACTATTTCCGGTTTTGTCGATAATAAAAAAAAAAAAAAAAAAAATTAATCCCGACCCGACCGACCCTAGATTTTTTTGACATGTGACAGTAAACACACATATATATTTTTTTGGCCTTATGGAATGGTAAATCACTATTTATAGATACAAACCATGGATCGTGTCATAGATAGGAAACCATCCACTAATCATATTTGGGGTTTCTTTGCTCAACAATGGGTTCAAATCCACATATACTTTACCAATGGCATCATGGGCACTGTAGGTGTCATAATCTAGAACTCTATTATAAGACAAAATACATTATACAATTATTGCCTTCATATGAGGTGAACATTATACACTTATTGATTGGGTATGAGGGTAATAGCACTTGTATCGTCCCCAAAGTACCAATTATTTTCCGAGGTAATGCCGAAGAAAATAGTTGGTACAGAGGGGACAATAAAGGTGCTATTACCCGAATATCAAGTCTATAAGTGTTTTATTATGCTGAATAACTGTGCAATTCAAAATTCTAAATTGTAGGCCCCTTTCTTATGGATTTCTAGTATTAGTGGGTTTTGTGGGGTTTTTTTTCCTAATACATTTTCATGTGTGTATTTGAAGAAGAAATTAAAAAAAAAACACATTTCTTATTTAGTTCTTTTTTGTATGGATATTGGCAATTGTTCTCTATTAGAGGGTGATAGGATCATTCCATTATATACGTCATTTAATTTAAATCAATGAGATGAATGATTTAGAAAAGTCCGGGAAATAAGATTGCTGAAATTACCATAGGGGAGGAATAGTCGTTGTTTACTTGTCGTCTGCCGTCTCAGTAATTTAGCTTGTGCAATGAAAAAGTCTGAGGACTTGCATGACGTCATTTAATTCAAACCAACGAGATGAATGATTTAGAAAAGTCAGGGAAATATGATTGCTGAAATTACCACAGAGGGGAATAGTCCTACAATTTTTGACCGGCACCACCAGGGGAATAGTCATGCAGTTGATTTTAGGGATGCAATAGCAAAACTACTGTCATGTTTTTGTAAAGGAAAAAAGATAGTGAAGTATAATAATGAAAGTTATCAAATGGTGGGTGATTATTTAAATTTTATTTTACTCCTGAGGAAAAAGAAATTTATCGTTTTCATTCCATCATTTAATTCTGCCCTATAAAGTACTTTGTAACACTTGTGGGTTGAAGATTGAAAGATAGCTATCACTTTATTTAATCATTCGAGATCATCATGGTCGTGATTGTATGGTAGTTGGATTTACAATTAACTGACCAATCAGTATCCATCACCACTAAAGTTGTGAGTTTGAATCCCACTCATGACGCTGTGTACTTGATACAACATTATGTGATAAAATTTATCAGCGACTTGCGGCATGTCAGTTATTTTCTCTGGGTACCGATATAACTGAAATATTGTTGAAAGTGGTGTCAAACAACATAACCCTTAACACTATTCTGTAATACAACTGTAGCACAGCAGACGAAATATTTACCCAACAGTACTTTAAAGAGGTTTAATTTACCTACATGTAATTGTATTATCTAATTAATTATTCCAGTAATCAAATTATATAAGGCAATCCCTAACCTGATTTTTAACCCAAGCTATCTAATTTTATTAGACAACTTCATTGTTTTTTCCCGTCTAGGTTTGACAAAAACCAAATACTTTAAAACTGGTGTTTGCTGCTTGTCGGATAAGCATGTATCATTAAGGAGTAAGAGCAAAGACTGGATATTGCGTCCATTTGTAGCAATGCATATATATGTGGATTGATGTTTCGGTCAGACAGCACTATACAAATTTAACTAGGAACATTGGTTTTATACCAAACAGACACTGTCAATCATCTAATCAATAGGTAACTTGTTCTTGCCATGATATAACTGAAATTCTAACATGACCTCACTCTTTCCCTTTGTTAAAAAAACCAGAATTATTTCTTCGTATTATCTGAGTCTCATTAGCACATGCGCCGATGAATGTGACTGACGTTACCATTGGCAGCATAAATTGTGACCCGAATAATGCCGATAGAGGGCGCAGTATTATTCGAGTTACATAAATTGTCTGCGACATTTTCCGCAAGCGTATGTATAAATTACTGTCTTCCAATCAAAGAATACTACCGTATTTGTACTCTTAGACATATCAGAATCGAAATAAATCATGGAAGCCAGAATGTGTTTTGAGTTTTAACATGGATTGGCGGATATTATTAAATTTTATCCCTCGCTTCTGACTCGGGATAAAATACTTATATCTGCCAATCCATGTTAAAACTCCCAACACATTCTGGCTTCCATGATTTATTTCTTAAACATTATTCACTTGGCACAAAATACACTCACAAATTATTATGTGAAAAAGTTTGTCAGTGACTTACACCAGGTCAGTCGTTTTCTCCGGGTACTCCGGTTTACCCAACACCAATAAAACTGACTGCCACGATATAACTGAAATATTGTTGAAAATGGTGTTAAACATCATAACCCTAACCCTATCCCTAACCCACTCACAAATTAATATTATTACCTTATTTCTAGAGGTTCATCCTGCAAAAGCTCGTCTTCTACCTAAAATAAATAAGTTGAGGTCAGGGTTAATGAGAGTACATTTGTTCCTGATCAAGATAATAATAACTTGTTTCCATTTCTGACAGTTCTCGAGGGAAACTCTGGTAAAGAAAAAGGACCTAGTTTATGTATCACATGTTATAAACGCATCAGAATCTGCTGGTTGTGCAGACAAATCAAATATATAAATTGCCCCTAGAACAGGGTATAAATATTTAGGAATGCCATACTCCTTGTTCTTGCATTAGAAACCATTTGAGGCAGCTTCAAATGCACAAAAGTCTTGCTTCTTTGACAGAAAGTATACACATATGTAGCATTTATCATTTACAATTTTAACAATTAAGATTAGCTTCAACTGTAGTATTTAGCGTCTATCCGATTCTAATTTTGAGGAAGGAGTACTTTACTACTATGATTGTGAGATGATCAACAGCAATAACAATTTATTCAAACCTAAATTTAAAATCTATTTTCATTCACTTAGATCGAAAATATTCTTATTCAAATTAATATGGGCTATTCCAGTAAAAATTCCCTAGGGGGGTGGAATGCCACTTATTTTTAGACCCCCCCCCCCCCCCCCCCACCTATAGAAAAAATTTAAAATTGTACCCACCACCAAGAAAACTTAGTTTCTCCCCAGAGAAAAAATTGACAAATCCTGAATTAAATAATTTCAATATTTGAAACCTTACCCTCAATTCTAGCAGGCTTCATACATGTACAAAAGAATGTTTAATCCACAAAATTATTACTGACATATTTTATTGTTCATTATTAAACGGAAATATTGGACCCTTTATGTCAGATTGCTTATAAAGTGAGAATTCTGGCAGAAACCGGTACTGAAACTGATGTACAAGAAGATAATAAGAACAATTTAATCAACACAAAGGATAGTCAAATTCCTGTACACCAAATAGGGACTATGCAACAAAAAAGTGTGAATTTTTTATGGACTGCTCAAACAAAATTGACCTGTAAAAACTATTTTTCTAAATATCTACAGGAAGTGAAGTGGGTAATATGAATATTTTCTGCAAAAGAAAAAAAAAGAATTTGTGTGATTTTGTGAATTTTTGGAAAACGTTTTTATTTTATACAAGGGATTTGTATTTGAATTTATATCTGCATGTATATTTTAATAAAATTCATATCAAAAATGGAAAATATGTTGTTTTTACTATGTCCTGACCTGATGTCAATCACTGCTTTATAGTACATTTCCTCGTGTATTTTTTGGACCGATCATTTACATGTAAGTTGAAAACTTCAGCATGAAAATATTTTTAGAAAGAAAAAAAAAAACATAGCCACCCTTTCAAGCTAGATGATCAGACCGGTGGAATAAATCTCATATGAAATTTATTCCTCTGGAACTTATTTTGGCTTACACTTAAAGTCACACACCCCTTTTTTTTCAGGTATGTTGTCAATTTGTGGATAAATATCTGAATGTGATGTATAAAAATGGTCATGAGAGTTAATATGGCTTGCTGTCTTTGATTCTCCTTCAACCCTAATACAGGGATCGTGACGTTATCCAGATTTATAGACTGGGAAGAAGAAACATGCGATGATGGTGTTTCAATTTTTAATTTGTCAATGCTTGCCTTTGTATTAATTTTATTATCATAAAAGGATGGCCGTTTTACATTGACTGTCTAATCATGCCTTTCATTTACCTTGGAATGTTTGTACATTTTTGTATTAGGTCTTTTAGACCAATATTGCTTAGAAACTGTGCCACTTCCATGCTGTTTCTTTTTTTTTTTTAAATGCATGCGCACATCAAAGGGAAGTAATTATCTATTTCCGGAAGATAACTCTTGCCCATGTCGGAACGAAATCAACTCTGTGGTACTGGCGACGAAAAACAATACGATATTTCGATTCTGTTCATCCATTGATTCGGAGAATAATTTATTTGTACTGCCCAAAGGGTAAAACATTTCACAGCTCATTTCTGAACCCCCCCCCCCCCCCCCCCCCACCAACACAAATTATTTAAACTTATCCCCCCCCCACCAACACAAATTATTTAAATTTACCACCCCCCACCCTCCAGAATAAAAAGAATCAGTTACCCCCCCCCCCCCCCCCCCCCACCTACAGTAAAAAAAATCTTCGGCATTCCGCCCCTCCCAGGTAAATTTTACTGGAATATCCCTAAAGATTACACGTAACTCAGTCATATTTATCTTTTTTTTTAACAGTATTATATTTTCCAGAGAATTGGTCTTTACGACTTTAGACAGTATACGATAGGATATTCTCAATATTCACAGTACAGTATTTGGGAGTGCATAGTACTCTAATGATGTATAAAAGTACAATATGTAATATAATTATATACAGTTGTCCCCCTCTTATAAGGACACACCTTCTGCAATGAAAAAGTGGCCTTATAAGGGGGGGGGGGGGGGGGGGACAATTTTAGTACATGAAGTATTTTATTATCCAAGTGAATCTGAAATCTGGCATTAAAAGAGGCCTGTCTTTTAATGGGAGTACCCTTATAGGCGGCGGACTACCGTAACTATATTGATTTCTTGTGTATTATACACACTCAGACATGTGAAAATGTTTTCTGAGCAAAAGATGTGAATATCACGTAGAGAGAGAGAATTACTGTGTTTCGTGCCACTTTCAACAATATTTCAGCTATATCGATACTGTGGCGGTCAGTTTTATTGGCGGAGGAAGCCGGAGTACCCTGAGAAAACCACTGACCTGTCGCAAGTCACTGACAAACATAATGTTGTATCGAGTACACCTCACCTGAGCTGGATTCAAACTGACAACGTTAGTGGTGATAGGCACTGATTGCATAGGTAGTTATAAATCCAACTAACATACGATCATGACCACGACGGCCCCTCAAATCCTATCATCATACAGAACAGATTACAGTAAATAAAAGTATTGACAAATAATCCATTCTATTTTCATAGATTTTTGCAGTTGAAAAGAAATTAAAAAAAATTACATATACACAAACAAATGTAGTAATCAGTTTAATCAGCATTGAAATAGCAACTAACAATTTTATTTTTGTGGATGGCCTTACCTCAAATTTAAACCATTCAGAATTCCAATGTGGATTCAAAGATTTCTTGAAAACATCGGTCTTCAAAGTGTCACTTCCAAACTTCACCTGCAAGAAACAACTTGTTCTATTAATGTAATGCCATACAATATTTCAGCTACATCGTGGCAGTCAGCTACCCACATGCTGCAAGTCACTGACGAACTTCATTACATAATGTTGTATCGAGTACACCTTGCCATGAGCAGGATGCGAACTCGCAACTTTAGTGGTAATTATGCACTGATTGCATAGGTAAGTGTAATTGTAAATCCAACTACCATGCGTTCACGACCATGACCACCCATTATATTGCTTGTATTATTTGACAACTTTTTCACATGTAAATTCAAAAAATAATTATTGTCAAGTCAGATGATCTGTATATAATTTCATTACTTACTTCAACGAAGGCATCTGTAAGGTCAGTTGATCTGTCCATCACTGGCAGATCCCTACCAGCTAATATCCGAACTTTCAACTTTCCAGGCATATTTGTACAGTTTAGGTCTTAAACAAATGTCACATTTTTGCTAAAAAAAAAATTAAAAAAAAAATTATCGGTAAATACTGTTGTTTCGAATCCATTCCGTCCAAATTTTGTTATTTTCATCTGCCAGATCATGTGATTTCGATGGAACTCCTGGCACTGAACTTCCGGTGTCAATGTACACAACAAAAACTCCAATCGATATGTGCCGTTTTAACGTTCGATCCTCAACTTAAAAAAATCTTAACATTTTCTGTAAAAGACAGATATCAATTAAATTATTTTATTTGTATCAAAGACTTCAATGCAGAGACAAATACTTCTTTAAAATTAAATTTGCTTTCATACTTTATTTGCAGCTGTCAGCATCATCAAAGGAAAACGATCTGCCTTTATGTATATATTTCTGATATCAGACAGATAGTGGGGTACCGAACACCCGTATTTATTCAGCGGTTTCCTTGGCGTCTCCATATTACAATTACTTATAATCTACCGCATCTACGACTATGATATGCTGACGTTGTCACAGTAATAGAGTAAACACCGGAAGTCGCCTGCCGATTTGTTCAGACGTCAAGACAAGAAAAAGACGGAACGTGGTCGGAATTGACATGATTCGAAACAAACGTATTGGGCATCTTCTTTTGATCTCAACGAGTGATATTTTCACTAGTATCTACCAATTTACTCTGCTACTGAATAGTATTGGTCAGTGTGATGTCAAACACATTATGATGTTACAGATAAAAACAATAATGTCTGTTTTGAAGGTTTTGACAGACATTATCACTACCAGATTAACTGTGGTACTGTATATTGATACTGTTTGTCTCGACCTTCAAAACGAACGATACATTATTATGTGATAAAGTTTGTCAATGACTTGAGGCAGGTCAGTGGTTTTCTAAAATTGCAGTACAATGTCATGAACCATGCCTTAAATAGTAGTTAAGCTCATGCTCAGATTTTAGAGTTGATAAAAACACATTGCATTCCTCAAAATAATCAGCGGCCCCCAGACCGGCAAAACTTTGTTCAGACCAGTATTCAGTAAATTTTTCAGTTTTTATTTAGAATTATATAAAAAAAAAATTCAAGAATTGGATTCGGACCAGTAAATTCAAATTTTCATTTCGAGGACTGTCATTGCATAGGTACATTTAATCCATTATAAAATTTTGGCCCTAGAAACCTTTAAAACATTTTACCAAACAATATTCATTTGTATTTATAACCATTAATGCATAGAGGTACATCTCCATATAAGCACACTTCCATTCTCTGTCAGTGCGACTTGTGGATAAATTGTATAACATTATGTTATGTCATATAGGACAAGAATATAAAGAGCTCCTCAATTAGCTCAAAAATTATATTAAAAATAATGTCATTCTTCGGGGTCTGCATCATGTACGATTTCAAATATTAATAAATATAAGCATATAGCGTAAATTGGCAAATTTTAGCTTCTAGTCCTTTCTATTGCAGAGCTAGTAATAATCTTTGCATGATCTTCCACATTTTCTGTCTATTCCTAGCTCATTTCAAAGCATAGGGCTCTGCATATTTTACCAAAACTTTTATAATTATCGTCACGGTATGTGTTTTCGTGCATCATCTGTTTTCGTTTTATCCATTTTATTTTTATTTCCACAGTGCACACATTATTTTTGACGTGTCTTCCGTTTTCTATTTATGGAACATAAACAAGACTACAGCGTGACATCTGTAAAAGATGTTAAAGTTTGCTTTTAAAGACGTAAGTACCAAGAACAGTGAACCTACCTACTGAACCAAACTTTTTGTAATGCTAAAAATTTACTTCTTTATAAAGTAGCTGGAAAAAAATCCAGAAGGGCTATATAAAATTTAACTATGTCATCTTCCTCTCAGACACCGGCTCTTCCTGTTATGTAACTGTCATGAGGTCACTGATCGTACTTGTAAACAAAAGAGCTGACTAAAATGTGCCTGTTTCTTATATAAAATACATGTTATTTTGCAGTGCATTGTGGTTTCAGCACTAAAAAAAACATCAAAAGTAAACACAATTTTGAAAGTGGTAATTTTCAAACATTCTGTTATTTTATTTAGATGTAGTATGATTTGGTAGATGGCCAGAACCATGAAATTTTAAAACCAGCCCTTTCCAGATTATATATTCGTTTCCATCCCGTATATCGGCCTTGTTTTTACTTCACACGAAAACAAATGACGCCATTTTACTGACAACAAAAGTTGCCAGATAATCGAGAATATATTAAAATACAAGAATGGCTTTGAAAACAATCTTATGTACAAAGAAATATTTAACTAGCCATTCTTTCAAAATTCCAATCGTCATATGAATGAAGGGTTAACACATCGGAATATAGATAATAGCACGAAAACCGATAACACGATGCTAAATAGTAAAATTTAAAAACCACATCAAGCTGTATACCAAAAGAAGAAGAAGAAGAAGAAGAGGTTTTATTATTGCATCACCAGATTTTCAGTTAACATGTTTAGATTTATACTTGATTTGGATGTGTAAGAGGCTTCTTTGCTTTTTACAAACAGAACCAGAGCTCATCTCTAGACAACGCTTAGTACATGTCAAGGCCATGTGTTACAACAGTTGCAAACTTGCATTTTTTATTGGATTACAATTATACAAATCTTATTTTCACCGAAAAATACGAGATATACAGAAATGTGTCATGTGTCCGAAAACCAAGCAATGATTAAAACATGCATTCATACTAAAATGACCTGATTAATGTATTTTTTCGTGTCTGTTAATTGACAAGAGCATCGACAATTATGTGTTTGTTTCGTCTGCAGAATCTGCTGTTCTACTTGTCGGCCATGTTGTAAATTTGTTGAGGGATAATTTCAAAACTTCGATATATTATCGAAATATATTATTTGAAATAATTACATTATTAACTAAATTTATCATTATATTACATTGATATTAGTTTCTTTTATAAAGAATATTCATATTAGACATTTGTACCAAGAATTATATTAAAAATCATAAAAAAATACATATTTTGAGACGTCCTATGATGTACTGATCACACCTTCAGAAAGAAGAGTTCTTCAACCGGAAAGGGGTTTACACTAATGTCCTGAAAATTGACCTGAAATGTCTTGAAAAGTACATAAAGGCTTATATCTTTTTTATTTTCTAATGGATTGAGTTCAAATTTGAAAATGTTAAATACATTAGCATATATTTAACGAATTTTAAAAAAGAAAATTAAAAAAAATATTTGTAGGTGGAAATAATTTGACCTGAAAATTGTCATGAAATGTCCTGAAAAGTACATAAAGGCCTATATCATTTTTATTATCCAATGGACTGAGTTCAAATTTGAAAATGTTAAATACATTAGCATATATTTAACGAATATTAAAAAAGAAAATTAAAAAAAATATTTGTAGGTGGAAATAATTTGACATGAAAATTGGTCATGAATTTTTCAGGTCAAATTATTTCCACCTAAACAATTCTTTAAATATATGCTAATGTATTTAACATTTTCAAATTTGAACTCAATCCATTGGTTAATATAAAAAAAAAAAAAAAAAGGATATAGGCCTAAATGTACTTGTCAGGACATTTTCAGGACATTTCATGACAATTTTCCGGTCAAATTATGTCCACCTAAAAAATATTTTTTTTTATTCTATTTTTAAATATTCGTTAAACATATGCTAATGTATTTAACATTTTCAAATTTGAACTCAATCCATTGGATAATAAAACAGATATAGGCCTTTATGTACTTTTCAGGACATTTTCAGGACATTTCAGGCCAATTTTCAGGACATTAGTGTAACCCCCGGAAAGGTCATAAAATATGGCATGCAGAAAATTGGACCGGGCTTTAGCCAGGAAAATAATAGACAGTATTGACAATTTCTTGTTCGATTGTGATGGTAATGTTTATTTTTTACATCCTCTACTATAGATAAAGTAGATAAACATATTTGGCTTTAGTTTAAGTCATGAAAGTTGTTTATCAATTGTATATTATTACAGAAATAGAAATAGAAATAAGTTTATTAACCAAATAAGGGCCCCAGGAGGACATATATAATTAACAAATATGATTGATACACAACAACAATACATCAAACTAAATATTCACGGTGAAGTAGTATCAATAATTGTGGTGCAGGCACATTCGGGCAGGAAAAGAGATATATGCACATAAACGTACACACGTATATAGAATGATGAAAAGTGAACAAAAAACAACAAATCTCGCGGGGGGGGGGGGGGGGGGGAGGGGGAGGGGGGTTGAGAGAGAACATATACATATATCAGGGGATTCATCACCAATCTGCAAGAGGCACCTTGAGTCGATGCTAAAAGGAATAAAGTCCTACTTGTGTTTAGTGCAGACTGACCATGTTGATATAGAAGAATTTCCATGTGGAAGGAAAGGGGAGAGACACACAAACATATAATATTGTTTGGAACATGGAAAGGGATCAGAGCTTTTGGATAACCAGCAGCGAGCATCAAGGGACGATGCCAAAAGGAATATTTCCTTTCTCATGCTCAATGCAGGTCATCCAGTTTGCAGATCTCCAATTCCATTTAATCAAATAGTTGTTGATAAAAGATATTGACTAAAATATCTGAGTATAGTTGGGTCTTCATTATTTAAGATCCATATGAGTTTACATTTGTCATCTAAATTTTGAAAATTTTGACACTCAGATGTCAAATATGTAGTAAAAATTTCCCTATGGTTTGCATGGTAAGTACAATGAAGTAAATAATGGATCTCATCTTCTACCTGACCCGAAGTGCACCTGCAGCAGATTTGGTTTTCCTGGAGAGTACCCTGGTACCTTCCTATTTCTATTTGTAATTTGTGAGCTGATATTCTTAATTTGGACAACCTTCTTCTCTGCTCAAAATTTTTAATGATTGACAAATAATTTTCATATCCAAAATTGGTTTTTATTAGTTCACCTGGACCAAAGGTCCAGGTGAACTATTGCCATCACTTGGCATCCGTCGTCCGTCATCTGTCAATCTAATTAAAATTAGCTCTACGCACTACGCAGCGAACAAAAAAAGGGGGGGAGGAGCAAGTGCGTAGAGCTAATTTTAATTAGATTGGTCGTCTGTCGTCGGTAAACTTTTCACATTTCAAGCTTCTTCTCCGAAACCACTTAGCAGGAATGTTCCTTGGATGGTCCTCTACAAAGTTACTGTTTTTCGTTCCAGTCGGATATTCAACATGGCTGCCAGGGCCAATAATATGCTCTGATTGGCTGAAATTTCAAAGATCTTCTTCTCTGAAACTAATGGACTGACTTAACCCAAACTGTAAATGAAAGATCATTGGAATGTCCTTTACCAAATTTCTGTTTTTTCTGCCGATCGGAAATCCAATATGGCCGCCACCGCATGACATAGATTAACATTGGACCCTATGGGAAAATGTTCAAATGCCTTCTTCTCAGAAACTACTAACATGATTAAAGCCAAACTGTACATGAATGTTCATTGGATGGTCCTCTACAATCTTAAGGTTTTTTGTTCCGATATGAAATTCAAAATGGCGGCTACGGCAGGACTTAGTTTAACATTGGACCATATTGGAAAAATGTTTCAAAATGCTTCTTCTCTGAAACCACTTGGACAATTGAAACCAAACTGCCCAGGAATGATCATTGGAAGGTCCTCTACAAAGTTTCTGTTTTTTATGCCGATCGGAAATCCAAGATGGCCACCACAGCAGGACATAGATTAATATTGGACCCTATGGGAAAATGTTCAAATGCCTTCTTCTCAGAAACTACAAATATGATTAAAGCCAAACTGTACATGAATGTTCATTGGATAGTCCTCTACAAACTTTACGTTTTTTGTTCCGATATGAAATTCAAAATGGCGGCTACTGCAGAACTTAGTTTAACATTGGACCCTATGGGAAAAATGTTTCAAAACGCTTCTTCTCTGAAACCACTTGGACAATTGAAACCAAACTGCCCAGGAATGATCATTGGAAGGTCCTCTACAAATTTCTGTTTTTTCTGCCGATCGGAAATCCAAGATGGCCACCACCGCAGGACATAGATTAATATTGGACCCTATGGGAAAATGTTAAAATGCCTTCTTCTCAGAAACTACAAATATAATTAAAGCCAAACTGTACATGAATGTTCATTGGATGTTCCTCTACAATCTTAAGGTTTTTTGTTCCGATATGAAATTCAAACTGGCGGCTACGGCAGGACTTAGTTTAACATTGGACCCTATGGGAAAAATGTTTCAAAATGCTTCTTCTCTGAAACCACTTGGACAATTGAAACCAAACTGCCCAGGAATGATCATTGGAAGGTCCTCTACAAATATTTTGTTTTATATGCCGATCGGAAATCCAAGATGGCTGCCACCGCAATACATAGATTAACTTTGAACCCTATGGGAAAATGTTCAAATGCCTTCTTCTCAGAAACTACAAATATGATTAAAGCCAAACTGTACATGAATGTTCATTGGATAGTCCTCTACAAACTTTACATTTTTTGTTCCGATATGAAATTCAAAATGGCGGCTACGGCAGAACTTAGTTTAACATTGGACCCTATGGGAAAAATGTTTCAAAACGCTTCTTCTCTGAAACCACTTGGACAATTGAAACCAAACTGCCCAGGAATGATCATTGGAAGGTCCTCTACAAAGTTTCTGTTTTTTATGCCAATTGGAAATCCAAGATGGCCACCACTGCAGGACATAGATTAATATTGGACCCTATGGGAAAATGTTCAAATGCCTTCTTCTCAGAAACTACAAATATGATTAAAGCCAAATTGTACATGAATGTTCATTGGATGTTCCTCTACAATCTTAAGGTTTTTTGTTCCGATATGAAATTCAAAATGGTGGCTACGGCAGGACTTAGTTTAACATTGGACCCTATGGGAAAAATGTTTCAAAATGCTTCTTCTCTGAAACCACTTGGACAATTGAAACCAAACTGCCCAGGAATGATCATTGGAAGGTCCTCTACAAAGTTTCTGTTTTTTTATGCCGATCGGAAATTCAAGATGGCCGCCACCGCAAGACATAGATTAACATTGGACCCTATGGGAAAATGTTCAAATGCCTTCTTCTCAGAAACTACAAATATGATTAAAGCCAAACTGTACATGAATGTTCATTGGATGGTCTTCTACAAATTTTACGTTTTTTATTTCGATATGAAATTCAAAATGGCGGCTACGGCAGGACTTAGTTTAACATTGGACCCTATGGGGAAAATGTTTCAAAACGCTTCTTCTCTGAAACCACTTGGATAATTGAAACCAAACTGCCCAGGAATGATCATTGGAAGGTCCTCTACAAAATTTATGTTTTTTATGCCGATCGGAAATCCAAGATGGCTGCCACCACAAGTCATAGTATTAACACAGGACCATATGGGGAAAATACCGAAATATATTCTTCTCTGAAGCTACATGTATTGCACTGATTGAACCTAAATTGTGCATCGATCATTGGAAGGTCCTTTACAAACTTTGTGTTTTTTATGTTGATCGTAATTCCAAGATGACTACCACTGCAGGACATAGTTTTTACATAGGACCAATTGGTTCTTTTTATAACCAGGTGAACGATACAGGCTCTTGAGAGCCTCTGGTTTTTAAATAAGTTCTTAATTTTCCCTCTTTAAGTGAATGGGCTTGTATTGTCCACAATTCCAAATAGTGCTGTTTTACAATTTTATTGCACTTATATTTAAAGGTTGATGTTTTGTCTGTCAAGAAATTAGTTAAGCTCGGCATATTTTGCAAAATATGTTGTATGGAGCCATACTGTGATGGTTGCTTGCCTGCATATAAATTTTTAGTACATTTATATGCAGCTTTAAGAAGTGGGAAAGATGAATCCAAATTTTCAAGTCTGGCAAATCTTAAAATGTACTAGTAGTAGTAGTATATTTTGGCCTTCATTTATGAAGATACCAAATACATTCACATATGTCTTCAAATATAATAAGACAAAATGTCATTAGTTACTAGTGGTGACTGACTCTAACATTAAGGGTATGGAAAGGAAAATGGTGAATAATGAACATAATAATAATTGTTCAACCAATGTTATGTTCCTTTAATAACAATTACAAAATTAAAGAGTGATAATTATTTTTTAAGTATATGCTATCATTTGAAACCAAGTAAGAAAAACATAAAATTTGTAATGATTCATAATGATTTGTGAATTAAATAGAGAAGGTTTTTTTTTTTTTTAATATTCATACTTATTTTTCTTTTCATAGATATTTACACCTTGAGTGACTCCTAAAAGTAGTTAGAAATGACATAAAGAAAACCCTTATATTCAATGCTACTACCAATAATAGTAATAATTTAATTGTACCAGATTAGAAAACATTTTCTGAGAGTGGAGTGGCATGGTACTGTACAACATTAAAATAGCTAAGGGAGATTACTGTGACATGTACTACAACATTTATATTGACAACAAAGTTATTCTAGACTGTTACTTTATTTTAAGGAGTACTATGGGAAGCTAGTACAGAAATTCCAGGTAGTGCTGATACTGTTGCTATGTTAAGAAAATTGGTATGTATTACATTAGAACAAGAACAAATGGTCAGGCTTTGTGTGTTTGGTTGTGTTGTTGGTTTCTTTGTTTGTTTGTTTATGGTGTTTAATGCCACTTTCAACAATATTTCAGTTATATCATGGCAGTCAGTTTTATTGATGGAGAAAACTTGAGTACCAGGGAAAAACCACTGATCTATCACAAGTCACTGACAAACTTTATCACATAGTGTTGTATCGAGTACACCTCGCCATGAACGGCACTGATTGCAGAGGTAGTTGTAAATCCAACTACCATACGACCACAGAGGCCCCTTGTTGTTGGATATGTCAGTATCTATACATAAAAAGATAGTAAAATGGAAAAAGTAAAATACCATACTGCTGGAACGGTGCCAAAATCCAATAGAAAAGTCGTAGAAACAGAGGCAAAATGGATTTCCCTTACACAATACACATGGCCACTCACTTTCCTGACTTGGTACAGGCAGATTCTCCCAGTTAAGGATGAAGATGCATTTAGCAGCTTGTCCACTACCTGTATGGCAATCATCATTAGGGGTTAGAGTAATGGTGTTTAATGCCACTTTTAACATGATTTCAGTTATATCGTGGTCACTTTTATTGGTGGAAGAAATCTGAATCCCGGAGAAAAGTCACTGACATTCTTTATCACATAATGTTGTATCAAGTATACCTTGCCATGAGTGGGATTCGAACTCAAAATTGTTGTTGGATATGTCAGTATCTATATATAAAAAGATAATAACAAAAAAATACCACACTGTTGGAACAGTGCCAAAATCCAATAGAAGAATTGTGGAAACAGAGGCAAAATGGATTCGCCTACATACAATACACATGGTCGCTCACTTTCCTGGCTTGGTACAGGCACTTTGATAAAAAGTGGCAGTTTAAAATATAATAAATGTTTAAGAAACTGTAAATAAAATACTACAGCAAATGAGTATCAATCCTGCAATAATTTGCTATAATAAATTCCCTAGAAGCTTTATGCAGCTTTTCCACCTCATGTATGGCAATCATCATTAAGGGTTAGATGTTAGGGTTATGGTGTTTAATGTCACTTTTAACAATATTTCAGTTATATCGTGGCAGTCAGTTTTATTGGTGGAGGAAACCAGAGTAACCGGAGAAACCCACTGACCTGCCACAAGTCACTGACAAAAATTAATCACATAATGTTGTATCGTACAACTCGCCTCAGCAGGATTCAAACTCACAACGTTAGTGGTGTTAGGCACTGATTGCCCTTTACTGATTGTATACAAAAATGAACTTTTGGTTTCTTTTGGTATCCAAATGGTTAAATACTAAAACTTAAATATTTCACACGTGGAATATGATTATATCAACACTGTACAAAAGAAACAAGTGATATCAAGGGGAAAATATTTACCCATCTTTTTAAACATTTTTATCGTGACAGGAAACCAAATGCTTATTACAAGTTATGGTAATAAACATTTGGTTTCCTGTCGTGATAAAAATCTAAGACCTTTTGGGTTTTTTCCTTGTTTATTTAATGCATTTATATACTATTTTAAATATTAAAGTAGCATATTTTTTTTTATTTTTTAATGCGACAGGATACCACAAGCACTGTATCGGAGTTATAATATTATCATACAAAAATTGTATGAATGTTCCGAAAATCACACTTCCATTACACGTGGTTCACTTGTGACCGGAAGTTCAATTGGGCGGAAATTGTAAATCATACTAATTTATTTAATCTTTAAATTAACATTTCTTTTTGGATGACATGTAACGCATAACGGAACAGGTGGATGATTGAATAAAAAAAAATAGAAAATGAAAAGCTTAAATGTAAACATCTGTGATTAATCTATTTAAACATCTCACGAGAGTTTATTTATGCTAATCGTTGTTATGGCGACTGTTACAAAAAGGAGATAACACAACTTAAAATAGCGTTACGAAATCGGAAACCAATGTAACGCGCAATATATGACAACTGTAACAGAAATACTTACTCTGCTCAAAATTTTCTTCTCTCCATTCTTCATTATCAATGTTTGTCAATATTTTATCGGCTAGCTTACATTTTTGTATGTCACAGTTGTGTGGAAATCCAACTCCGTTACGCAGTTCGGAGACGAAAATAACGATAAGAAACGACGCATAAAAGTACGAAGATGGACATTAAAAAGATTTTTTATTCATAAAATATTTACAATATATCAATGGTCACCATTCATCTAACACACCAACCAACCATTTGGCCATAGAATTACAACATATATCAAAGAAATATCCAATTTTATCAGTTTTCTATCGTTATCAGAAACGGTTCAAATACCATATTCTTGCTCATATATACTTGTATACACTAAGTCAATGCATACTTTAATTTGCAGGGAAAGAAAATATTTTACATCACAAACAACAGTGGAAAAACTAGAGGCCAATATGTCCAGAAATGTAAGAGTTTGGGATTCGAAGCCACTGAGGTAAAGACTTGGCACAATTATAGTAGTCTCTCTCTTATAAGACCAGTACTTCTATATAAAAAAAAAGGTGTCTTATAAGAGAAGTGGCCTCTGTTGAGAGGTTTATTTAGCAACATTTTACTAACCTTGTGCATTTTAAGCATGGTTATACAAAAGGTATATATAGGGAGTGGATGTAGTCGAGTGGTCTAGGGCGCTGGACGTAAGGCTAAGCGAATGGTGCTGCAGTGTAACAATGGTGTGGGTTCAAATCCCGTCGAGGGAAGAACAAAAATTTGACAGCTCTAAAATCTAATTCTAACACTGTTTGGTTTAATTTTCAGACGTATATATATACGTCTGAAAATTAAACCAAACAGTGTTATATATATATATATGTCACCTGACTATTTTGAGAGTTGTAATTATACCATCTAATCTTTACAAACTCAGTCTAACTTTGCTAGACACTGAAGAAGGTCATTTGTTGATCGAAAATGTTGTCAATATATTTTTTGTAACATCTTTATCGGTATCGTTGCACAATCTTCTAGACTTCTATAATTTATTTTGTTTGTGCTGCATCATCATGTCTCGATGATCCGTTACTCATTATGTTCTCTGGTTGGTAGATACCTTTAGACTTTATATATATATATATATAAAGGACCCCCCTCCTGATGATAAAGCATCCATATTTATAAATAGAGCATATACATGTACATGTACATTTATTGTTTTGTATAGAGCAACCATACCTTTGAATGTACAGTACTGGTAGTCCCCCTATTATAAGGCCACCCATCCTGCAGTGAAAAAATGGTCTTCTAAGATAGATGGCCTCTCTTAAAGAAGATGGGGGGGGGATGTTGTATTACATGTATGTTCTGAATGTGCAGTAGTCCCCCTATTTAATAAGGCCACCCATCCTGCAGATAAAAAGTGGTTTGAAAAAGAGGATGGCCTCTCCTGAGGTGGGGGTAGGGGGTGGTTGGCAATTTTGTTATATTGTACTATTTCATTGCATCTTCAATCTGGCTTTATAAGAGGGTGGCCTATGGTGGGAGTGGCCTATGATGGGAGTGGCCTGATAAGAGGGTGGCCTATGTCAGGAGTAGCCTATGGTGGAAGTGGCCTCATAAGAGGGTGGACTATGGTCGGAGTGGCCTCATGAGAGGGTGGCCTATGATGGGAGTGGCCTGATAAGAGGGTGGCCTATAATGGGAGTGGCCTCATAAGGGGGTGGCTTATGATGGGAGTGGCCTCATAAGAGGGTGGCCTATGATGGGAGTGGCCTCATAAGAGAGAGGCCTATGGTGGGAGTGACCTCATAAGAGGGTGGCCTATGGTGGGAGTGGCCTCATAAGAGGGTGACCTATGGCGGGAGTGACCTCATAAGAGGGTGGCCTATGATGGGAGTGGCCTCATAAGAGGGTGACCTATGGTGGGAGTGGCCTCATAAGAGGATGGCCTATAATGGGAGTGGCCTCATAAGAGGGTGGCCTATGATGGGAGTGGTCTCATAAGACTAAAGAGGGTGGCCTATGGTGGGAGTGGCCTCATAAGAAGGTGGCCTATGATGGGAGTGGCCCCATAAGAGGGAGACTAATGTATAACATAAATAATACTCTTCTCTTACTATGAATATGGACCATCCATGTTCTGAATATTATTAGCCAATAACTAATGGATGCATTTATCTGCTCAAAATAAGTGGCAAGAAAAGAGAAAAAGACACGAGAAGAACAAATTATTTTCAGGCAGAAATTGTTTACAGTTTAAAGGAACAGATATTTCACGATATTTATTATCAAAATTTGACAAGTCAGTGACATTATTTGAGCAAATTTTATGGTTTCTTAACCCACAATTTTAAAAGTGAATAATTCAGTAGCATAATTATTTATAAGACTAAATGATTGAAGGAAATGATTGAGTTACTGGGCAACAAAGTTAATTTTGTTATCATTTTGCCATAGGATATGATAGACAGTATTATTTTGAAAAAAAATTAAGAATTAAGAATAATATTGCTATTTTACAATTTTTAATAGTTAAGTAAAATACACTATTATTTCACAATTTTTAAGAATTATAATAAATAGAGTGTTATTTCATAATTTTTAAGAATTAAAAACAATGTTCTGTTTTATAGGATGATGTTATATGTACTTCCCATGCAGCAGCTCAGTATATCAAGTCTCAGAACATACAGGGTAAAGTCTACTGTGTAGGAAATCCTTCTATGGGAAAAGAATTAGACAGCTTTGGAATCAAGCATTTTGGAATTGGGGTTTGTTGCTTTATGATAACATCTGATGGGTTCTCTACATTTAGTAGGAAAGGATATGGATGTAAATGAACATGAGAGACTATCTAACATTACACTTAGACACAAGTTAAAGTAAAGGAACAGAGCTTTTAATGCTGTTCTACACTTCACAGTCGCAGTAGGGTCTTCAACAATGAGGATAACTCATACCCTAAAATGAGTGTGAAACAGATTCTAGCCTGCAGTTGAGGCTGTACTCTTTACTTCTGTCGATAAACACTGCATCTGTGCGTTTTACTACTTTTAACATATTAATTTTCATGGGCATCCAATTTTCAGCTTGGTTTAGAGGAACTCATTTGGTGGTCTTTTGTCATGTTTTCCCTATTATTGAAAATTATTTCTGAACTGAAAATAAGAAATATATGTTCATTTAAATCTGATTGTGTATCATATTTTTTTTTTCAAACAACACATTAATACTTTCATTAAAAGCCCTAAAAAGCAGAAGACATTTGATAAGTGAGTTTTAACTCAAATGAGTTTAATTTGACCATACTAATGAATATACAAATTCATTCTTTTACTCTGATTTGAGTTCGCGTCCCGCTACAAACTTCAAGATACCTACCCTACATGGGGGTTTTACCAGCCAATTCGTTATATCAGTCTGGCTTTCATCTCCTAGTAAGTCTGATAGTCACGATATTGCTGAAAGTGACGAAAAACACCAATAACTCTAACCTTAACATAGGATTGTGACACCTCACTATAAGTGGACTTGATAGCAATGTGATACATGTATCAGTTAGGTAATCTTTATTTAGCATTTTATACCAAGCCAGGAAAGTGAGCGATTTTGGAATTGTTCCGACAGTGGTGAATTTTTTTTTTTTCATTTAATGTTATAATATTAAAGGGTGTCATTTTTTGATAACTTTGCTGATGAACTATTAGTCCCAGATGGAATCATCTGCCCAGTAGTCAGTGTTTCGTCACTGACATGGTTAATTAGATATATTTAATCAATATTTTTTCAAAAATCTCGCATATAGGGGAAGAGCCTGATCTTCCAACAGAAAATATCAATCCAGTAAATACTTGTCCAGATTTTTTAATAACTGAAGAGGAAGTAAAAGACCAGCTTGATATTTTAAATTGTACCAAACCCAGTGGTCCAGATGGTGTTGCACCAAGGATTCTTAGACATGTATCTCAATCCATCAACAAGCCCCTAACCTTATTATTTAACCAGTCATTACAATGTGGTAGAATTCCCTATATTTGGAAACGATCACATGTAACACCTGTTTAAAAAAACAATGGTTGTACATCTAAGGTTTCCAATTATCACCCTATATCCCTTACCTGTGTTTTATACAAAATAATGGAAAAAATTATTGTAAAGCATATGTTTATTTATGTACGTGAACATAATATTGTAACAGAACATCAGTCTGGATTTCAGCCCATTGATTCAACTGTCAATCAACTATTACATATTTATCATACGATTATTAGTAATCTAGATGTGGGCAAAGATGTTCGATTTGTGTTCTGCGACATATCCAAGGCCTTTGACAGAGTCTGGCACAAAGGTCTTCTATATAAACTAAAACGACTAGGAATTACAGGCAATTTACTCAGTTGGATAACTGACTATTTAGGAGATAGAAAACAAAAAGTAGTGCATGAGGGTTTCTCGTCTGGTTGGGAGGAAGTAGATGCTGGGGCCCCCCAGGGGTCTGTATTGGGTCCTTTATTATTCCTCTTATACATAAATGATATAACTTCAGAACTTGCTTGTAATATAAAACTTTTTGCAGATGATACTTCTCTGTTTATAATTATTGATGACTCAAATTATATAGAGGCCTCGGAGATTTTATCAACAGACCTTAGTCGAATACATAATTGGTCTAGAGATTGGGCTATTAAATTTAATCCTAATAAAACTGAGTCTGTTTTATTTACATTTGATTTAAATTATGTTTCTTTTTCCAAATTACCTTTCAATAATAATGAAACTAACTTCCAAATTGAACAAATTGTTTTATTAATTTCTCTTAGCATTGTACTTACATTATATATTATATTAGAGTTACCTCTCTTTGATTGTATAATAATTATAAATTCTGTTGTTGCTGTAGCCTTGTATGAGGAAAGGATATATATAGGCTTGTCCTGCTATCCAATCCTTTTCAGTACTTTTATGAATAAAATATGTTTAAATTAAATTAGATATATTTGTTATTGAAATTCGTAAATGATGTTTTTAATATTATTAAAACTAAGGTTCTCCTCCCTCAGGCATAGGTGACCTTAGCTGATTTTGGCCCTTTGGTTTTATTGCTCCCAAAGACTTTTCAATCTTTTGACTTTGAGCGTATTTGATGAAGGTTATTCCAGAATAATGCACACTAAATTAGATATCTACGTTTTTTTATTTTAAATATTCCTTTGCTTTATTTAAACTATAATAAATTCATAACAACATTTTGCTTGTATATTATACCTCCACTCGTAGAGAGGGGGCTATATTGCAATCACCTTATCCGTCCGTCCGTTTGTCCATTCGTTCACACTTTCGTTAAAGATGTCTCAGCTGCTACTGGAAGAAATGATTTTATTTTTGATACATGACTTTGGCATAGTGACTTGTACCGTGTCTCCCCTTTCCAGGCTTACCGCACATCTACTTCCTGTTTACCGTGCGACTTAGAATTTTTCATGTTTGCCGTAATGAAAACTTTCGTAGCAGATATCTCAGCTTCTACTGGAAGAAATGATTGTATATTTGATATGTGGCTTTGGCATGGTGACTTGTACCATGTCTCCCCTTTCCAGGTTTACTGCACATCTACTTCCTGTTTACCGTGTGATTTAGAATTTTTCATGTTTGCCGTAATGAAAATTTTCATAACAGATATCTCAGCTTCTACTGGAAGAAGTGATTTTATATTTGATATATGGCTTTGGCATGGTGACTTGTACACGTGTCTCCCCTTTCCAGGTTTACCGCATATCTACTTCCTGTTTACAGTGCGACTTAGTATTTTTCATGTTTGCCGTAATAAAAACTTTTGTAAAAGATATTTCAGCTTCTACTGGAAGAAATGATATTATATTTGATATATGGCTTTTGCATGGTGAATTGTACCGTGTCTCCCCTTTCCAGGTTTACCGCACATCGACTTCCTGTTTACCGCGCGACTTAGATTATACAAATTTGACACAAATGAACGAGTGGGGGTATTCTTAGCACGACGTAGCGTGCAACATCTTGTTGTAACATTTTTGAAGTTTTCTATCAGTTTTCTATCATTTATTTTTATTTTTAGCCAGATGTAGTGCCAGGGACACATGAACAGGCAGACCTACCAAAGTCTGTCAAATTAGACCCAGAGGTAAATCAATCTACTAATCTCTTTAATTATCTAAATGGTCTGGGTCGCAAAGTGGTTGAGGTCATCCACTTCTGACGCCCAGATATATATACAGGGGTTAATATTTCTAAATACCTAACAATAAAGGGGTGGGGTTTCACCAGTCAATTTTAGTCTGCAGGGATGATTTTTATATCCCCACTCGACGAGAGTTGGGGGTATATAGGGATCCTCATGTCCGTTCGTCCGTCCGTCACACTTTTGGTTTCCGGATAAAAATTAAAATACCGCTCAACCAAATATTTTCAAACTTTCACACATTGCTGTGTACCATAAAATACAGGTTAAGTTTGATTACGGTGTATTTCACATTTACCGTTCATGAGTTATGGCCCTTTTTCTCTTAGAAAATAGGAACTTTTTAGGTTTCCGGATGATATTTAAAGTATGGCTCAACCAAATCTGTTCAAACTTTAACACAATGCTGTGGACCATTAAATACCTGAGTTATGGCCCTTTTTCTCTTAGAAAATATGGACTTTTTAGGTTTCCGAATGATATTTAAAGTACCGCTCAACCAAATCTTTTCAAACTTTAACACAATGCTGTATACCATAAAATACAGGTTAAGTTTGACTATGGTGTATTTCACATTTACCGTTCATAAGTAATTGTTACACCAGTTCACTTTTCTCTGACAGCATTCCTTCATTACAAGTGTGTTTCCATCATATGTCTTATAATCAGTGTTTTGATGTAAATAGTGAAAGAAAAAAGGAAATGATTACAGGTAATCTGATTTAAATTAATTTGGCAAGTAATAGAAAGTTTACTACATTGTCAATTACAAGAATTTGTAAATTTTTGATGGCCATGAAATGAATAAGTTGTAAGATAAATCACAACATGTTTCATTCCTTTCATTACCTCATTCAAAATTTGGAATGCCGGGGTATCTGTGATCACCAGATCAACTTTCTCTAGTTTTGTCAGTTATTTAACTGATTTCAGCTATTCTTCTGTGAAAAAGAAATTCTGAAAAATTGTAGGACAGTCAGAACAGGTTAAATGGACCATTTGAAAAGAAGTGTAGATGGTTTCAGCTATTTTCATTGATCTTCAGTCATTTTATTTTCTAACCATCCCTAATTAATTATCTAAATGGTTTTGGTCGCGGTGTGGTTGAGTTCATCCACTTCTGACGTCAAACCTAACTCCCAGATACCCACTTCAGGTGTTAATATATCCAGATACCCAACAATAAAGGCATGGGGTTTCACCAGTCAGTTTTAATCTGGTAGTCATGATAAAGTTGAAAAATTACTGAAGGTAACGATGAACGCCAATAATCCTATTACCCAATCAATTTGTTGTGATATCCTCAATCTTGTTGTTTAAAATCGGGAGAAACTATTACCTATGACCCCTGCTGACAATTTCTGCTTATATAAACATATATTTCATAAAACATGTCATATGAGACCTCCAAAAGGAACATTGAAAAAGCAGGTGGTCACTTAATACAGGTTTATTTATTATGAAATGCACTGCAAAGAGAAATAGAAATTACTAAAAGGTCACACAATACAAGTGATTGCTTAATAGAGGTGGTCACTAAAGCAGGTTTTACTTTGTTTAATTTACAGTTTTTATAACTTGGTTTCTAAAATTGGATAGTACAAATGTAGTTATAATAGAAAAATGTATCCCAAGTATTCGATCAGCTTCTGTTGTCATATCTGTGATTGAAGTTTGACAGAGTTGTGCTTAGTATTGTTGTCATTGGTTAATATTAATGGCAACCATTACAGTTTTAACTCCTAATTTTCTATTATCACAAATGGATGTTCTCAAATTTTAAAAATCATATGCTCATTTGGAACATTTCTTAGCACTATTGAAATCCAACTAAGTGTATTGGTGTAGTACAAAGTGAACATCATTATCATCTCATCAAAACATATAACTTGTTCTCACCATTATAATAGCTGAAAAATTGTCCACTTGGTGATAAACAACAATCACTCACTCTATTTAGTAATGTGAGAAAAGTTATCATTATACCGGTACATTTCAAAAAGATTTCAGATAATGATTTTTTCCAAGAGTAATATTTTCGTTTGCTATAACTTGGCACGCCTAATTTTCAACTTCAAAATGGAATTCCTTTCATTCTAGAAATGTGTCGTGTGTGACTCTTACACACTAAACTAGATCTTTATGTCATTAATGATTATATGGGTTTGTATTTTAGGTTGAATGTGTTCTGGTCATTAATGATTATATGGGTTTGTATTTTAGGTTGAATGTGTTCTGGTCATTAATGATTATATGGGTTTGTATTTTTAGGTTGAATGTGTTCTGGTCATTAATGATTATATGGGTTTGTATTTTTAGGTTGAATGTGTTCTGGTCATTAATGATTATATGGGTTTGTATTTTTAGGTTGAATGTGTTCTGGTCATTAATGATTATATGGGTTTGTATTGTAGGTTGAATGTGTTCTGGTCAATAATGATTATATGGGTTTGTATTTTAGGTTGAATGTGTTCTGGTCATTAATGATTATATGGGTTTGTATTTTAGGTTGAATGTGTTCTGGACATTAATGATTATATGGGTTTGTATTTTAGGTTGAATGTGTTCTGGACATTAATGATTATATGGGTTTGTATTTTTAGGTTGAATGTGTTCTGGTCATTAATGATTATATGGGTTTGTATTTTAGGTTGAATGTGTTCTGGACATTAATGATTATATGGGTTTGTATTTTTAGGTTGAATGTGTTCTGGTCATTAATGATTATATGGGTTTGTATTTTAGGTTGAATGTGTTCTGGACATTAATGATTATATGGGTTTGTATTTTAGGTTGAATGTGTTCTGGACATTAATGATTATATGGGTTTGTATTTTAGGTTGAATGTGTTCTGGTCATTAATGATTATATGGGTTTGTATTTTTAGGTTGAATGTGTTCTGGTCATTAATGATTATATGGGTTTGTATTTTAGGTTGAATGTGTTCTGGTCATTAATGATTATATGGGTTTGTATTTTAGGTTGAATGTGTTCTGGTCATTAATGATTATATGGGTTTGTATTTTAGGTTGAATGTGTTCTGGACATTAATGATTATATGGGTTTGTATTTTTAGGTTGAATGTGTTCTGGTCATTAATGATTATATGGGTTTGTATTTTAGGTTGAATGTGTTCTGGACATTAATGATTATATGGGTTTGTATTTTTAGGTTGAATGTGTTCTGGTCATTAATGATTATATGGGTTTGTATTTTAGGTTGAATGTGTTCTGGTCATTAATGATTATATGGGTTTGTATTTTTAGGTTGAATGTGTTCTGGTCATTAATGATTATATGGGTTTGTATTTTAGGTTGAATGTGTTCTGGTCATTAATGATTATATGGGTTTGTATTTTAGGTTGAATGTGTTCTGGACATTAATGATTATATGGGTTTGTATTTTAGGTTGAATGTGTTCTGGTCATTAATGATTATATGGGTTTGTATTTTTAGGTTGAATGTGTTCTGGTCATTAATGATTATATGGGTTTGTATTTTAGGTTGAATGTGTTCTGGTCATTAATGATTATATGGGTTTGTATTTTTAGGTTGAATGTGTTCTGGACATTAATGATTATATGGGTTTGTATTTTTAGGTTGAATGTGTTCTGGTCATTAATGATTATATGGGTTTGTATTTTAGGTTGAATGTGTTCTGGACATTAATGATTATATGGGTTTGTATTTTTAGGTTGAATGTGTTCTGGTCATTAATGATTATATGGGTTTGTATTTTAGGTTGAATGTGTTCTGGTCATTAATGATTATATGGGTTTGTATTTTTAGGTTGAATGTGTTCTGGTCATTAATGATTATATGGGTTTGTATTTTAGGTTGAATGTGTTCTGGTCATTAATGATTATATGGGTTTGTATTTTTAGGTTGAATGTGTTCTGGTCATTAATGATTATATGGGTTTGTATTTTAGGTTGAATGTGTTCTGGTCATTAATGATTATATGGGTTTGTATTTTAGGTTGAATGTGTTCTGGTCATTAATGATTATATGGGTTTGTATTTTAGGTTGAATGTGTTCTGGACATTAATGATTATATGGGTTTGTATTTTTAGGTTGAATGTGTTCTGGTCATTAATGATTATATGGGTTTGTATTTTAGGTTGAATGTGTTCTGGACATTAATGATTATATGGGTTTGTATTTTTAGGTTGAATGTGTTCTGGTCATTAATGATTATATGGGTTTGTATTTTAGGTTGAATGTGTTCTGGTCATTAATGATTATATGGGTTTGTATTTTTAGGTTGAATGTGTTCTGGTCATTAATGATTATATGGGTTTGTATTTTAGGTTGAATGTGTTCTGGTCATTAATGATTATATGGGTTTGTATTTTAGGTTGAATGTGTTCTGGACATTAATGATTATATGGGTTTGTATTTTAGGTTGAATGTGTTCTGGTCATTAATGATTATATGGGTTTGTATTTTTAGGTTGAATGTGTTCTGGTCATTAATGATTATATGGGTTTGTATTTTAGGTTGAATGTGTTCTGGTCATTAATGATTATATGGGTTTGTATTTTTAGGTTGAATGTGTTCTGGACATTAATGATTATATGGGTTTGTATTTTTAGGTTGAATGTGTTCTGGTCATTAATGATTATATGGGTTTGTATTTTAGGTTGAATGTGTTCTGGACATTAATGATTATATGGGTTTGTATTTTTAGGTTGAATGTGTTCTGGTCATTAATGATTATATGGGTTTGTATTTTAGGTTGAATGTGTTCTGGTCATTAATGATTATATGGGTTTGTATTTTTAGGTTGAATGTGTTCTGGTCATTAATGATTATATGGGTTTGTATTTTAGGTTGAATGTGTTCTGGTCATTAATGATTATATGGGTTTGTATTGTAGGTTGAATGTGTTCTGGTCATTAATGATTATATGGGTTTGTATTTTAGGTTGAATGTGTTCTGGTCATTAATGATTATATGGGTTTGTATTTTAGGTTGAATGTGTTCTGGTCATTAATGATTATATGGGTTTGTATTGTAGGTTGAATGTGTTCTGGTTATTAATGATTATATGGGTTTGTATTTTAGGTTGAATGTGTTCTGGTCATTAATGATTATATGGGTTTGTATTTTAGGTTGAATGTGTTCTGGTCATTAATGATTATATGGGTTTGTATTTTTAGGTTGAATGTGTTCTGGTCATTAATGATTATATGGGTTTGTATTTTAGGTTGAATGTGTTCTGGTCATTAATGATTATATGGGTTTGTATTGTAGGTTGAATGTGTTCTGGTCATTAATGATTATATGGGTTTGTATTTTAGGTTGAATGTGTTCTGGTCATTAATGATTATATGGGTTTGTATTTTAGGTTGAATGTGTTCTGGTCATTAATGATTATATGGGTTTGTATTGTAGGTTGAATGTGTTCTGGTCATTAATGATTATATGGGTTTGTATTTTAGGTTGAATGTGTTCTGGTCATTAATGATTATATGGGTTTGTATTTTAGGTTGAATGTGTTCTGGTCATTAATGATTATATGGGTTTGTATATTAGGTTGAATGTGTTCTGGTCATTAATGATTATATGGGTTTGTATTTTAGGTTGAATGTGTTCTGGTCATTAATGATTATATGGGTTTGTATATTAGGTTGAATGTGTTCTGGTCATTAATGATTATATGGGTTTGTATTTTAGGTTGAATGTGTTCTGGTCATTAATGATTATATGGGTTTGTATTTTTAGGTTGAATGTGTTCTGGTCATTAATGATTATATGGGTTTGTATTTTAGGTTGAATGTGTTCTGGTCATTAATGATTATATGGGTTTGTATTTTTGGGTTGAATGTGTTCTGGTCATTAATGATTATATGGGTTTGTATTTTAGGTTGAATGTGTTCTGGTCATTAATGATTATATGGGTTTGTATTTTAGGTTGAATGTGTTCTGGTCAATAATGATTATATGGGTTTGTATTTTAGGTTGAATGTGTTCTGGTCATTAATGATTATATGGGTTTGTATTTTAGGTTGAATGTGTTCTGGTAGGATTTGACCCTCACATAAGTTACATGAAGATAACAAAGGCAGCTAGTTATGCGAGACTAAATGGTACATTGTTTGTAGCAACAAATGAAGATACACATTTACCTGTGTCTGGAGATATATGTGTACCAGGTAAGATTTACCTGTAACGAGGGATACTGTGGCAGTAAGTCATACACATTTACCTGTGTTGTCGCTGGAGTTTGAAAACGCCCCCTATTCATACAAATTGTATACGACATATTCCCTCAGCAAGAAAATCATAGCCATTCTTATCTTCGAATTACGAAAACTGTACTCAAATATTATTCAGCTAATGTTGATCCTTTCATACATGTATATTAGACTAAATTCTAAAATAAACATGTATAGATGAACTTTGTACCTTATCATATTAAATTAGAACATATATTACGGGTATTGAAGAATTTGTCTTGGCGATCAAGAAGCTGCATGGGTTTGTAGAAATATGACCCATTTATATGTTGTATCTTGAATATCCCCACCCATTGACATATCGAAGTGGAAAATTTAAGACCCAGTCATATACATTTAAATTTGAAAGCTTAAAAAGTCTACCCATTCCAACTGCACATCTGTATATAAATGCCGATAATCTGACTATTTTAATCTTGCCAACAGGTACAGGAGCTATCGTTGGATCCATAAAAATTCCATCCAGAAAAGAGCCAATAATTGTTGGAAAACCAAATTCTGTGATGTTTGACCTTCTCAAAAAGAAACATAATCTTGACCCTTCAAGGTGTATGATGGTCGGTGATAGGTTAGTATAATTTACAGTGGTAAAATTGTAGATGGAATATGGACAAAAGATTGAGATACTTTTTATAGATGGTAGAACAACAGTGTCTGTTATCTCGTTCTGTACCATGACAGACATGGCAACCACTCTTATAACACACTTTGAATTGGAATCTATATTAAAATTGATGCCTCTTGATCAAGTTAAATCCATATGCTTTCTTCTAAACATTATCTATATCTCGATTTCTTGAACATTTCTTAAATATTATGTCAGAGAATGAGAGATCTTTGGAACTTGTGTAGATGAGTCATGGACTGACCATTTTCAGTTGGGACTCGTCATAGTTATCAAATTTTAGTGTTTTACAATTGTGGGACTCACCAAAATTTTCGGAAATGTCTTCTGGACTCATCAATATAAATTGCTACAAGTATCCCTGTGTGTGCAAGTATATTCTGAATAGCAATGGAAGCAAAAATCAGATACCTTAATATGATGAAGAGAAAGTTTAAACATTAATGGTCAACAATTCCAACATATAACAGTGAAATTCAGGTCCTGGCTTTTTTGTAATACAGTCAAACCTTGTTATCACAAACTTGACGAAGTCATTTCCCTGCAAAGTTACTTGTTACTCGTCTAGGTGAGTCTTGGACTCTTGTTACTCGTCTAGGTGAGTCTTGGATACTTGTTACTCGTCTAGGTGAGTCTTGGACTTTTGATACTCGTCTAGGTGAGTCTTGGATTTTTGTTACTCGTCTAGGTGAGTCTTGGACTCTGTTACTCGTCTAGGTGAGTCTTGGACTCTGTTACTTGTCTAGGTGAGTCTTGGACTTTTGTTACTCGTCTAGGCGAGTCTTGGACTTTTGATACTCGTCTACATGTAGGTGAGTTTTGGACTTTTGATACTCGTCTAGGTGAGTCTTGGACTCTTGTTACTCGTCTAGGTGAGTCTTGGATACTTGTTACTCGTCTAGGTGAGTCTTGGACTCTGTTACTCCTCTAGGTGAGTCTTGGACTCTGTTACTCGTCTAGGTGAGTCTTGGACTCTTGTTACTCATCTAGGTGAGTCTTGGACTCTGTTACTTGTCTAGGTGAGTCTTGGACTTTTGTTACTCGTCTAGGCGAGTCTTGGACTTTTGATACTCGTCTACATGTAGGTGAGTTTTGGACTTTTGATACTCGTCTAGGTGAGTCTTGGACTCTTGTTACTCGTCTAGGTGAGTCTTGGATACTTGTTACTCGTCTAGGTGAGTCTTGGACTCTGTTACTCCTCTAGGTGAGTCTTGGACTCTGTTACTCATCTAGGTGAGTCTTGGACTCTTGTTACTCATCTAGGTGAGTCTTGGACTTTTGATACTCATCTAGGTGAGTCTTGAACTCTTGTTACTCGTCTAGGTGAGTCTTGGACTCTGTTACTCATCTAGGTGAGTCTTGGACTCTTCACTTGTATTTGGGACTCATCATTTTTTATTAAAAGTACAAAGAATGCACTAGTGGGACTCATGACTTTTTAGTTGGGACTCATAGAAAATTTATCCTACTGCAAGGATCTCTGTCCTTGGATAACTCAAATTAAAAATTGGTCAGTTTATTCCACTTATCTTCGTACATGTAACTTGTCCCGGATATCTGGAATACTCTCCAATTTTGAAGTAAAACAATTGTTCCCTTTGACTTGCACACAACCAGGATTGACAGTACTTTCATCAATGTTATTTAAATAAGTTACAAAATGATAACATGGTCTCTGAATTCATTTTCCTTTATATTGAAGACTGCATCAGTGTGCTTACCTCGAGTGTGGTAGATCTCTGGTTCGAACCCCAGTTGGATCAAACAAAATACTCAAAAATTTGAAATTGTTCCTTCCCTGCTAAACACACAGCATTATTGAGCAAGGGCAACGACTGGTTGGTTCGGAATCAGGGTAATGTGTCTCAGTGGAATGACATGTGTACCCATGGACTGTTGTTTCAGTGAGCTACCACTATAAAAATTCAACTATGAGCGTTGGTCATAACCAAGCTTAATCAACTAGACAGGAACAGGGACAGGGGAGACATCATTGTGTGTCCATATTAGTATTTTTACTGTACATGTTTTTGCATCTTTCAGCTGTCACACAGATATTTTTGTAGCACAGAAATGTGCTATGGCAAGTCTTCTCGTCTTGACTGGGGTATCGAATTTAGAAGATGTTGAAAGATATAAGAAACGTTCTGGTCCTGATGACAAGTTTAATATACCTGACTATTACTGTAATGATCTCAAAGAATTTGGAGAATTCATATCTTAGTGACTTTTTCGTCAGTTTTTAGGATTTTTTTTTATTATTACCTGTAGATCATATACCACCCGGTATACATTTTTAATTAGTTTTTACATTTTTTAAGCTTTGTATTTAATGGAATGTTATTTCTACTTGGTAAATAAAATAGTGCATATTGTTAATTTATTTATATACAGTTGAAACGTGTTATCTCAAAGTCAAAAAAGTTTTAGATATTTTTTATTATTAGATCATATTTACTTTTTTTGTTTTCACATTTTTTTACACAATGTATTTAAATAGAATGTTATATTCACTTGGTAAATAGAATAGTGCATTATTGTTAATTTATTTATATACAGTCGAAATGTGTTACTAAGTATCTCAAAGTAAAAAAAAATTGTTTCCTTGTGGAACTAGAAGTAACAATTTGGACCATTTGTAATGACTTATAAGGGAAAATCATATTACCGTATTTCAATGTAAAATAATCTGTCCAAATACCTTCTACATTCACGAGTCAAAAGTCTTTCTGCACTATGATATTTTCCAATTAATTACACCTTATATAAGTATCATACATTTTGATTGGTTAATAGCCGGTGTATTTTCATATTTAGGATTAATTTCGTTCATTTTTACCGCTGCCGGGGTATTTGCATGAGGATTTAACTTTTTTTCCTCTGTGCCATGGTATTTGCGAAAACGCCTTTTGGCGTGGGAAATTTTTCGTCTCTCGACTGGTATGTTTCGCAAATACCCCTCCCATACATGATAAATCTGTTCAATATTTCATATAAAACCACTTATTTTCAAAAAATTTGTTTTTATATGAAATATAGGTTAACATCTTAGTGTGGAAAAACTTTTGACCCGGGATGACTGTACTTCATCATAGCCACTTTCGACTGTTCTATTTTTATGTACTGTTATGCTTGAAAAAATGTAGAATCAGGAATATAGTAGATTTTTATGTTTATTTAATTCTTTATTTATTTGACGAAGATTACTAACAGACAACGGGCCCGGGTGGCTCAATGAGTTAGGTAGTTGGATTACCTAACAACTCATACAAGCCTATCACCAATACGGTGTGGGTTTGTGCCCGGCTTTGTATATTACAAAAAAGGGTGCACTCAACTCGCAGCCGCAAGTGATAAAGTTTACCAGTTGCTTGCCCATGGTCGGTGGTTCTCTCCGGGTACTCTGGCTTCTTCCACCACTAAAATTGGTCACCATGATGTAGCTGAAATACTGCTGAAAGTGGCATTAAAACACCAAAAATCAAATCAAATTATTTATTTGACGAGGATTTACTAACAGCCAAACAACTTCAATTTTTATTTGTTAGACAGCCAAGAAACTACAGTTTTTTTAAGCTGAGAGAAAGTTATGCGATTTGAAAACTAACCATTTATTGTGTGGCTGTTTAGCTACCGATTTAAAAATAATAATCTCGAAATCTTCATCTGCCTGATGTCTTAGAAATTAGGAAATTCATAAAATACTGAATTTCTGCATTCTTCCTTCATTGTGTAGAATAACTCTACATCACACTGGGTACTAGACAACTCGGTTTGTCTATAAAGACAAATAAGACCATTGGAATAGTCTTGGACCGTCGAGAAACCTAATTTTGACATGTTAAAAAAGCTCCAAATTGCTCTATGACCAAATTTGATAGAATATAATAGAATTTGTATTGCCAATTGGAAATGTACATAGTTGGGTCTAGATTGAAAACATTTTTAAAGCCACTGAAACAACATTCCGCAGGTAGACATGTCACTCCACTCTGACTCATTATCCTGATTCTGAACCAACCAGTCATTTTTTACTCCTTAATGTTGCATGCTTAGCAAAGAAACAACAAATACTAATGTTATAGTCTTTAGTTTAACCCCACAGAACCTTGAACTCACGACCTACAACACTTGAGGCAAGCATGCTAACCATTACACCACCGACACTGTTCCTAACCCTTTGTATCTTGTGATCGTATTCAAAAAAGCTGACTAAATTGTATTATAAATGCATTACAGATGTGATACAGATATACACATGGCTGGAGTGTGTGGAATGGAATCGTTGCTCGTTTTTACCGGTGATATGACTTTCAAAAGATTACAACAACTTGAAAGCTCCGCAGAAACTGATGAAACCAAATTAAATTTGCCAAAATATTATTGTGATAAGTTGGGAGATTTTGGAACATTTATACAACAATTTATATAGGAAATAGTAGTCTTAGAACATTTTTCATTTTCATTATTACCAGTGTCATGTGGTATTTTGAACTCCATGGTATATTGATCCAGGGATAAAATTTTCAGGGGTTCTAAATACCATATGACACCAGTATCTGTATAATGAATTGTTATATATTTAATATAAAAATATTTCTATGAATCTTGTTATGCTTAATTAAATATACTTCCAATGAGCACATAGTAATGGTTAGAATGCTCGCCTCAAGTGTTGTATATGGTGGGTTCAAGCCCCTTTCGGGTCAAACCAAATCTGTAAAATTGGTATTGGATGCTTCTCTGCTAAGCACGAACATTAATGGAGAAAGAACAAAGACTGGTTGGCTCGGAATCAGAATATTGTGTACGAGTGAACTGTTGTTTCAGTGATCCAGCATGTTAGTCTAGCATAAAGAGGACATTTTTATCATCTCATTGAATGGAATAGCTGAAAAATTGTTCATTTGGTGTTAAACAATCACTCACTTATATGGGCTTAGATGTTATTATAGTTGTTATACAATCAGAGCGTATACCTGTTACAGTTGTGAATCAGCCCAGGGTGGGATGTACTGGCCAATATATTATAAGGTTGTTAGTAAGTCAATAAATAGCAACTAAATATAAAAACAACACAACTATATATATTAATGAAATACTTCGATTTATATTCCAAATACACAAATATAAGATATATAAATTGTTTCACAATCTTAGCTAATGATTGTATTTTAGACTCAAACTTTTGACTTGTGGTAATCCTACAATCTCAAACCAACAGAACGAAATTATTTTCAAGTAGGTGTTTGAATATATAAAAAGGTCTGAAAGGTTTCTTGGGTATCTAACTGGTTCACCAAGAGAACAACTACACACCACTACCAAGCGCTCTCTCTCTCTCTCTCTCTCTCTCTCTCTCTCTCAATTTACAGTATTAATGTAAGAAATATTCATATACAAACATGTTGTATTAAATACTGTTGACTGTTATAATTTATTGTACACAGGAGAAGACTTTATAAGTTTGTTTAACTTGTGTCTCATCCTTCTGGCAAATCTGAGCAAATAAAATATGCTTAAGCTAAAAATCTAGGCTTATGAAGCCTTCCATATATCCATGGGCATTTCACAACCCCCCTCCACATTACTGATTTTCAACACGATTATTAGAGGTCAACTCGATTCAGACAAACAAAGTAAAGCCCACAAAGATATGCAATCTTTTAAATGAAGTGAAAGAAAACATATCTATCAAAATTATACCAACTATGATGTATCTTCATATTCAAACCAATTAAACCAATTCTAACATATGGGAGTGAAATTTGGAGTATGCTTTCTGTTGATTCGTCCAGTTGTAGGAAAAAAAGTTATTATTGTTTTGAAAATTTTTTCTCAACCAGCCATACAGAGCAATCACATGTAAAAAAAATTAAATACATTCTTGGCGTAAATAGGAAAACTACCAATATTGCAGTTATGTCTGAACTTGGACGTTATCCTATATATTTCTCTGTAATTTTAGTTGTGTTAAAATATTGTCACAGATTAGAAGGTCAACAGGAAGGTTTACTATTTGATGCTTATATATGTAATAAAGAGTTACATTTTAGTAAAATAAAATCAATACATGGTATCCGAGTATATTATATATTATTGATGAATTGATTGATTGATTGATTGATTGGTGTTTAACGTCCAGCGAGCAATTTTTCAGCTATATTCAGGACGAGAACATTAAAAAATTTAAACGCCACAGAACTCGAAACAAGGAAAGTGATGGGTAGGGACGGATAATTTTGCCAGTGCAACAGGTCTCTTATGGACCACTCATCATGAGCATAATGAGTTGTTACACTGGGTTCTTTAACGTGCGGCAATCTCTCAACACAGGACCTCAGTTTTATTTACGTCTCATCCACAGGACGGGTTGGTTGTTAATTTATACATCCCGCACAACCGACGGATGCCCCTTCAAGCCGAAGAAGCTCTCTGTCCCATTTCTATACCCCAGGGTTCCCGCAGGGTTGTATTGATGAATTGAAGATTGTTACACATATTATCTTTTACTTGTTTACACAACTGACCTAATTTGTTATTTAAACTCCTAATCTTCTATTGATGAATTGAAGATCAGGAGTTTAAATATCAAATTAGGTCAGTTGTGTAAACAAGTAAAAGATAATATGTGTAACAGTTTTCTTGATTTTTGGAATGGATAAAGGGTAGATGCCATTGGCAGCAACAGAGGTAAATTAGATACATACTTTTACATAAAGACCCATTTTGGGAAAGAGAAATATTTACAAATTAATCATTTTAAAATTCGACAGTCTATATGTAAGATAAGAGTCAGTGCTCATTCATTAAATATTGAAACTGGTAGATATAAGATCAGAAAGAAAATGCACAAATTGTTCTAAGGGAGATATTGAAGATGAGAAACATTTTATTGTCGATTGTCCCTTATATGAAAATATTAGAGTAAACATTTTTTATAAAAATTATTGACTTGTGTCCAAATTTTAGATACATGGACACATCGTCAAAATTTTTCTGGCTATTTACCAATGAACATGAACAAGTTTTAAAAAAATTAGGTAGCTTTATTGAAGAATGTTTTTTGATACGAGGACACAACTGATCCTATAGATATCATTAGGTTAGGTGAATTATAGTTATTATACATGTTATATTAAATGTAAATTGATTTATGGTGGTATTTGATAGGCTCTGATCTGACCGTGCAGTCACTGAGCATAAATATGTTTTCCTGGGTGGTTTTTTTTTCGTTTGTTTGTGTGTATCTTTGTATGTCTTCAATCATTTCAATCATTGTATTACATTGTTTGCCCCTTGTGGGACCTTAATTGGCAATAACAAAAATTCTTATTCAAGAAAAAAACATACATATATTGATAATGTTGAAATCTGACCCAGATAAACGTTAAGCAAAATAATAAATAGTTCCTGTTCCTGCTCCACTATGGGCACTCGTGTAATTGTAAAACAACGCAAACATCATGACTGTTGTAGTACATCTCTTTACATCCGAAGGTTTTCCCTATTCTTAACGGGGAGTTTCGTTTTTTTGTCAGGGAGTCGACAGGGTTTACATCTCTAAAGAACAATCTAAAGCCATTTTACCAAATATTTTTGGGGAATTCAATTTTTATATAATTTTTTTTTTTAAACATGAAAAAAAACTCCGTTTTGCTATTTTTAGAACCAATCTATGATCATAAGCGTAAATAATGTCGTACACCAGTCACCCCTAGGCCTCCAGCCCCAAGTTTTTCTAGGTATATTATGGTGGGTCGTTTTTTCTTTGTTAGCTAGTCTCGACTTTCTAAAGAACAATTTAAAACTTATTTACCAAATACAAATTTCTTCGAGTTCAATTTTTATATAAATATTAAATAAATTTAAGTTATCACGTCTTAAAACAAGTACACAAGTATAGTTTTAAAGATTACACGTAATCTATACTCCTTACGTCCTTGACATTACTAATACAAAGTTTGAAAAATCACGCGTCAGTAGATTATTATCTCAAGGACGTATGATAAAAAATAAACCACGCGATCATTTATCTTCCTTTTTAACTGTTTTCTGACTTGGACAAGTTACGTCACACTATTTTGAGGTATTTTAATTTGTTGTTATTGTAAAATATTCTCAGTTTTTCTCATTTAAAAATGTCAGTAATGTTGTCCAGAAAAAAAATATATTTTATTATTTGACAAAAAGATATGCACATCCAGTTGTTGTATTTGATGGTTACTCCTCGGGGCCAAGCATTAAAGATCACACACATAGTAGAAGAACCAAAGGCATAGAGGGTACAAAGATTGAATTTAGGAGTAAAAAAGACAATTTCCTCTGCAATAATGAAAATAAACGAGCATTCATCAACATGCTTAGTGAATTTCTTGTCGGTTAATGGCACAGGAGTCGGAAGTTCTATCAATAATAAGGTATAGGGGCACCTCGAAGATCGCTGGGTTTTTTTTTATAGTTTCCCAGCGATCTTCGAGGTGCCCCTATACCTTATTATTGATAGAACTTCCGACTCCTGTGGTAATGGTATACAAGGACTGAACATGCTGAAGCTGATGTTACGCCGAGTTTTTGAAAAAAAATTATGACTGCAGTGCAAGACAATATGTCACTATATCAGTTTGTGCTGGACCTACTAGTTTTCTGCCGGACCTAAACACTTTAACAGAAATTTCTGAAAGCATGTAATTTTTATTCCATACCAATCTACATGTATTGGGCATATACGCAAGTGTTATTAAGATGTAACATTTTATTTCATTCAATACATTTAATTCAAATAAATTCTCTTTCAATTTCATGCTCCACCTCCAGAGCTAATTTTTTTAGATTTCCAGTTTCCCCCTCATTTACCATATTTTGTACATATTGTTCATGTGACATTTTCATCACGGTCATATTTTAACCGGGGACGACCTTCGCACCATTTTGTGTTGAAAACCCGTTCAGGTCTTTTCTCCTTTTCATATTTAATTTTTTTTTCTGCATTTGTTGCACTGTCACTTGTGCCGACTTTTTAATCCAGGACGAGCACCCTTTATAAATTTGATGGGCCACGAGGTACGACATTTCTTTGAAACTGGTAGGACATATGAAGGACACGTGTTTACAAGATATTAAGATACAAATCGTCATCGGTACATTCGTTCCGCGAAAAATACAGTAGTAGAGAAAATAAACATTTTAAATCATTGCCGGTAAATTAAACAAATCAAAATTCAAAACGGGTAAAAGGTTTTGATGATGGTGAAATCAATAAACAATCTGTTACAAAAATAGAATCGCTTTTTTTAGAAATCGGAACTAGCTTGCTTTCCTGGATCAGACACGGGGAGAATCGAAATGCGATTCTTAAGCACCTTCCCCTGGTGTCTCCTCCAGCTAAGTAATCACAGTCCTTTCATCAAACACATGATGTTTTACTACTTGAACCGCTTGCTTTGCTGGATCAGACACGGGGAGAATCAAAACACAATTCTTAAGCATCGTCCCCTGGTGTCTCCTCCAGCTAAGTAATCGCATACATATAGTCCATTCTTCAACCATATGATACACTGCAACTATACATTACTCATTGCCTCTCCTCGGGTCGTGCTGCCGAACACGGCCTATTTATTTATTTATTTATATATTTTTTGTAACATATATCATTTAAATAGTTAGAATTGTCTTGTTTAAAAACATATATCTCCATTCTGTATTGTTGTAACTGTTGATATAATTATGAATGTATATTTGTTATTGCCCCTTGAGGGACCCTAATATAGTGTATTGTATTGTATTGTATACTCAGCCATTACAACCAAAAGGGGGGTGCTAATGTGTGTATCGTGTTAGGTAAATGAGTTTGCCAGACATTTATTTATGGATATATTGTGACAAAATATGGATGTAATTGTTTGAAATATATATTTCCCAAGGAGGTTTGTATTATTTTACATTCAACATACGTCTTCTTGTAAAATTTTAGATGTGAAGTAAAATGTAATCAAATTTTGGGCCAAATGTTACCAGCGAGCTGCTGGTGAGATCAGGATCAGAATCAGAAAGATTTTTAGTTTGACAAATTTTTCTGAATGGTTTTTTGTTCTTTTGTATGGTATATTTGAACGGCTACAAGCAACTTTATCAATGCCGTTAAACGACAGAGGAATCTCGGACTATGTCATGTGTTACCAGTAATACACGCAATTACTGGTTGTGACACGACGTCAAGTTTATTTGGTATCGGGGAAAGAAGGTCTAGTACTGAAAAAAGTAATGGGAAAAATGCAATGGGAAATCAGGATCTGATAGAAATAGCTGGAAAGGTTTTCGATGAGGATTCAACTAATGTTGGAACAAAGTTTGGAATCCAGCTCCTTATTAGAATGTATGGCGGCTTCGAGTTTGAAAATCTTGATAACATGCATTACAGGAAGTTTGCAAGTAAAGTTGTATCGAATTCTGTCAGTTTCTTGCAGGTTCAAACCTTGCCACCAACTACGGCTGCAGCAGAACAGCATGTATGCCTGACTGCCTGTGTAGGCATACCGGGTCTACCTCCTTCAGGGGCCAAGTAAGAGGCCTCATAACTTAACTAGCACAGGGCTCATTTGTCCTTCATCCGGCACTGGTGAATGCGGCCTCTAATACCAGTTACATACTTCTGTAAGAGACCGCTGATACAGGCCGATGTTCGCCCAGTTGTCTTTATGAACGAGCTTAAGAATTTGACCAATGTTGTAACAGGAAAATTAGGTAAACTCATTCACAAACAAAACGCGACTTTTTTTTTATTTTATAGCTTTTTGCATCATTATTGTACAAGTTATGATTATACATTACTACTTTCCCGCATTCGTACTCGGGTAAAAGCCTTGGTGCTACACAACCTAAAAGACTAACGTTTTGTAACCATTGTATTTTTTTATATGCTATTTTCTAAATTTGCAGTTTTGATTTGTCATCTTTATCCTAATTCAGTTTAACATGCTTTAGCCATATTGAGATTGATTTAAACATATTTTATTTTCAAATATATACAATAGGATTGAACGAAAGTTTTACAACTTGTATGATGTTCTCTCCAGTACCATACAAACATAGGTCTTACAAGAGAGCACGACGTATAATAAGTATAAGCATTTATGATATTGAAAAAATTAAACGATAACATTACATATAAGTAAAATGGGGGGGGGGGGGGGGGGATGTTCCTTCAGTGAATCATCTACTGTTCTTAATGATTGTCTGTACTGCATTTGATAACAAAATATTTTGAGCCTGATCTTTTTGAGAGTCCAAATAATTAAGTTCTAATGTCTCTCCGAAAATTGTGGTGGTGCAAATAAGTAAAGAGAATTGTCCTTAATTTTGTTCGATATATAAGTGGCAGTTCAAGAGAAAGTGGGAAACGTCCTCCCTGTTAAATCCACAAACACATCTCGAATCTGTTATTATATTGGATCGAAATAGATCATACTTTAGCAAGCTACAATTACGATGTAATCTTGCATATAAAATATTGGGTCTTCTATCCGCAACTAAGAAATGACCCGGAATTTTAGCCAGTACAACTTTACTTTTAGGTTAATTTTAAGCATATCAAATGTTCTGATATCGTTGTCTAGAATTGGGATTTTATTCTGTCAAATAATTTGATTGTGTTGGCTTTTCAGCCAACCCTTGATAATGTTGGGAATTTGTAATTTAAGATACTTCAAACCCAATGTACGTATTAAAACATTGAACAATTCTTACTCTCAACCCAGAAATATTGTTCAAAGCACAACCAACTTTTAAGTTTTTTGCTTTCCATTCAGCATTTCTTTTCGGGGTCCTCTAGTCTATGAAATGTGCCTTCGTGTGTAAAGTGTACTTCTGTGACTGTGACTTCCTTTTTTCAAAACTCTTGAGGACAGGACATCCAATGTGGAAAGAATATTGCTTTATTTTGCAATCGATTACCAATTTCCAATGAGTACTTGTTCAACTTCATGTAAGATCGATGTTGATAATTTGTTTTTAAAGGATCGCTGCCATCACCACCGCATGCACATCGACATTTAACAGTTCTTGAAAACGGATGAATGCATTTTCATTAGACGTAACAAAAAATAGTTTTAAATAATTTATCATGTCATTTTTTCATACTGGCGTGATCAATAAACAACATGATAATGTATCAGATATTGATCGATATTTCTGGTGTGCTAAACTATTTTAAATTAAGATATCGATTTGTTTTAAAGTGCTGGGTTGATTAGGTTTGAAAAATAATACAGTTAACCTGCCAAATCAAACCAGGAAAAAACCGGGGGGAGGAGGGGTATGGTTATGGTGTTTAAGACCACTTTCAACAATATCGTGGCGGTCTGTGTTATTGGTGGAGGAAACTGGAATGCCAGGAGTAAACCACCGACCTGTCGCAAGTGACTGATAAACATTATCACATGGTGTTTTATCGAGTACACCTCGCCTGAGCGGGATTCGAACTCACAACTTTAGTGGTGATAGGCACTGATTGCATAGGTAATTGTACATCCAACTACCATACGATCACACGTACGACCATGACGACCCCAAGAATAAACCGCAAACATCAAATTTTAAAAAACCTGCCTATTCCTAACAACCATGGTGGTTCCAAGTAAATAAACGTTAGAGAAAAACAAGGACCCCACCAAAAACCGGGTAGTTAAAAAACGTGATTGATTGTCGTGTTGGTTCAAAGGTATTTGATGCCGTAAAAGGAGTGATGTGTTGTCGTTCTGGTACCAAGGATGGTTGATGTTCTGTCATAAGTCATATACCATTGGTTGTCCGTTGTCCTTGGTTTAACATGTTTGTCATGTTGATTTGTATATACTTTTGCCGATTTTAAATAAAATTTACTTACTTACTAATTTATGACCAATTCTAGGATCCAGATGAACATCAGGATAGGGTACAAAAAGCAATACAGATCGTTCACTGGTCGTTTATGTATTGATAAACTACATAGTTGTCTGTAAACTATGCGTTGTTAATTATAACTATTATAAACTCTTTGTATGTCTGCTGTTTTGTTTAACTTCAGATCATTAGTCGAATTATTTTTTCGCCAATTTGAGACTTGGATTGAAATGGGAAAAGAGGAAACTGTTTATACTTGGAGCGAAGTACAATTACACACCAAAAAGGATGATAAATGGCTGGTCATGGATGGACAAGTCTACAACATTACAAACTGGGTCGGTAAACATCCTGGTGGAAGCAGAGTAATAAGCCATTATGCCGGTCAAGATGCTACGGTAAGTATAATTTACATTGTGATTTATCAGTCGCTTATGGTCCTTTGACGACCACTGGGTTCGTTTTGCGATTCGCCGTTTAACAGCTGCAAGTCTAAGATGAATAGCTTTTGATTAAAAAGAATAACAATAAGCACAAAGGATGTGTGCGTTTCTCTGCCACAAATACAGAATTGTAATTGGTAGCAATTGTGATGTGCATTGTTACAAAATATGATGTCGCCCATTTCAAATGATTACTGGTATATGATTTATTATAGTCTGTAATGCATGCACATAGATAATGTATACCGGTACAGTTATCGACTATTAGTTCTCGAGGGTATCATACCCCGATGGCCAGTAGTCAGTGTTTATTATATATATATTTTATCGAAATTTACAGTTCCTATATCATGTAGCTAATATTAAAACTACTAAGATTTCCCTTCCTTCAGGCATAGGTCACCTTAGCCCGCTATCATGTTTAGACTCTTTCTGTTTTCTTGTTCTCCCATTTCGGCTATCATGTTTAGACTCTTTTTGTTTTCTTGTTCTCCCATTTCGGCTATCATGTTTAGACTCTTTTTGTTTTCTTGTTCTCCCATTTCAGCTATCGTGGTTAGACTCTTTTTGTTTTCTTGTTCTCCCATTTCAGCTATCATGTTTAGACTCTTTTTGTTTTCTTGTTCTCCCATTTCAGCTATCATGTTTAGACTCTTTGTTTTCTTGGTCTCCCATTTCAGCTATCATGTTTAGACTCTTTGTTTTCTTGTTCTCCCATTTCAGCTATCATGTTTAGACTCTTTTTGTTTTCTTGTTCTCCCATTTCGGCTATCATGTTTAGACTCTTTTTGTTTTCTTGTTCTCCCATTTCAGCTATCGTGCTTAGACTCTTTTTGTTTTCTTGTTCTCCCATTTCGGCTATCATGTTTAGACTCTTTTTGTTTTCTTGTTCTCCCATTTCGGCTATCATGTTTAGACTCTTTTTGTTTTCTTGTTCTCCCATTTCGGCTATCATGTTTAGACTCTTTTTGTTTTCTTGTTCTCCCATTTTGGCTATCATGTTTAGACTCTTTTTGTTTTCTTGTTCTCCCATTTCAGCTATCATGTTTAGACTTTTTTGAGGGACACTGTTTCAGCAGGTCGTCGGCATACCAATGGGTAAGAATTGTGCCCCTCTTCTAGCCGATTTATTTTTATACTCGTATGAGTCGGAGTTTCTTCAAAAGCTTGTAAAAGATAAGAAGATTCATGAGGCTAGAGCCTTTAATTTCACATACAGGTATATTGATGACGTTTTATCTATCAATAATTCTAGATTTGCAGAATTTCTTCCATTGATATATCCTCCAGAGCTGGAAGTTAAAGAGACCACCGATACAGCTTCGTCCGCATCATTTTTGGACTTATACCTCGAATTTGACGACAGTGGTCAACTCAGTACTAAAATTTATGATAAGTGGGACGACTTCAATTTTAAAATCATAAATTTTCCAAACATGTGCAGCAATATACCAGCTTCTCCTACATATGGTGTTTACATCTCGCAATTGATTCGCTATGCAAGGGCCAGTAGCAATTATTCTGATTTCCTGAAACGTCATCTTCATCTGAGAAACAGGCTAATGGACCAGGGCTATAAAAAGATTCGCCTTATTCGAACTCTTAAAAAGTTTATATTCCGATACCAAGATCTTGTCGAAATATATTCCGTCTCTGCAGAAAAAATTATAAGCGATGCATTTTCATATTGTGAAAATGTATAAAGATAAAGAAGTCAAAAATGTCAAGGATGTTTTTTTTGTCAATGTGTGACGTAAAAGTATTTTTGACATTTACGTCACCGAATATGGTACTGCTTTGACAACTATTTTACCTATTTTGTTCCTGTATTTAAATACTGTTACAGTGACAGCCGGAACCTTTGAACCGTAATGAGAGCGGGAGGTTTGGCGCCTTAAAATCTGATTCAACCCACCATTTCTTTAGAAATGCCTGTACCAAGTCAGGGTCATTACGGTTTTCACAGTTTTCCGGTTGTTGACTGATTTTGTCTGTTTATATAATTATGAGTTTTGACTTTCCCTTTGTAAGATTGTTCGGAGTTCGGTAATTTTGTTATTACCCTTATTTGTTTTCTTGTTCTCCCATTTCGGCTATCATGTTTAGACTCTTTTTGTTTTCTTGTTCTCCCATTTCGGCTATCATGTTTAGACTCTTTTTGTTTTCTTGTTCTCCCATTTCGGCTATCATGTTTAGACTCTGTTTTTTTGTTCTCCCATTTCGGCTATCATGTTTAGACTCTTTTTGTTTTCTTGTTCTCCCATTTCGGCTATCATGTATAGACCCTTTTTGTTTTCTTGTTCTCCCATTTCGGCTATCATGTTTAGACTCTTTTTTGTTTTCTTGTTCTCCCATTTCAGCTATCATGTTAGACTCTTTTTGTTTTCTTGTTCCCATGGACTTTTAAATTATGTGGCTTTCAAATATTTTGGCTTTGAGCGTACCTGATGAAAATTATTCCAGAAGCACGTTGTGCGCATTAAATAAAATATCTACGGTTTTATTACACTGATGCGTACTGTGTGCAAAATGTATATCTTTGTGATATTAGATAAATGATCAAATACCGTCTCAACTCAATTACAATAGTGAAATGTAGATATAGAACAACAATAAAAGCGTTGTTCCTTTAATTTAATATGTGCCTGTGTGAAATCGTTTACGTCCACGTCCTTTCTCAGTAATTAAGTATTTCTTTCACTTGAATGACCGCATCATTTTACTTAGTTGAGGTATGGTCCCTTAAACTAGTTTATCCCCGCCACATTTTTAGCTCACCTTGCCAAAGGCAATGTGAGCTTTGGCCATCACTTGACGTCCGTCGTCTGTCGTCCGTTAACTTTTCACATTTTAATCTTTTCCTCTGAAACCTCTCAGCCAAATGAACTATAACTTGGTAGGAAGCATCTATGCAAGGTCCTCTCTCAAGATTGCTCATTTTGTCCTGATCTATTAACAAACATAGCCGCCATAGACAATTTTTGTTTCTGATTAGCCGATTTTTTAAAATCTTCTCCGAATTCGAAACTGCTTTAGCAAATGTACCGAAACTTGGTAGGTAGCATCTATGGAAGGTCCTCTATAAAGATTGCTCATTTCATCCCGATTCGTTAACAAACATGGCCGCCACAGGCAATTCTGTTTCTGATTGGTTAATTTCTAAATCTTCTCCATTGTAGTAAACTGTTAAAAGAAAGATAACTCTTGCCATTATCTCCCTTAGAAATTAACTAATGCTGATATAGTGTAACATGTTTATAGTACATTACATGTAGGTATTCACATTTTAATATTCTTTTTAGCTCATCTTGCCAAAGGCAAGGATTTATATAGTAGATATAAATCCTTGCCAAAGGCAATGTGGGCTTTTGGCATCACTTGGCGTCCGTCGTTTGTTGTCTGTCATCTGTTAACTTTTCACGTTTAATCTTCTCTGAAATCCATCAGCCAAATGAACTGAAACTTAGTAGGAAGCATCTATGGAAGGTCCTCTCTAAAGAGTGCACATTTTGTTATGATCCATTACCAAACATGGCCACCACAGGCAATTCTTGTTTCTGATTGGCCAATTTTTAAAAATCTCCTCCTCTGAAACCGCTAGGCCAAATTAACCGAAACTTGGTAGGAAGCATCTATGGAATGTCCTCTATGAAGATTGATCATTTCGTTCCGATCGGTTAACAATCATGGCCACCACAGGTAATTCTTGTTTCTGATTGGTCGATATCTAAAAATTCTTCTCCTCTGAAACTGCCTAGCCAAATGAACCGAAACTTGGTAGGAAGCATCTACATGTATGGAAGGTTCTGTATTAAGTTTCCTCAAAGCAGAATGAAAGGTGAACGGCACAGGCTCAGCCCACTGAGTCTCTAGTATTTTTAAGTGCCTATATACATGTACCAAGCCATGAAAATTAGCAGTCTTATATATTTGTGTGTTAATAGAGGTATCAATTTTGCTATTGAATTTTGGAACTGTTCCGACAGAGTGGTATTTTTTTTAATTTTCATTTTATTTCATAGATGTTTTAAGGTAGAATTTGCTGGGTTCCTTACATGTTTTACAAATATGTTATAGGATGCTATTAGAGCTTTTCACAACGACTTAGATAAACTAAAGAAATATTTAAAGCCACTCCATCTCGGTGCTGTACAAGATATACAGAACAGAAGTATAGATGAAGACTTTAGACAATTAAGATCAACAGCAGAACAAATGGTAAGTCTAACAGTGAACTGTACACATGGAAATCTTTATAGATTCCAACACTATCGATGTTGTTCATTTTGTCACATATAGAATAAAAACGTAGATATCAAGTATAGTGCACAGGGAGCATTTCTAGAATAACCAGGTATAATAATCAGGTACCTCAAACCCAAAATATTTGAAAGCCAAATAATTGAAACAAATTTTGCTTGATGTATATTTATTCAATAAAAATTATAAATAAAATCAAATGATTGGAGTGTTTATACCTTAAGCAGGAAATATTTCTACCCATGGGAAGTGTTCGCACGAGGGTCACTGTCTGCATGAGGTTGAATCTTATTTAAAAGACAAACATTCATTAGACAGATGATAATGAAATGTCCCATCAAAACCAATCTAATTAAAATTAGATCTATGCACTTGCTCCCTATTTTCTATCGGGGTTTTATTTGGTCACCGCGGCAAGGGAGCAAGTGCGTAGATCTAATTATAATTAGATTGCATCAAAGCATTCAGCACAAATTGAATTTTTATATGCTATATTTAGCGCCACCTGTACATACAGTTATAATGTTTGGAATGTGATATTTACCTTTGTTTCTTCTATATATTTCAGGGCCTGTTCAAACCAAGCTTTCTTTTTTATGCTGCAGTGCTAACTCACATTATGGTCTTAGAAGTATTAGCTTATCTAACACTGTATTATTTTGGAACCGGATGGTTGCCGTTTATAGTATCTATACTTTTATATGCCACTATGCAGGTAAGTTTGAACCACTGTGTATGCGTATTGGGGCCGTCATGGTCATGATCGTATGGTTGTTGGATTTATTACTACCTAGGCAATCAGTGCTTGTCACCACTAAAGCTGTGAGTTTGAATCCCGCTCATGGCTAGGCGTACTCAATACAACATTATGTGATAAAGTTTGTCAGTGACTTGCGACAGGTCAGCGGTTTTCTCCGGTTTCCTTTACCAATAAAACTGACTGCCACGATATAATTGAAATATTGTTGAAAGTGGCGTTAAACACCATAACCCTAACCCCATGTATTGCATTTTCCCATTAGACGACGGAGTAGTTGAATTTCACAGCTTGTACAAAGAGCGATGTAGTCGATTTGTATCTCAACTGTGTACCGGGTACTTATTGGCGCCACTATATATATATGCTATTTCCCCTAGCGCGGGTCTACCAGCTTTAAAAATCGTCACCACTCTATAATAAATGAATAATGCTCAAAATGATATTAATAGATTAAATTGACAAGCTATCTAGTTTTCCTCAATCAGCTCTAGGCTAAATCCACTCATTAATATGACAGTGAAGCATTAAATATCGATCATTGGGACCATAAAGAGTAATAGCACGAACAATTTCTTCGAGCTACCCAGTACACATGAGACCTATTTTTCCATGACCATCGAGACAAAAGCTGATGGTAATCACGGTCCAAATTACCTCTGAAAGACATCATGTCAAGCACTTTAAATCAAACAATAAAACAAAAAGGACCACATAATAACAAAAAGATGGAATTGATGATCATCACTGTTTAAACTTTCTTTTCGAAATATAATTAAAATGCGAGCTAATTACATTTTTTTTATCAGACGATCGTCTAACATCTGAACAATCCTAAATCAGATCATGTAATCTAAACAGTTCATTCACATTTTGACACTCTAATCCATCTTAAACCATTATTTTAGATCGACTCCCGAGTATGAAACTTGTTACGCCACCATAATGATTTTTCTTTTGATTCTAAGAAATTACTAGCTACCAGTCATATCTAACATATATACTGACATTTTAGTTATACTGTTGTCATAATTTTATTTTCAGGTCCAGGTTTGTTTTTCATCTCATGACTTTGGTCACCTATCAGTCTTTCACAACAGGACATGGGACCATTTCTTTCATTTCTTTACATTAGGATTCCTAAAGGTATTTTACTTAGTGTCTGATTTTATACATATTGAGTTACTCAGATATTGATTGAAGTATGTCTGTGTATGGCACTCAACAATAACCAAATATACGACAGACTGATATTTATCTGTGGTGGTTGGATTTACAACTACCCGTGCAATCAGTACCTATCACTACTAAAGTTGTGAGTTTGAATCCCACTCGTACCGAGCGGATGTACTCGATACAACATTATGTGATAAAGTTTGTGACTGACTTGTGGTTTTCTTCGATTTTCCTCCACCAATAAAACTGACCTCCAGGATATAACTGAAGTATTGTTGAAATTGGCGTTAAACACCATAACCATAGCCATAACCCTGTGGTAGTCGGGGTTATTCCGCTTTTTATATGGCATGGGATACCTACCAGCAACTTACATTTACTACACACACAAAAAAAAACGGAATTCTTAAATTCTTACAAAGGAAAGCTGACTATGAAATGATTAATTTACCTTGCCCTTGGGTTTTTTTTTTATTGTAAGAGGTGTTAGGTAAATTGTATTAAAAATATCCCATTATAAGAGGACATAATCCATACAAAGCATCCTACAGATCCTCATTTCTGTGCTTAACTTCTTAAGTGCTGCTGGATCCCAAATAATTTGCATTTAAATAAGCAAATGACCATATATAATCATGTTAAAGTTGTTTGCCGACTTTGTTTTCCATAACCAAGTAAATTATTTCTTGTCGACTTGAGTTTCATTATCCAGGTAAAACATTATTTGCTAAATAAACATTAGAGAATACCGAAGGGGCAATCAAAAATGGACAATCCAGAGAAACTAGATGGCAACATAGGGTACACAAGACGAAGAAAAACAAAACAAAAACACAACACAATATGTGTTGTACACCACTATATGCAAACGGACACAAATAATGTAAATAAGACGTGAGCCCTCCTACAAACAACTGGAGGTAAAGACGAACCGAACATCGTTGTTTCACTGAAGAAGTTAAATACAAACAATGCACATCTGGTGTACTTCAGATTAATCTTGGTATTATCTTGATATTTATAAGATTATTAACCTCTTATGATTTAAAACAAAGACATGACGTCGCTTACGAAACAAATTTTCAAATATCATGGATTATTTCTCTTGTAGGGGCTTTCTCCAGTTTGGTGGAACCAAATGCACTATCAACATCATGCAAAACCCAATGTGGTGAGTACCCTGCAAATATGAAAAAATGAAATTAAATAATAAACATTGCTTATTTTGAGTAATTGTGCCAACACTTTAGCTAATACCAGTATAGCTACTCCAGGTTAGGAACTGCATCCACATACCGTTCTCCAGAAATGACACTTTTATTGATACATGATAACAAGATAAACAAAGACTTTATATATCGGATACATTGTTCTGAATGACTATTTTGTTATTCAAATGGTTTGTGTCTAGTTTAAGTTCTCGTCCAAAATTTACTTGCAATACATGTACATAAACTTTAGAGAAAACCGATTCGGAATCTAAAATGGATAATCCAGACCCACATACAACATTGGGCATATGACAAACAAAATGGAAAACACAACAAAGAAACTAAAAAGACGGGCAACACGGATCACATCAAAAATCGAGGGTGAAATTTATTATTTTCAATTTTCACTCGCTGATAAATTATCACCTGTTTAAACTCTATTAATATCACTCACGTGTAATATTTTAGCTGGATAAAGATCCTGATATACGATTGGACAAGTTGTTTGTTGTAGGCGAGGTGATGCCAGTAGAGGTCAGTTATCTTTTTTTTACATTTATATTTATTACTTTAAAGTATGAATTGAGCTATTAAAACTGTATAGTACAGATCGCTAGACCACGAGCACAAGTTCGCCTTCTTTGTTAAAAAGGGAATATGGCCATGTTATGATCTTCGTGAATTTTACGACATAGATACCAGTCAAGTCCACTTGTTATGGAATTTTAGAGGGGGAGGGACATGAAATATCTTCAAAATAACTAGATTTGATAGATACCGGTACTCAGTGAAATTGATGAAGGTGCATAATCTGTTCAATAGAAATGATTTCATTATTAGTGAACTGGAATGTAAAAAGGTGGCAGTGTGATAGGCATGTGGACTACTGTTTTAATTGCCACATGTGAAGTGGGAGATGATCATTATTGCCCACTTTATTTGTGGCATTAAAAGATTACTAATTTATTGTATTGAGTCGAAAAACTGCAACTAATCCCAACTACTACTCCCAACCAACTGCTGCTGTAAGTTGTTATTTTTACATGTAAGGTGCAAGACATTGTTTATGTTCTCCTCCCTCAGACATAGGTGACATTCACCTATTTTAGCTATCCTGTTTGTTTATGTTCTCCTCCCTCAGGTGACATTCGCCTATTTTAACTATCCTGTTTGTTTATGTTCTCCTCCCTCAGACATAGGTCAAGGTGACATTCACCTGTTTTAGCTATCCTGTTTGTTTTAATTATTTTCTCCTCCCTCGGACATAGGAGACATTCGCCTATTTTAGCTATTATTACGCAAATTACAGCAGACAAGAGGTAGAAAGAACCAGAACCAGTGAAATGTTTATGCTATATTTCACGTGGTCGTATTGTAAACAACTCGCTTCAAACGTCAAACTTGCGACAGGGAAATATAGAATTATTAGTCGCCAGCTTGGCTCCTTTGAGGTATTATTTTAGTCGCCCAGCTGAAGTTTCAGTTGCCATGGGCGAGTGGGCGACCGTTAATTTCTGTCCCTGAACATCCTGTTCGTTTGAAGCGAGTTGTTTACAATACGACCACGTGAAATATAGCATAAACATTTCACTGGTTCTGGTTCTTTCTACCTCTTTTCTGCTGTAATTTGCGTAATAATTCCCGGGAACCAGTATGGAAAATAGTAAAGTGATGATTTCATTTCTTAAATTTCTTGACCAATTTTTCCGAGTTTCATTGAAAGAAGGCCTTTAATTTTGGGTGTTTTACAAAATAGGTACATCTCCTCAATCCTCAATCAAGGGCCTAAGTCACAAATTTGTCTCTTGGTGCTATTAAACTATCATGTGTGGAATATTGTTGAGGTTATTCAAAGCGGCCCGTTGCATCTATGAAATTCGCAACTGCGGCTAGCTTTTCTCTAGTCTCTTCTGGATTTTCGTCCTCTAAATATTGTCTAATTTATATAAATAATACACAAGCACTGAAAAAAGCGTAAGGTAAGTATAAATTAAATGTACCATATACAGGATTTTCCCATACCTTCTTCGTTAACGGACAATTAATAAAATTTATGAATTTGCAGAAAGTTTCATATAAAATAAGAGTAAAAAAAATGCTCTCTTTTTTAGCTAGTTCTACCTTCTTCAAATAGCTCAGAATGAAGGATTTGCCTTTTAAAAATTCAAAATTTTCATGGGGGGGGGAGGGGGCATGCCCCCAAACCCCCCTACCATGTTCCGACTGCTTCGCGGTCCTCACCGGTGATACCTGGGCTATCAGATTTTTTTAATTTAGGGGCCCAGATGGCTACTGCCTATAAAAGTTAATTTCTGTCCCTGTTGTTTGTTTGTGTTCTCCTCCCACAGACATAGGTGACATTCACCTATTTTAGCTATCCTGTTTGTTTATGTTCTCCTCCCTCTGACATAGGTGACATTCACCTATTTTAGCTATCCTGTTTGTTTATGTTCTCCTCCCTCAGACATAGGTGACATTCACCTATTTTAGCTATCCTGTTTGTTTATGTTCTCCTCCCTCAGACATAGGTGACATTCACCTATTTTAGCTACCCTGTTTGTTTATGTTTTCCTCCCTCAGCCATAGGTGACATTCACCTATTTTAGCTATCCTGTTTGTTTATGTTCTCCTCCCTCAGACATAGGTGACATTCACCTATTTTAGCTATCCTGTTTGTTTATGTTCTCCTCCCTCAGACATAGGTGACATTCACCTATTTTAGCTATCCTGTTTGTTTATGTTCTCCTCCCTCAGACATAGGTGACATTCACCTATTTTAGCTGTCCTGTTTGTTTATGTTCTCCTCCCTCAGACATAGGTGACTTTTCTCCTATTTTAGCTATCCTGTTTGTTTATGTTCTCCTCCCTCAGACATAGGTGACATTCGTCTATTTTAGCTATCCTGTTTGTTTATGTTCTCCTCCCTCAGACATAGGTGACATTCGCCTATTTTAGCTATCCTGTTTAGACCCTTTGGTTTGCTTGCTCGTAAAAAAACTTTAAATCTCTCCATTCTTTTGATTTTGAGCCTGATGAAGTTATTCAAAAAATGTGTTGTGTGCACTAAATTAGGTATCCACGTTTTTAGCTCACCTTGCCAAAGGCAATGTGAGCTTTTGCCATCACTTGGCATCCGTTGTCCGTTAACTATTCACATTTTAATCTTCTCTTCTGAAATCCCTTTGCCAAATGAAGTGAAACTTGGTAGGAAGCATCTATGGAAGGTCCTCTCTAAATATTGCTCATTTTGTCCCGATCCATTAACAAACATGGCCGCCATAGGCAATTCTTGTTTCTGATAGGCCGATTTTTTTTAATCTTCTCCTCTGAAACTGCTTGACCAAATGAACCGAAACTTGGTAGGAAGCATTTATATCATGTCCTCTATAAAGAATGCCCATATCTTCCCGATCCGTTAACAAACATGGCCACCACAGACAATTTTTGTTTCTGATTGGTTGATTTCTAAAAAATGTTCTCCTCTGAAGCCGCTTTGCCAAATGAACCGAAAATTGGTAGGAAGTATCCTTGGAAGGTCTTCTATTATGATTGCTCATTTAATTCCGATCCGTTAACAAGCATGGCCACCATAGTCAATTCTTGTTTCTGATTTGCCGATTTAAAAAAATCTTCTCCTCTGAAACCATGTGGCCAAATGAACCGAAACTTAGTAGGAAGCATCTATGGCAGGTCCTCTCTAAAGATTGCTTATTTCATGCCGATCCATTATCAAACATGGCCACCACAGACAATTCTTATTTCTGATTGGTTGATTTCTAAAAAATCTTCTCCTCTGTAACCGCTTGGCCAAATGGATCGAAACTTAGTAGGAAGCATCATTGGAACGTCCTTTATAAAGATTGCTCATTTAGTTCCGATCCGTTAACAAAGATGGCCGCCAAAGGCAACTCTTTTTTCTGATTGGTTGATTTCTAAAAAATCTTATTCTCTGAAACCACTTTGCCAAATGAATCGAAACTTGGTAGGAAGCATCCTTGGAAGGTCATCTATAAAGATTGCTCATTTACTTCCGATCCGTTAATAAAAATGGCCGCCACAGGCCATTCTTGTTTCTGATTGGTCGACTTCTAAATATCTTCTTCTCTGTAACTGCTTAGCCAAATGACCAAAACTTGGTGGGAAGCACCTATGACAGGTTTTGTATTAAGTTTCCTCAAAGCAGAATGAAAGGTGAGCAACACGGCTGAGCCTCTAGTTATTATACACGTGATACTACTTTTCGTAACGTCCTAAAGGCGAAAGGTTTATTTGATTCGTCCCACACAACCCGTTGTTGTCCCTTCTGTAGGTGTGTCCCGCAGCGAAGAAAATAGATCCTATTTCTATATAACCCGGGTTTTTGTCCCTCGCATATAGTAAGCAACACTTTCGGAGTGGTTGTCTCCTGCTGAGAAACTAGGTCTTATTTCCATACTCTGGAGTTCCATAGGTTGTGTAAACACATATAACACTTGTCTTTAGTCATGTATCATTCGATTTTATGGTGTTTAATACCACTTTCAACAATATTTCATATATATCGTGGCGGTCAGTTTTATTGAGGGAGGAAACCGAAGTACTCTGGGGAAAACCACCGACCTGCCGCAAGTTACTGACAAACTTTATCACATAATGTTGTATCGAGTACACCTCGCCTGTTTCTACCAATCTGACGAACTCGTATCCTCACTGACGTGTATAATATTTGCAAAAACCTTAAGAATTTATATTTTGCCTCTTTAGGTGGCCAAATCCAGAAAGCATGTTTCTGTCCCATTTCAGCATCAACACAAGTATTTCTTTATAGGTAAGTAATTGTTTTATTTCGTGATAACATTAATTCTAGAAGATATCGTATCGATTATCATTATTTCCTTCTCTATATTTACATAGAAAACTTTAACTGGTATAAAACATCAGATTGTTGACCTGAATATGATGCAAGAGAAAAATTGCACGTTCACCTTTGACATGTCACGATTCAACATTGACATACCGAAAAAAGATATTTCTGCTGCACTGGGTGCTTTTTAATGATGTTTTGGATTTTGTGCTCTTTTAATGGATTACTAATATTTCAACAAAAAGGAATCTAAGCAAGATGTTATTTATCTAAAGGCCCATTTAGTTTATAAATAAACGTTTGGACAAGAATGGACAACCCAGAGATGCTGGCAACATTAGCCAAATAAGACACAGGACGAAGACAAACAAACAAACAATAACACACACAAGATAGAAAACTTTCAGCAACACAGACACCACCAAAAACACCAGGGGTGAACCCATGTGCTCGTGAATTTTAAGCAGTTCCTGTTTCTTATAAGACACCCTCCGTGTTACTCATATAGTCTGGTAGCAGTATTATCTCTGATAGAGGAAAGAAATATCTATGTTAAAATGAAAAGATCCATTGTCATTTGAGATATGGATATTTCGTAATGGTCAACGAGATCGTGATGACGAACATAGAATTTTTGTAGCGATGACTTCAACATAGGAACAAAGTAGCCTTGTTTGAGTAGCTTTTGCATCAGCAGTGGAATTCTGTCCAGAAAATCACCTTGTTGTGCAGAATCTCTTGAATAACGTATGAGTTGTGAAATGTACACTTTATACAATACAAATACAAATACTTTATTAGCACAAACTCGTCAACAATAAATGGTATTGATGAGAATCGGTAACATTTTCAAGATCGATGATCGTTATATCAACATAGACCGATGATCGATCATCGGTGACAATTACCTGCTAAATGTATTTACTGACTATAATTAATCAAATAGTCTTTATTTCAAGAGTATGATTGACAAAAGTAAAGATATGAATAAAATTGTATCATAAATTTATAAACTATAATTTTTCCATTAGTAAACATTAACTTTAAAATAGAACAAAACAAAAGATCGTTTTCCATATGTGTAACACCTGATATAGATAGATAAATAATAGACTAGTCCAAATATGTGTTTGACAAAAGTAAAGATTTGAATAAAATCAAATGATATATTTACAAACTACAATTTTTCCATTTGTAAACATTAACTTAGAACAAAACAAAAGATTGTTTTCCATTCCTGATATAAAATGGACTATTCCGGGAAGTAGATAAATAATAGACTAGTCCAAATATGTGTATTGACTGAGTGTCAAAAGTACGCTTGGACAAAATTGCCAGATGCTTGTCAGTATGAGGGCAAAAAAAACCAGCTGGGATAAAACTGCAATATTTGTGTCAGTATGGAGACAGAAAAAAAAAACAACCAAAGAACAAAGTTAAGCATATATATTTTAGACACTATTTGTGTTAGCGGTAGACGATCGCCACGTCGCATTTTGCGAATATAACGGTAGTGTGGCGAGGATAATTTGTGTAGCAGTAGCCACACTGGCGAACGAAAAACTTTTAGAGCATGCATCTGACAACGATCTTTTATTATGTAGAAAGTCAACTTCGAATAAAACGTGTTATAGACAATGATTTGATCGACGTATAATATCCAAAATGATTTTAAAAAGCGGGTCAAATTGATTATTTCTGGTAGTTTTTTCTGTTGAAATAACATTATCCGGGTCCCATTCTGGAAATAGTTTCGAATTTAGTCATCGACTGACTGGTTTCCTAAATTATGCTTTATTCTGTCTGTCCTTCTGTCTACGTTTGAATCTAAAACCAGTTAATTATTTCACAACGAAAAGGTCAAGCATAGCAAAGCGTGAATCTGGGTCCGTTCACCCTGATAATTATAATTATGTAGGGTATTAAAAATAATAGAAAAATAAGTGATATTTGATTGCTTATAGATATTAGATTGAGAAATTTTAAATATGCGGCATGTTAAAGTGTACAGTCAATGAACATAGGTATTCATCACTCGAATTTACGCTATATATTTCAAATAACCACATTGTTCAAAAATTTTATTTTGAAGTCATTTCTAAACGGGTTTTGATAATTTTTGCACCAGAATAAGCAGAAATATTAAAGATTTTTGTTTATTTTAGCATGATTTTCCGTTAGATTTCCTTTATTTTAGCATGATTTAAAGACAATTTTTGTTTTTTGTCGTCAAATTTGCTATATACTGTATTTTAACGAAAGTGACAAATACTTATACATGTATATGTCCACGGACTGTATGTTTCGATAATGGGCAAAGTTAAACATTTCAGTCCTTGGAATAAGTGAATCAGGTAACGATTAAGTGAATCCACAGAGTCTGTAGAAAATGTAGGATATTAAAAATAATTGGTATGCTAAAGTGTATGTTTCTATAATGAACAAAGTTAAACGCTTTAGTCCTTGGAATGAATGAAGCAGGTAAAGATGAGTGAATCCAGAATCTGTAGAAAATGTATGTGTCCTTGGAATTAGTAAATCAGGTAAAGATGAGTGAATCAAGAGTCTGTAGTCCATCATACTTTATTAAAGTATTAAAAAAGTAATAAATATAACAAATATAGTTTAAACAAACTATTAACATAATGTTCAAGTTACAAAACAAAGTTGCATAGTATAGAAGCTGTAATGTTTTAATTCTGTTGTGCAACATGGTCCAATGGGTTGTTTGTTGGCTTATAAAGACCCGGTATCATTTTTAATAATCAGGGTGAACGGACCCGATACCGCCAAGCGCCAAGGATCTATTTTATCCTTTTTTGGCAACGCAGCAAAAAACAACAAAATCATACGAATATTAAATGTTCTGTTTATCTTATGTTCAAAGTTTGTTGTTTATCATGATAATATATGAATTATTATTGTTAGTTAATTAAATAATAAAGTTTTAAACTTTCAAATGTTTTATGCTCTTTGTTTATATTTAGTGTGGCTAACTGAAATTGAGTGTGGCTAAAAGAAATTAGTACCCATTAGCCACAGTGGCTAATAAAATAAAATGTCTACCGCTAACACAGACTATAGAATCAGAATCGATCATCGGATCGTATGATGACGTCCGACTGATTAGTTGATGTGTCCGATGATCGGTACACCACTAATAAATGGTTAAGGCTCAGAATATATGATAATACACAATAACATAATATGCATGTAGTGGAACAAATCATAATAGTTACAGTATAAAACACTATAATAAGTATAGCAAATCTTTTCTTATATTAAAACAGTTTGATATGAAAGAGGAAGTCAATCTAAGAATTGAGTATGACTTATTATTAAACAAAAAGCTTATTTTGTTGTTAGCATTTTTATAACTTGCATTTTCAAGTATATTTGATATTTTTTCATTAAATATATTTCTTTGAGTATTGAATTTTTTACAATGTAGGAGAAAATGTTTTTCATCTTCAATTTGATTTGATTTACATAATAAACAATACCTCTCTGTTCTAGGTATGTTTAAATGTCTTCCTCGTTCAATCATTAATGGATGAGCACTTATACGGATTTTACAAATTGCTGCTCTATCACATCTATTGTTTAAAGCATCCACATAAGGTGGTCTTTGACCCATATTGTAGACACTGGAAAAAGTTGAGTTTTTGAGAATCACATATGTTTGCATTTTGAGTTTGCAAACATTGATCATGTATTCTTTGTTTTATTGTATTTAAATTAAGTTTAATAGAATTAATATTATTTATGATGTAAGATGGCCAAGGCCATTTAATAAGTTTTTTACCTTTTTTACCCAAGATAAAAGTGGGGTTTTTTTAAGAAATTATATGATTCATAAAGTTAAATATTGAAAATAATATTTTACTCTTCAAAGGGGTTCTGTTAAGTTCAGCTCGACATCCATCATTAGATGCTTTACAATGAATTCCTAGTATCTCTTTGATAAATTTAATATGTAGTTTTTCAAATGGATCTGAATCTTTAAATGTAGAATCGACACCCCAAACTTCACTACCATATGTAAGAATAGGAGTGACTACATATTCGCTAGCCAAGGTTTACGATTCGGGTACTAGAATACATTTTGAAATTCGCGCACAATGCCACCTGGTGGTTGATTGAAGTTGCACCCCTTAGATAGTCGTCATCGCCAGCCAATCAGAATCGTTTTGTTATACGTATGTTGGAGAGTTGAAAATGGCAGCGCCCAGTGAAGAAAAACTTATTTGTAATAAATTTAATTTGGAAGCACTTACTGTCAACCAAGTGAAAAGTTTCAAAGCTTTGGCAGACGGGAAAGATGTTTTCATTGGAACCAAAACGGGAAGTGGCATCTTTGTTTACATTTCATCGATAACATGTGGTCCGTGTAAAACGTCTTCTGATTGGATATATGTACTGGTAGCTGTAACCAATGAAATATTAAAGTGCGAATCCTCAAAATGTATTCTAGATCCGCCAAGAGAAGGGGGACCCGAATCGTAACCCTTGGCTAGCGAAGATGGAGTGACTAAGGAATCAAATAATTTTTCCAGAAGTCTACATGGGTTGTTGAGACCAATGGTTTTCTTAATTTTAAAATAAGCTTTTCTGGCTTTTTCGATGCTGGACTATCATTGATAATATTTTATCTCTGCTCTCTTTATATTTTTTCAATGTAAGATTGTTAAAGAGGGATAACCCATGCATGTTTTCAATAAATGCATTCATCCTGCAATCGTGTGATTTTGAGTACTAATAAAGGGGGTCAAATAAATTTCGTTGTTATTTAGACATGGGCCTAATAAAGCATTTCTGGTACCTGATTCTTGTAGAGCAACAGAAAGAAACGGTAACAGTATATATACGTGCTGATGTCACAGATGACGCAATTGAAAGCGACTAAAACAATGCTTGTTTCAGCTATTTTCAGACAATTTGACAGTTGTTTTGGACTTTTTGATATTACAGGATAAACATAATATACATACACTGTCGTCATTATATATCAAATTAATTTGCACTCGCTGCGAAACAGGAATTAAGTTGACAAAATAATATTATAAACATGCGAGCATTGACACAATTTAAAGGTCAAGTTGAATTTAATAGTTTTTCATCAACCATTGACAAGTTGATGATCAACATATTTATTATATTTTTATATTTTCAACAGTTGGGCCACCTTTATTGTTTCCAGTATATTTCTTCATAACATGTTTGAACTATATTTACAAAAGAAGGTTATGGCTGGTAAGTATTTTGTTTATTGTTTAAGGTGTGTTTATGCTTCAGACAATATATATCTATCTACATATTAGTTTGCTCGTATCACGACCACTAAGCATGTGTTGAATCACTAAGATTGAACAGAACTCATCAAGCCTTTGATACTATTGGAGCAGGAACTGCTTACCCTTCCAGAGTGCCTGAGGTCACCCCAGTTTTAAGTGGAGTTAGTGTTGCTCGATCTTTAGTTTTCTGTGTTTTGCAGATCGTTGTGTGTCATTTTTAGCTCACCTGGCCAAAGGCCATGTGAGCTTTTGCCATCACTTGGCGTCCGTCGTATGTCATAAACTTTCACATTTAAATCTTCTCCTCTGAAACCCCTGAACCAAATTAAACCAAACCTGGCAGGGGTGGGTCCCTTTCAAAATTGTGTCCGACAGACCTGCCCTCCATTCAAGATGGCTGCTGTTACCAAAAATAGAAATTTCTTCAATTGTCCATTGCTGGTTTATTATGAATCTAAATCAGCTCAAATTGTTACTGCAGCTACATGAAAATGAGTAGTTTAACATATATACCGGGTTTTTCTGTGAAATTTTTGTTTCAGTCGATTTATACCGATTATGCAAATTAGGCATATTTTGATAAAAGATCACATTTAAATCTTTTCCTCTGAAACCGCTGAACCAAATTAAACCAAACTTGGTGGGTCCCTGTCACAGTTGTGTCCGACAGCCCCGCCCTCCATTCAAGATGGCTGCTGTTACTAAAAATAGAAATTTCTTCAATTGTCCATTGTTGCTTTAGTATAAGTCAAAATGAGCTGAAATTTTAACTGCAGCTACATGGCAAGGAGTAGTTTAACATATATTCAGGGTTTTTCTGTGAAATTTTTCTTTCAGCCGATTTATATCGATTATGCAAATTAGGCATATTTTGATAAAAGATCACATTTAAATCTTCTTCTCTGAAACCACAGAACCAAATTAAACCAAATTTGGCTGGGATAATCCTTGGGTAGTCCCATTTCAAAATTGTGTCCGACAGTTCCACCCTACATTCAAGATGGCTGCTGTTACTTAAAATATAAATTTCTTTTGTTGTCAATTTCTGCTTTATTATAAATCAAAATGAGCTCAAATTTTAGCTGCAGCTACATGACAATGAGTAGATTAACATATATTCTGGGTTTTTCTGTGAGATTTTTTCAGCCAGTTTATTCCGTTTAGGAATATTATGAGATAAAAATCACATCAAAATCTTTTGCTCAGAAATTTGAGTTGAAATGATCTTTGGGTGGCCCACTTTCAAAATTATGTGTAGCACCCCCATTTTCTATCAACTTTAGATGTCAAATTGAAAACCAGGTGAGCGATTACAGGCTCCTGGGAGCCTTTAGTTTCTTTTGGCCATTGTGTTGTCTGTCCTTCTTCGATTTACGGCTTCTAATTACCCCTTTAAACTCTTCTAAATAGAAGTTCAAAAGTGCTTGCTTCATATTCCATCTCACATTTAATATAATATTTGATAGAAACAATGATTCTGGTTCTTTCTACATGTATGTCATTACTGTTCTACGAATTCTACATACTATTAAAGAAGTAAGACATCTTACCGAAAATACATGACATTTGATAATGAATCATTGATATAAGGCAATATGTCTCCGATGAATCGGTCTTTATGATTTCAAAGACAACTTAAGTTTGAAATATAAATAAAACAAACTATGTTTGACCAACTGACGTTTTTTTTTTTTGGGGAAAGCATTGCCCTGAAATATTGTTTCAACAGGGAACATGCTGGGCAATACGATGTCTTATTTTATATTTGTATGTTTCTATGTTGTATTGTAACCGGATTGTTATTTTTTGTATCAGTTGTGGATTTTTAAATATTCTGTTAAAGACTAACAATCTATTGTGTCTAGTTTGAGATTTTTAATCAAAGGATGTGAGCGGTAAATAAACTAGGATTCTGGTTTGAATTTTTAAAAAAAATCCGAAGCTCATCACAGATAGTATGATCTTAAATATTTTAGAGTGATCGTGATGGTATGGGAGTTGGATTTACAACTACCTCTATGCACTCAGTGCATATCACCACTAATGTTGTGAGTTCGAATCTCGCTCATGGCGAGGTGTACTCATACATCATTATGTGATAAAGTATGTCAGTGATTTGGGGCAGGTCGGTGTTTTCAACGGTTTCTTCCACCAATAAAACAATATAGCTTAAATATTGTTGAAAGTGGCTTTAAACACCATAATGTAACCATGTTTTAGAGAAAGTTAATTCTACAAACTACGGTTAAACATTACTAATAACCTACAATACACCTACAATTATGGAAGTTTAAGTGTATTTACGATGAAAACAAATGTACCAACAAGTAATCATATAGGTTAAAATGTGGCACTGGGATGGGCCAAGGGACGTAACTTTAGATTGCTACAGCAACGCAAAGATACGATATTATAGATTGGGTCGAACAAATCGTCTTGAAGCCTGCCACCAACGTCTTCTCTTAAAAACCTGTTGCTCATTAGGTGTTGCTGTAGGCTGTATTTTACGGGTAAGGAGCATGAAATTATCCATATTAGAGGTACTCATTGGGTTCGGTCTGAAGGAAGTGTTGTGTATTTGATTCGTTCCGTACAATAAGGGGTCCCCTCTACTACTGAATTTTGACTTTATTGTGAGCTTAATTGGTCACATACTTTTAACTGTTATAAAAATAAAGTCATTTTTGCTATAATCTTATTTAAATGGTTCGAACATGTCATTTTGAAAGGCATGTATATAACAATAAAATGCAATAAATGAGATATTTTCTTACAAATAGGATGCAGTTTTGATGGTCGTCTACTTTGTCAAGTTTTTCTACTTTATGGTACCAATGGTTGGATGGGGATGGGCCATCTTCTACTACGAGGTTTTCAAGTGAGAGGATTAGTGGATACTTTGTAGTGTGAAACTTTTTTGACATATTATGAATAGTAAATGATTGAAATGATGCTTCTTGAATCAAAGACTATAAATTTGGTATTTGATGCTTTCCCGCTAAGCACGCAGCACTAGGAGAAAGAGCAAAGACTGGTTGGCTCAGATTCAGGAAAATGTGTCCGATTGGGGTGACATGCCCATCAGGAATGTTGTTTCAGTGAACTAGCACTATAAAATCCAACTAAGCATGTTGGTCTAATACAAAGTGGACCTCATCTCATTGAAAATTAACTTGTTCTCACCATGATATAGCTGAAAAATTGCTGAGTTGGCATTAAACAACAATCACTCACTCATTTGATCTTTGAAAATAAAATCTTTTAAAAAAGATATACTTGAGTGTCAGACAAGTTCTGTCCCTGTACTTTTTGGGTCTGTATAAAATAGTAATTTGAGATTGAGATAAATAGTACTGTATATATACAATCTAAAGGACCAGGTGTTAGGACCAGGATAAAACACCAATTAGTGGGAACAATGGAAATAAAAAGAGGATTTTGAATTGACAAAAAACAAAATTAGTGAACAATAAAATAATTTAGAAGTAAATAACAATTCAAACTTGCACCCAGATGCTTCGAAATGGTTAACTGTTCTGCTTCATAGATGACGTCTGTCATGTAGTACTAGGAATTAAACTTCGGTTTTACTCAGAAATCGTGTTGGCATCACAATACGGAAATATATGAAATTGGAAACGTTATGCAACCTATTAAACTGACAGTGACTAGTTCACAGTCTTAGTATAAAAGCATTGGTACATTCTATTTACACTTGGCTATTCAAGAATATGTCACTCCTCACAATATATAGTACTAGTACTATAAGTATGATGAAATAAGGACCCATGATGTGAGGCAGAGTAACCTTAACAGAAGAGATGTTTACGTAAATTGATTAAAAAACAGCAATGCAATCATAATTGCTGCAGACGAGTTTACATTACTTTACTCATACATTATACCCACCATGAACCCCAAAATCTCACAGCCAGATGAGGAACTAGGGACAGAGCCAGCCTTAAGCCAATTGGACCAATTACTTCTAATTGGACCTACGCTTAAGGGGACCCACGATCAAGTTATCTACTCCCTGCCGTTCAAGTACACACTGCAGGTTTTACAGAGAACAGCATTGGGACCCGTAGGCCGGTCCTGACCAGGGATAATATACAAGTTTACATTGGCAATAAGAGGATACACTTGGATTCCGATTGGGTCAACTAATTGATAAAGGTTATCACATCATATTTAATAGTTTCCAAGTTGTGGATGTTGTAAGAGCACTAATGGAAAGTTTATTTTAATATTAGACACAGTATATAGTTCTATGTCATGTCTTTATAAATATGCGACATGCAATATAGGTAGTGGAGGAACTAGATCCTGTTTCTTTACCTCGGATTCCATCTGGAATAATTTCATCGAAAACACCGAAATCTATCCTTCAAATAGTTCACTGTCAGTTGGTATCCATCCATTTAGCCACAACTACATTCCCATTACAAATAAACAATTTTCAGAACAAGACATATTTCGTTATTTTATATAACAGTCTGTTCCTTGCATGGTTCGAATGTACAATATAGCTGCCATATAATAGGGTAAATTATATTATGTCTCCCCCCACTTTTGTGGGGAGACATATTGTTTTTGTCCTGTCCGTCTGTCTGTCACAGTTTGTCAGCGCAACTTCTCTGAAACTACTGAACAGAATTTCATCAAACTTGGTAAATAGTAAGGACACCATATGTAGTTGTGCATATTACCAGGAAATTTTGATCGCCTGAATTTTGTGGGAGTTATGCCCCTTTGAACTTAGAAATTTCCCGAAATTTACTACTGAAGCAGCTTGTCAGCGCAACTCCTATGAAACTACTGGACAGAATTTCATGAAACTTGGTAGGTAGTAAGGACACCATATGTAGTTGTGCATATTACCAGGAAATTTTGATCTCCTGAATTTTGTGGGAGTTATGCCCCTTTGAACTTAAAAATTTCCCCAAATATACATCTGAAGCAGCTTGTCAGTGCAACTCCTCGGAAACTACTGAACAGAATATCATGAAACTTGGTAGGTAGTAAGGACACCATATGTAGTTGTGCATATTACCAGGAAATGTTGATCCCCTAAAATTTGTGGGAGTTATTTGCAAACACTCTAGGGTAATATCCCTTACTGAAACTTGTATCTATATATATTAAAAATTGCTGAGTTAGATTGCTGTCAAATTATAATATTAAGTATATATGTACCATCTACACACGCTTATACACATGTCTTACGCCTATCCCTAGATTTGCCTTACGAGACAAGGTAACACTACGACTATTGAAGCTCCTTTTAAAGGGAGTGGATGTAGTCGAGTGGTCTAGGGCGCTGGACGTAAGGCTAAGCGAATGGTGCTGCAGTGTAACAATGGTGTGGGTTCAAATCCCGTCGAGGGAAGAACAAAAATTTGACAGCTCTAAAATCCAATTCTAACACTGTTTGGTTTAATTTTCAGACGTATATATATATATATATATATATATGTACAAGAGTCTATCATAATGTCACTATTTCCCTGAAAAAGTTTTCATCACCAATCCATTGATTTTAGAAGAACAAAACTCCTTTAAAATCATTCGAACATAGGCTGAGCAATTTTCTGGAATGGGGAACTTTGCCATGACAATATGGAATAGTACCTGTAACCCTTGCTTTAGCACTTTTGATCAAATTTTTTTTGTGTTTCATGGATTAAAAACAGGTTTTTTTTTGTTATTTATTGAAGCTTAATTTTATTTGTTACCCAAATAGATTTTTTACCTATGACTGCAGTTTGTGGGACGGGGGGAGACATACGTTTTTGCGGGCAAAAACAAACTTTAATTCAATATGGTTTAATGTACTGGTATTCCTATTACTTGATTATTGTTGCAGGATATTAGAGTCCATTTGGTTTACATGGGTTGCAGAAGCTAACCATTTAACTATGAATATAGAACATGATGCTGACCAGCCTTGGTTGAAACTTCAATTAGCAGCCACTTGTGATTTTGAAAAATCATTCTTCAACGACTGGTTTACAGGGCATCTAAATTTCCAGATAGAACACCAGTAAGATAATTCACTAAGACATATTTTTTCTGAGAAGAGTTTGAAGATACCAAAGGGGTAATCAGAAACCGTATATCGAAGAAGAACAGACAACACAATGGCCAAAGGAAAAAGTACAAAAGGACAAACAACGATCTACAAAGCATACACATAAAACTAAAGATCGAGTAACATGAACCCCACTAAAAAGCGGTTATATTACAAATAGATTTATAGGTTTTAATTTAAGACAGATTCAAGACATTATAGATTATTCAAACATTTATAAGATAGAAGGGGCAATTATCTTTTTAGATTTTTCAAAAGCTTTTGATTCTTTCTAATGGAATTTTATGTTTTCAACACTAAAACATTATGGGTTCAATTATTCTTTTGTTACTTGGGTGGAAACATTATATGATAATATACAAACCTGTGTGATAAATAATGGATGGATATCTGAAATTTTTAAAAACACTAGAGGAGTCCATCAAGGATATCCTTTATCTGCACTTTTATTTGTTATTTCCGTGGAAATTATGGCGCTAAGGCTTAGAGAAAATAAAAATATTAATGGGATAAAAGTAAAAATTAATGATAAAGCACACATCATTAAAATATATCAATTAGCAGACGACACAATGTTATTTGTGAGTTCCAAAACTGATATAGCTTTAGCCATGAATGAAATAGAAATATTTGGGTCATTTTCAGGGTTAATTCTGAATAGAAATAAAACAGAGGGTATATGGATCGGTAAGCTAAAAAATTGTAAAGACAAAATTAGAGGTATTAAATGGACACAGAATCCTGTTAAAGCATTAGGTATATTCTTTGGACATAACAAGGAGGAATGTCAAAAACTTAACTGGGAGAAGAAATGAAAAATCAATTTACAGCATGGGGAAAAAGAAATCTAACTATTATGGGGGAAACTCTTATCATAAAAACACCCATTCTGCCGAAATTTACCTTCTTAGCCAGTTCATGTGTAGTACCAAAGATGTACATAAAAGAAATTGAATCTTGTTTTTACAGATTTATCTGGAAAGGGAAACCGGATAAAATTAAAAGATTAACTTTAATAGGGGATTATGAAAAGGGGGGGTTGAATATGGTTGATATAAACAGTTGTTTTAAATCGCTCAAAGTATCATAGGTCAAAAGACTGCTTAGTTCAGAAACATCAAATTGGAAAGTTATACCAAGAAAGTATTTAGATAAATTTGGAAAAAACTGGCTAATTTTTAAAATGAATATAGACAATGGTAAATCAATAGAAAATTTTAATGATATCCCAGAGTTCTATAAAGAAATAATAAACTGTTGGGTAGAATTTGGAGGTGGACAAACAAAAACACCAACTAATTTTAGAGAGATAAGAAACCAAAATATTTGGGGAAATAAATATATAAAATTTAATAATAAAAGTTTAATTTATAAAAACTGGATTGATAGCAACCTGTTGTATGTGAACAACATAAATGACGAAAATGGGAGGGTATCACAAGACTATTTGATAGAGAAATTAAAAAATAAAATAATTTTTTTTAGTGGATTTAGTCGACTGATAAAGGCAATTCCTAAAGAGTGGTATATGCAATTATCAGAAGAAAAATCTGTGAAAACTACTATTAATATAAAAAAAGAAAATATTATTTCTGCTGGTAGGGTGATTAATATGGATAAATTAGTTAACAAAGACTTTTACAATATTATCAAAAACAAAGTTTTCGTCAAACCTATAAGTATACATTTTTGGACAACTTACTTGGATATCCAAGACTTTCAAAATATAATAGACTTTTATGAATTTATTTTTAAAATTGAAAATATTTAGATGGAAACTATTACAATTTATTATTCCAACCAAATCACATCTGTTCAAATGGAAAATATCAGCTGACAGTTTATGTAATGTTTGTAAAGTAGAAGAAGATTATGATCACTTTTTTTATGTTGTGTAAATATTTAGACATATTTTGGAATAAAATAAATGAAATGTTAAAAAAAAGTCCAATTTGAAAACAATATCAGACTTCAACATTTAGTATTTGGGTACAAAATTTTCGACAAAGAATATTTTCACCTAAATTATTTTTTTAACTATATTGGCATTTACAATTTACAAATCCTATTATGTATCCAAACAAAACACAAAGACAATTGATGTTTATCTGATATTTAAAAATGAATTTCAAAGAAAAATGAAGGAAAATAAATTCCTTGTTCAATCATATATTAAATAAACTGTGATCATAACTTATGCAATAGAATATATTAGAATAAAATAGTTGTATATGTAATTATAGTTTTGAGTATTTCCCTGGATATTCAAAACAGAATTTCACAGGGATACTTCAGAGGAACTTGGACTCTGAAGTAAAAATGTAACAAGATATTTACTAAATAAAATCTGTGATATTGATGTTAAAAAAAAACCGGGTGTGAACTCAGGTGCTCCGTAATGGTAGACAGTTCCTGCTCCACTAGTGAAACCCATTGTGTTAATCTAGTTACAAAAATGCTTACAAATTGAAGATTCACACACACAAAATTAACTAGCCAAATACAGCACAAAAATTTGATTATGCAATTTATATAATAATTTGTTTATGCAAGCTGGTAAGTACGCCATAAACAATCACTTCATATTACAGTTACTATGTTTAGTGGATTGGATTGTATTATTGGTGTTTAACACCACTTCCGACAATATTTCAGTTATCATGGCGATCAGTTTTGTTGGTGTGGTAGAGCATTTAACATGTTGACTTTTTTGGTTGATTTCAACCTGTCAAACATCATAACGTATACAAGATCCATGCCCACATTATTTTAGAAATTTATGATCTGGCATAGACTTCATTGTACAGGAAACATATATTTATCTGAATTATTATCTTTTCAGCTTGTTCCCAATGATGCCTCGTCATAACTTGTACAAGATCCAACCTTTAGCAAGATCTCTATGCAAGAAACACGATATTCCGTTCATTATAAAGCCACTGATGACATCTTTTGTAGATCTAGTCAAGTAAGTAATAACAGGTTACATCAAATTATACTATTCTGTTTAGACCCTTTGGTTTTCTTGCTCACAAAAACTTTTAAATTATTTTGCTCTCCAATCTTTTGACAATGAGCCACCTGATGAAGGTTGTTCAAGAAATTCATCGTGCAAGCTAAAATTAGATATATACGTTTTAATTTTTAGTTCACCTGGACCTTTGGTCCAGGTGAAGTATTGGCATCCGTCGTCTGTAAACTTTTCACATTTCAACTCCAAAACCACTGGGCCAATTGGAACCAAACTTAGCAGGAATGTTCCTTGGATGGTCCTCTACAAATTTTATGTTTTTCGTTCCAGTTGGATATTCAACATGGCTGCCGGGGCCAATAATATGCTCTGATTGGCTGAAATTTCAAAGATCTTCTTCTCTGAAATAATGAACTGACTGAACCCAAACTGTAAATGAATGATCATTGGAATGTCCTTTACCAAGTTTTTGTTTTTATGTCGATCAGAAATCCAAGATGGCCACCACCGCAGGACATAGATTAACATTGGACCCTATGGGAAAATGTTCAAATGCCTTCTTTTCAGAAACTACAAATATGATTAAAGCCAAACTGTACATGACTGTTCATTGGATGGTCCTCTACAAACTGTAGGTTTTTTGTTCCGATATGAAATTAAAAATGGCGGCTACGGCAGGACTTAGTTTAACATTGGACCCTATGGGAAAAATGTTTCAAAACGCTTCTTCTCTGAAACCACTTGGACAATTGAAACCAAACTGCCCAGGAATGATCATTGGAAGGTCCTCTACAAAGTTTCTGGGTTTTTTTATGCCGATCCGAAATCCAAGATGGCCACCACCTCAGGACAGATTAACATTGGACCCTATGGAAAAATGTTCAAATGCCTTCTTCTCAGAAACTACAAATATGATTAAAGCCAAACTGTACATGAATGTTCATTGGATGGTCCTCTACAAACTGTAGGTTTTTTGTTCCGATATGAAATTCAAAATGGCGGCTACGGCAGGACTTGGTTTCACATTGGACCCTATGGGAAAAATATTTCAAAACGCTTCTTCTCTGAAACCACTGGGACAATTGAAACCAAACTGCCCATGAATGATCATTTGAAGGTCCTCTACAAAGTTTCTGTTTTTTTATGCCGATCGGAAATCCAAGATGGCCGCCACCGCAGGACATAGATTAACATTGGACCCTATGGGAAAGTGTTCAAATGCATTCTTCTCAGAAACTACAAATCAGACTGAATCCAAACTAGACAGGAATGTTCATTGGATGGTCCTCTACAAAATTTAGGTTTTTGTTCCGATATAAAATGGAAGATGGCGGCTACGGCAGGACTTAATTTAACATTGGACCCTATGGGAAAAGTGTCTCAAAACGCTTCCTCTCTGAAATCAATTGGACAATTGAAACCAAACTGCCCAGGAATGATCATTGGAAGGTCCTCTACAAAATTTGTATTTTTTATGCCGATCGGAAATCCAAGATGGCCGCCACTGCAGGAAATAGATTAACATTGGACCCTATGGGAAAATGTTCAAATGCCTTCTTCTCAGAAACTACAAATATGATTAAAGCCAAACTGTACATGAATGTTCATTGGATGGTCCTCTACAAACTTCAGGCTTTTTGTTCCAATATGAAATTCAAAATGGTGGCTACGGCAGGACTTAGTTTAACATTAGACCCTATGGGAAAAATGTTTCAAAACGCTTCTTCTCTGAAACCACTTGGACAATTGAAACAAATTGCCCAGGAATAATCATTTGAAGGTCCTCTAAAAAGCTTGGGTTTTTTATGCCAATCCGAAATCCAAGATGGCTGCCACCACAGGTCATAGTATTAACACAGGGCCATATGGGAAAATACAGAAATATTTTCTTCTCTGAAGCTATTGCACTGATTGAACCTAAACTGTGCATCAATCATTGGAAGGTCCTTTACAAACTTTGTGTTTTTTATGTTGATCGGAATTCCAAGATGACTACCACTGCAGGACATAGTTTTATCATAGGATCAATTGGTTCTTTTTATAACCAGGTGAACGATACAGGCTCTTGAGAGCCTCTGGTTTTAATGTACATTCTGGTGAAAGAAAAGATGACAGATCATGCATGTGTTCCGTTTGTCGTTGTCACGCTATGGTCCTCCACCGTCCTCAACTTAGAATAACTTTATTGAATTTTTCTGTCAGTAACTGTTTGTTGGGGAAATTATAGTCATTCTTGTACGCTGTTCATTGAAATAAAAAAAAAACTATTATTTTAACCATATTGTAGTTTTATAGATAAAATAAGTTACCGTATCAAGATTTTAATTTTATCCTAATAACGACTAATTATCTTATTTTATAGGAGTCTCAAGCACTCTGGAGAGTTGTGGAATGCTGCATACCATGCCCACCATTTGTCATGACGACTTTTCTATTAATTAGACTTATATCATGGTCTCCACACACTAATGCAAATGTGGATGACCAAATAAATGTACTCTATTTTTTCTAATGTATTTTTACACCATGAATAATTTAGCAACAGGAAGCCATTTTTTGTTTGGTAATTTTATTGATCTTTATCTGCCATCCACAAACATCTAACAACACCCTGTATCGGTTCACATCTTGTAATCTTTCCTTCACATTTGGAAATTCTCTACCTCCTTCATAAAACCGGTATGCTATTCAATAGCTACAATTATGTAAAGTTTGACACTGATTGGTTGCTTGAAAGGTAAATCTCTATATGGAATAATGGAATAGTGGATCACAAGCTTATAGATAAAGAAAGATACAACAAACATCTAATTTGAATTTGAAAGTAGGAAAGAAAAAATGAATGAACCAGCAAACACATACTAAAAATGGAAGTTAAGACAGAGTCTTAATTGCTGGGTTTTTTTTCAACAGTTCAGTCACCATGATGTTTTTAATGATATATGCATAGTGCATGCTTAAATGTTGGTATATATGGCCCCAAACTATTCTACAATCGATATGTTTCTATATAATAGCAGTACCTATGGTTAGGAGGAGACTTTAACTTGGGCCATATTGATTGGTCAGTACCATCACTTATTACAGGCAAGCCAGATGCTAATTAAACACCATCAACATCTATTTAACATCACATCTGATCATAACTTACACCAAATGACAGATATCCCAACCAGAAATGACAGAGTGTTAGACCTTTTCTTTGTAAAAAAAATCCAACAAGTATAAACAAACTCACTACTTTATTACCTCCTATCGGTCTTGCTGACCATGACATTGTCTACATAGAACTAGATACACAGCTAAAGAGGGTAAGAGAAACCCCAAGAAAAATCATGAGATATGATAATGCAAACTGGGAAAACATCAGAACTGATTTAAGTGACACAATGAGAACAATAAAGGCTAAATACATTTCATGTAAAGTGAATGAACTATGGAATATATTTAAAGTAGACGTAATAAAATCCATAGAAACAAACATACCACACAAGATGATAACATACAAACATACCGTACCACACAAGATGATAACATACAAACATAGACTACCATGGGTTACAAACAATTTACGAAAACTTATAAATAAAAAGAATAAAGCATACAATAAAAGGAAAACAAATCCAACGAAATATAAGACACTCGAACACCAGGTTCAAAAAGAATTGCGAAAAGCATATCATGATTATATTGAAAATTTATATGTGACCTTCCAATCAGGGAACCAGGCCAACACATACATTTTGTACCATCAAATGTTAAACCTAAAAAACTATTTAGTTTTATCAAAAGCATTAGAACAGACAACTCTGGTGTAGCCCTTCTACAACGAGACGGTATCCTAGTAACAGACACAGTAGAAAAAGCTGATATTTTAAACAACCAATTCCAGTCTGCATTTACAAATGAAACGGACACAGATATCCCAGACTAAGGTCACAGTCCTCACTCTAAAATGCAACAAATAAACATATCAGCTGGAGTATCACAACTTCTATGTAATCTAAATCCACACAAGGCATGCGGACCAGACAATATACATGGGAGAGTATTAAAAGAATTAAACGAACAAGTTGCACCAATTTTAACAACCATTTTTTCAAAATCACTAAAATCGGGAGAAATATCCAAAGACTGGAAACATGCAAACGTAGCGCCAGCATTTAAAAAAGGTGAAAAATATAAAGCAGTAAATTACCACCCTATATCCCTTACATGCATCTGTTGTAAAATTATGGAGCATATCATGACATATCTAGAAAACAACAACATTCTTTATGATCTTCAACATGGCTTCAGAAAATCTAGATCATGCGAATTGCAACTATTACAATTTATTCAGGAATTTTCCAAAAATAACAATAAGAACATACAGACTGATTTGATCATTATGGACTTTAAAGCATTTGATAAGGTACTACACCGTCACCTTCTTTATTAACTCCAATATTATGGTATACAAGAAAACACCCTACTCTGGATCCAAGCCTTTCTGTCGCACCGCACACAAACAGTTGTAAATGGAATATCTTCCAATACAGTACCAGTTGCATCAGCTGTTCCGCAGGGTACTGTATGGGGACCTATCTTATTTCTCATTTACATAAATGACTTTCCAGAATACCTATCGCACAGTAAATTAAGACTTTTTGCAGACGACAGCATCATTTACAGAGATATCAAAACACCAGATGACTGCCTTAAACTCCAACAAGATCTAGATTCAGCAGCACGATGGAAGGCAGATTGTCTTATGGCCTTCCATCCAGATAAATGTACCAAACTCACAGTCCCACCCCCCCCCCCCCTCCCCCTCCCCCAACCAATCAAGCATAATTATATTCTCCACAACAACATCTTAGAATCAGTAACATCTGCAAAATACCTTGCCATCACTTTACAATCGAGCTTAAAATGGAACCTACATTATGACAGCATTTCAAATGGAAACAAATCCCTTGGATTCTTGAAACGAAATCTAACAGTTTCAAACACAGACATTAAACCTAGTACCAAGCATGCATTAGTAAGACCGGTGTCATATGGTATTTGAACCCGGGGTCGATTTACCTATGATATTTTGACCCCGGATTCAATTTTCCTTGTGGTATTTTGAACCCGGGGTCAATTTTTTGTCATTGTATTTTGAACCCCCCCTCATTTCTACCAAAAGAGAGTTCATAATACCATAAGAGAGGGTTTGATATACCATAGGTAGGGGGTTCGATATTCCATGGGCAGGGCGGTCAAAATACCATGGGTAGGAGCATCGATATACCATGGTTAGGGAGTCGATATACCATGGATAGGGGGTCGATATACCATGGGTAGGGGGGTCAATATGCCATGGGTAGTGGGGTTGATATACCATGGGTAGGGGGGTCAATATACCATGGATAGGGGGGTCAACATACCATGGGTAGGGGGTCGATATACCATGGGTAGGGGGGTCAAAATATCATGGGTAGGGAGGGGGTTCAATATATATTAATAATTATGGGTAGGGGGTAATAAAATTTCAAAATTTCAAAAATTTTATAAAATTTCAAAGCTAACATATTTTCAAAATTTCGAAATTTGTATATCATGAATCTGATATTTTTCTTAAAATTGGTTTCGCTGAGATTCCCTATATAAACAAAGGTTTACTTAGTCTTTTTAATGGGTATGGGGGTCAATATACCATGGGTAGGGGGGTCGATATACCCATGGTATATCGACCCCCCTACCCTATACAATTATTGACTTTTAATGCGGTCTACTCATGACTATACGGACCTGGTCAATCAATCATTGACCAGGTCCGCATAGTCACGAGTAGACTGAAATTAAATGTCAATAACTGCTTATTAAATAATAAGGAATTTTTCAAACTTTTCAACAGTATATTCAACAAAATAGGCTACAATTGTTTTATCATTTTTCAAGATTATTTAAATATTAAAATTTTGAAATAAGATGAAAATTTTGAAATTTTATGAAATTTTTGAGTTTTGAAATTTAATATATTTTTTTTAATTTTGAAATTTTTTGAAACTTATGAACTTTAAATTTTTTTTGGAAAATTTTGACCCCCTACCGATGGTATATCGACCCCCCTACCCATAGTATTTTGACCTCCCTATACATGGTATATTGACCCCCCCTACCCATGGTATATTGACCCCCTTACCCATGGTATTTTGACCCCCCTACCCATGGAATATCGAACCCCCTACCCATGGTAATTTTGACCCCCCTATTCATGGTATATCGACACCCCCCCTAATCCATGGTATTTTGACCCCCCTACTCATAGAATATCGACCTCCCTACACATGATATTTTGACCTCCCTGCATATCTTTTGATTAGAAATGGGGGGGGGGGGGTTCAAAATACCATGGATATAAATTGACCCCGGGTTCAAAATACCATATGACACCGGGTGTTACTAAACAGTCTACTAGAATCAACTACTGAAATAACGCAAAATAAACATGTAAAAGTAGTGCATTACTTTGTAGATGATATTTATACCCCCCGCAATGAAGTTGTAGGGGGGATACTGGTTTCACCATGTCCGTCCACTGTCTGTAGACAAATCCTATGTCGTACGATAACTTGAGTTGTGTTTCTTAGAATATTTTAAAATTTTATCAGCTGTTTACTGGTGAAAAGAGGAGGACCCCTTTCATTTTTGACGATTTTCACTTTTGCTGTTCCAGAGTTATTGGACTTGATATGACGGAAAATATGATTTTTACCCTATGTCATATGATAACTTGAGTAGTGTTTCTCAGAATGTTTTGAAATTTTATCAGCAGCTTACCGGTGAAGAGAGGAGGATCCCTTTAATTTTTGACGATTTCCACTTTTGCCGTTCCAGAGTTATTGGACTTGATATGATGGAAAATAGGATTTTTACCCTATGTCGTTTGATAACTTGAGTAGTGTTTCTCAGAATGTTTTGAAATTTTATCAGCAGCTGGGGGGTCCGTAGATTTATCAAAAATTATACAAAGGAACATGCTACCGCAAGATACAGTTCAGTCAACCACAATATACATACACTAAGGTAATAATTTTTTTATTAGAATAACGAAAATTTTAAATATATTTTAAAGTAGAAGTGTAAACGAGAGTTGTGTAGAGAATCAAGGGTGCTAATTAAATTTGGAAGTTTGCATACCAGAAAGTGAACGTATTTGGCCCTGCTCATATAGAAAAATCGCATTTTAAAGGAGTTTTTGGGTGTATATTTTGACATTATGAAATACGGAGGGAATAAGTATATAAAATAGAACAGCCTGTGGCCGTGTGTTTAAATCCCCGAGGACCATAGACACTCGACGGTCACCCGAAAGATTCCTTTGTTCTCCGTAGAGCCGTCACCATCTCCTACACGCACTATTGAGTTCATTGATTTTTACCTGTGAATTGCTTGGACTATAAGAAAATAATAAAACAGTACAACATAAGCTCTAAGGAGCTTTTTACCGAATATACATTAACAATAAAACAACACAAGTCACATGCAAAGTTACAAACTAAAATAAGCTAAGACATACAGGCATAAGAAGGAGGACCCACGTGGCAAGTGCCTCTTTGGACTCTTGTTCAAGATCCACACACAGATGCTCCAACATAAAGCAGCAGATAAAAAAAATAATACTGAATACTTAAAACTGGTACCAACATAATCAGTAAAAGCAGCACTGTCTAACTTGAAAATCAAAGAATATAAAATGTTCAAGCCAAACTAAAAAAAAAAAAAATAATTAAAAAATATAAAATATAAAAAAATATAAGCAAACCAGAAGCAAAATTTTAATCATCACAGGCAGAACAGCGACATTTGGACCCATTCCAGGACTGCAAAAGACTTGAATTGAGAGAAGCTATTTTCAGTCCTGAAATGATCATAATGTAGGTGAGCAAATCTGAAAGATTTTTTACCGTACCGTGTGGATTTGATCTTTGGTATTTCCAAAATGTTGTTGTATCTGAAAGAATATTTAGAGTTGTTCATATGGACAAGATCATGATGACAGACAGGTGCAAGTTTATTAATTATTTTATGTTTCCAAAGCCATGGTTCTCATTCTTCTTATCTGCAAGGAAGGTACCTTAGCTTTTTGTAGTAATTCCTCATAAGAACTATTATAGTCTTCATATACTGGGACATTTTTCACTAAATATATAGCACTTCTGTCTTTAATAGTGAAAAAAATGAAGTTTTCATATATCATATAATATGAAGAATATATCATTGTCGATTTGTTCGATTATGTATGACATTTAACATGTAAGAAACGGAACGAAAAATGAGTTTTGAGATTGTGCAACTTCCTAATTGAAAAATGTTCGTAAAATTAGTACATTTTTAAATTATAGAACCTCAGAGATCAATTGGAGGATATTATTTTTTTTTGTGGTGGGGGGGGGGGGGGGGGGGTAGATTATGACATTGAGCACTCATTTTATGAGCTATTTTTTTACCAAACCTTCAACTTAACATTGGTAAAAAAAAAATACCAAGGACGTTATATACGTCCTTGAAAATACTTAAAAACTGCAAAAATTATTGATGAATCATTGATATACTTGCAATAGTTTTACGTAACTATTCTACTAAGCCAAGTTATATCTTTCAACTCAAACGTGAGCTAAAAGTTTGGAAATATATATTTAACCTATTCCACTTCGAAATGCTTATCCAAAACAGGAATCCGAAGTTTCGACCTTTGTGTTTGTTTGTTTTGACTTTTCATGAGTACGAAGCCCGTTTTGTGTTTGGTTTTCGGTTGGATTATAAACTGTCCCTGTTTATCTTTTTTTTTTGTTTGTGTCAAGTTGTTTTGTGTATTATTTATGTGTTATAATCAATATAAGTTAAATAATTCATCTGACCCCAGATAGTTTTCAACAGTTACAACTGTTCTTAAACGTTAATGAATTGACACATGTTCCAAATATTTTCGGCACTGGCTTTAACGTGACATTTATTCGATTTTTACAATTTTTCTCTGTCTATTATATTTAATATGATTATACTTCAACCCGTGTCGTCATCTGAGTCATCATCACAAAAATCAATGATGATAGGTTTTATGACACTTCTGTCTATAGTTTTCTTTGCATTAAAATCCACCTGTGATGTAAATCTATTGTCAAAACTCTCCATTATTTTTAAGGAATGGAGAGTTATTGTTCTCTGTACTTTTAAGGTCCCACAAGAGGCAAACAATTTAATACTTTGTACTTTAGATACTATACACAGATTTTTTTTTTGTTACAAGATTAATAATTAATAAAGTTAATAAAGTACAATGGGTGGATTTTAAGTTGGAGAATGTCCTCGTATCTCTCCATTCCTTAAAAACAATGGGCCTCGGCTCCATTATCTTTAAGGAATGGAGAGTTACTTGGACATTCTCCTATGCGTATTCTTTTTTCAATTTTGACCACATGTTCTTCTGCTTTTGTCCACACATCTTTTGTAATTTTTCCGAAAGCGGCGTACGTGAGTTCTTTAACATCTTTTAATTGGAAGGTGGTATTGTTTTTAGCCACGAAACCTTTGACTTGCGCCCATATTAATTCTATCGGGTTAAGTTCACAGTGTCGAACGGGGGTTCTTAATATTTCATGTCGGTGTAAATTAGTAATTTTATCTGTTTTATAAACTACTGGGGTCTTTTTTTGTTTTATTTTTTCATATACACTGTAATACCTTTTTGGTATCAGTAGCAGAAAAAGGAATGTTGTGTTGTGTAAGATAATTTTGGAGAACAGCTTGTTTCTGACTAAAATTTGGGCACACCGCATCTTCTGTTTTAACATTGTGATAACTTGCATTGTCTAACACAACCAAGCTAGGATTTTTCAGAGCAGGCATCAATTGATTTTCAAACCACTCTAGAAAGACAACACTATTCATCTCCTGGTAATAGTCGCCATCCTTTGATTTGGCCAGAAACACTAAATCGCAGTCGTCAATCAAACCCTCACTTCGCGTACCTGCATGCAAAACAATCAAACGTTTGCCTTTACCCGAGGGTATTTTTGGGGCATCAGACCTATCATTCGGAAGCCACATATAAGCTGTGCAGTGATTTTGGTTAACCCATGTTTCATCCATGTATACGATATCATACCCTGCTTCCCTAAAAGATTGATCTTTCTCAGATAATTACACCTATCATTGATAATAGACACTTGATCGTACAGAACTCTTCGATTATCACCTATTTTTTTTAAGTATATCCAAGATCAATGAGAGTTAGAGTAAGTTTAGACTTTGATATTTTAATAGAATCTTTTATTTCCTTATGTATTATTGAGACGGTCGGAGCAATTTTCCGTGAATATAAACCATGGATTGTTCTTTTAATAACAATGATCAAAGTCGTCCAGAATTTTAGCTCTTTCTTTCGGTCTATTTGACTTACAAGGCCTCTTACCATTCATAATACGGTGTACTGAAGTGTAGGACACACCCAAAGCTTTAGATGTCCTTTGATATACCCTATCAAATGAGACAATTGGCTTCTTCGTTGCCTTTTCCTGACTAAAAAAGGTAAACAACTTTTTTACAAACTTTTGGCATTCCGGAGATAAGTCAGACCTTTTACCCATTTTACAAAAAATGCAAAATATAACAAATATTTATGAGAGAAATGCTTGTCATGTTCGTCTAAAGTACACGTAGCTGAGAAAGATTTTACAGGTAAGATACCTGACGTACGGATGGCTCTTCTATAAAGTACATCTATCTTACTTTATATTTGAGAGATGATCGTGATGGCATTGTTACACATGGCCGGTCTAGAGAATTCCGAATGCATATGAAAAATCCAGCGCAAACCGGAAGTGGCTGTTTCCGTTTCAATGACTGAAAAGTAGACCATCCGACGTTCGCTGAATATTCTTGTCCAATTCGTCTGAGGGGGGCCCGGTAGATATATTTAAATGTGGCAGTCGAAAGGAGAAATATCTCGGGAGTGTAACGATATAATTGGGTCAGCGAAAGGATCACAAATAAGCGAAAAATATTGAAGCGTAGTGAGGAAGGGGAAAAGGGCAGATATTTACCTTGAAGTAAGGAAGAGGAGGGGGCATATATTTTTTTAATGAAAGAAGTGCCTGTGGCTTAATGATATTAAAAAAAATTGGTTTGCTGAAAGTATGTTTTTTGTTGGGGTTCATTGGATGGAATGTGTATCTCATGTGAAGTTCCGTCAATTGCAGACACAACGTTAGGCATATCAGAACAATACCCTTTCTTTTGCCACCAGACTGGGATGGTTGGCCACTGAATTTTACGATTACACACTTTCTATAAGTCTACCCATGTTGAATTTAAAGCTCTGTCAACAGTTGAAACACTGACACCAAAGCATAAATAAATAAATATTGCACGGACCGTGTTATTTATCTTAGTGAATCTCATGATCATCGATGAGCTAAAACAATTGACGAAGGTGGTCCGTTGCTGAGCATGAGCAGTATAAAACTGGGGATCTTAAAAGAAAACGACAAGTAAAAAGTGGAAATATTTTAAAATAACATTACTATCATTTGAAATATACATATGTATAATATCTATAAAAGTGTAGAAAAGTAGATGAATGGACTTGAATCGGAGGATCCCTAAAATTCACATCACATTTTCATAAATTATATAAAGTTTCCCCTTTTGCGCCCAAATTAAATTTTTAACTTCTATCCGTTCCATTCTCTTAAATCAAAGGGAACTATCCATCCGGTGCCTTGAAAATGCGTTGTCATGTGCATAAGTTATTGTTTGCATGATTGACAGACAATATTCATCATATTGTTGTCTAGCTTCTGAACTGTCGATCGAGAAAAAATTAAAATATTTTAGACAGGCAGCATATAGCCAGTCAATGGGGTTTGCAATTAATATTTCGCATGCACAATAGCGACCCCACACCACAACGTGTGGAAAATATAAATATTCTTCTGTGGTTTAAATGCGTACTAAAGTAATAATTTTTTGATTAGAAAACGGAAAAATCTAAATATTTCGTAAAGCGTAGATTTTTTTTTAGCGCATCCAACGAGCGTTTTGTCAGGAATTTTACTACCATTTTGGAATTGTATGAATATTTACGGTTGAAATTATTCTGAAGGCTTTGCTCATCCGAAAAATTACCAATTTTTGGCGTTATTTTGGTCTTTATTTCAGGCTAAGTTCTTCAAAATATGCCAAGTTTGCTCGTTAAATGTGACAGCCAACTCACCGTGGACGTAATCCCATATAACAATAGGAACGACGGTGGTCCCGCAGCTGGTCTATTGTCTCTCGTCGAAGTGCCGGAGAAGGCTATTGTTCCCTTCATGATTAATGCATTTGACTACGTGACATTTATACACATGCTTACCTGAGATTTACCTCGAAAATTTTGAAAAAAAACTTGAAATCATAAATTTCCATAATTACTGATTTTTAATTTGACCAAGCTATTTCAATCTTTCTGAAATAATTCGAAAAAGAACGGTCTTTTCTGCTAATAAATTCACTGAAGTTAGACATAGAGTACACAATTATTGGATATGAATAACATTTTATAGGTAAAAAAGTTATGTACAATCTGTCATTTACAACCGGTATACCCGTTCAATATGTAATCATGTTGGACTGGATTCAGCTTTCCTCGTCGCTGGACTCGTCGTCATCAAAATCAATTATTATTGGGGGAATCTCACTCCTATCAATGCAATTCTCTTTCCCATACTCCTTTTCTATTTTTAATACATGGTCTTCTGCCTTCGCCCAAACTTCCTTTGTAATTCTGCCAAACCCCCCATAAACAAGTTCTTTCACATCCTTCAAACGAAAAGTTGTATTGTTTTCTGCAACAAACCCTTTAACCTGTGCCCAAATAAGTTCAATGGGGTTCAATTCGCAATGGCGAACAGGGGTTCTTAGAACTTCGTGACCGTGTAGGTTGGCAATTTTATCAGTTTTAAAAACGGAAAGGAGTTTCTTAAATTTGATTTTTTCATAAAGTTGGTTTTTAGTTTCAAGGGGCTGAAAAGGAATGTTGTGTTTTGAAAGATAATCTTGTAAGACAGCTTTTCTCTGATTAAAGTTTGGCACAACAGTTTCTTCAGTCTTGATGTTGTGATAACTGGCATTATCTAAAACGATAACACTTGGGCTTTTTAATGCTGGCATAAGCTGATTTTCGAACCAGTTTAGAAAGATGGGCCCGTTCATTTCTTGGTGATAATCCCCATCTTTAGCTTTGGCAAGAAAAACCAAATCACACCTATCAATCAAACCCTCCTCACGATTACTAGCGTGCAAAACTATCAACCTTTTACCTTTTCCTGAAGGCATCTTTGGGGCATCAGAACCATCAACTGGTAACCACATGTAGTCAGTGGCATGATTCTGATTAACCCAGGTCTCATCCAAATATACAATTTCATACCCATCCTCTCGAAACTTCCTGATTTTTCGGAGGTAATTACACCGATCATTTATTACTGACCTCTGATCATATAAAAGCCTCCTATTATCGCCGAATTTTTTGTACTTATAACCAAGATCTAATAAAGTTAAAGTAAGCGTTGATTTCGAGATTTTAATTGTATCTTCAATTTCTTTCTTAATTTTTGAGACTGTTGGGGCAATTTTCCTGTTGTACATGCTATGAACGGTCCGTTTAATAACGCAACGGTCAAAATCATCAAGAGTTTTCTTTCTTTCTTTAGGTCTGTTGGATTCAGGAGGACTTTTACCGTTTACAACTCTATACACAGAACTGTAAGATATGCCAGCAGCTTTGCATGTTCTTTTAATCAAATTATCTGGGGAATAAAATGGTCTTCCCCTGGCCTTCTCAAGCTGAAAAAACTTGAATAGATTTAACACAATGTTTTTACAATCTTTTGACAAGTCCTTTGTTTTACCCATTCTTGCGATGTTTATATATATGTTAAGATGTCAAAAAATAGGTTTATGAAGAAATTTTATGTGAACTTTCAGAAAGATTTTAAAGTTTAAAAATGGAGTGTCAAAATATGCCTGTACACGTGTCTCTGTCTCTATCAAGGTAAGATTTACCTGGCTGCTACCTCTAGTTAGTTTACTCCCACCTCTATTTTGGCGGTAAAAATCGGGGAAAATGTCAAATTTCAGATGAGTGCAGCAATAATGAAAGGTTATTGTTAGATGAAATGCATATTTTAAAAATGGTAGTAAAATTCTGCACAAAACTCTCGTTTACTGTGTTTTAAAAAAATGTATTGTTTTCGAGAAAACTCAAATTTTCCGTTTTCTAATCAAAAAATTATTACTTTAACTGCATTACATATAAACTGTATGATTCTGTTTGATAAAGTCCTTTAACTAGAACAGGGAAAAAAATGTACACTTGAGTAAAATAGTGTTGTAACAAAAGATCGCGAACGTGATGTACAAGTTAGAAAGAATTTCAAGGTATATTTTAAATGAGGTTGAAACAAGTCACTATTTGATATCTATTCGGTTGTATTTCATCTTGACGATTTTAATTACAGAAGACGGATCACAACCATATTTATTTTTAACAATTGCAACTCAGCTGGTTTTTTTTTCATAACCTATAATAAAATGAACAAATATATATCACACTGTCGGAACAGTTCCAGCATTCAACAGAAAAATCGTAGAAATATGTAAATTCGATATCCCTAACACACATATAAATGACCCCTCCTGGTTTAGTTCAGGTACTTCAATAAAAAGTGAAGGGGTTAAACTAGTATACAGTAGATTTTTCTAAGGCATTTCTCTAATTTAATTAAAACAATAGAAAGCGAAAATCGCACGATTTTTGCACGACAATCGGTCAATGGTCGGGCGACCGTCGTCGATAAGGTATAAATAAGCCTAAAAGGGGCTATTGTTTTACCATGGGACAGACAAATTTTCGGAGAACGGAATCATTTATTTTTCTTTACATATGAAATCAGAAATGTTCCACTCAATATCCAGTTTTACATAACTATTATACTGCTTGATTTTCCTGTCAGATTATGTTTTAAACACCGAAATGGAAAAAAAAATATATATCTAATCACTTACACTCAATGAACAATTGAAGACAAATGTTGCAATAAGGTCTCCCTCAAAAGATATTTACGTAAATTAACATTGTTTCGTTATGTTACGGGAAGATACGTTCGTTCGTCAGTTATCGAGAAATCTCTATTAATGGAAGCCAGTTAGCAAAGTTCGTATTATTAATTGGCAGAACATCATCAATATACCTGAGTGAGATTAAAGGCTTAAGCCTCTCTACTTTTTGTTGTCTTTGAGACGTTTTTGTATAAACTCAGACTCATAGGAGTATAGAAAATGTTGGAGAGGAGAGGGGCATAGTTTGTTCCCTAGCTATGATTTGTTGAAAAATATGCCATTCGAACTCGACAAATATATGTTATCGATAAGGAACTCCAGGAGGAGAGAGACCTAGATTGTATGTACTCTAACAAATCTTTAGAGTTCTTCAGAATCCACATCTGATTCACACCACCCCTAGAGTAGCTAGTGCCAGAGTAATTCTGAAGCCCGGTTTTGACCGCCGATAGAATATATATTAATAATTTGGAAAGAGGTTTCATGGAGCATTTGGCAGACCCAGCAATAAAGCGCTGTTTGAAAGGGCACTTGTGTAATCTAGGAACCAGTAGAGTGATGGTAGATCCAGTTCTTCATCTTTGGTTGAAATTCCAAAGGAACATAAAACAGACCTATGATTGTCCAGTATTTCATCTTTCGTAAGTGTCGTTGGGGTATGTGTAGGGTTGCCAGGTGAATTGTCAATACCTAATTCCTTTATAAAGCAGTCTATGTAATGATTTTTACACACAGACACAATATCGTTAGGGGACTTGTCGGCGGAGAAAATAAAATATTTGTCATGAAGAGACAGGTGTTTAGCAACATTTGGGTCTTTAAAGATTGATGTAGAGCGAGTGCTCATAGACCCACTGATTTTTTTTTTATTCTAATCTGTATAAGCGACCTCACACTTCACCCATTCGGAAAGAGTATCTAAGTCCTCCTTTTCACCTTTTCCCCATTGTCTGGCATAATCCTCGACGAAATCCATAAGTATTTTAAAGTTATGTTTTCAATTTATGGATTTAGGCTCACGATATTCAGGTCCTTTGACGAACACCTCTCGTAGAGAGATGTTGTTGCTAATTTTAAGGTCACCAGTTATAACGGGGCCAGTCGGATTATATATGAATGGAGAACTTGCACAGGAGGCTTAGATTTGAAATCGTCAATATTGAGATCATGCAACACGTGTTTGTAATTAACAATTGTTTATGCTATTGGTCTGGTATAAACATACGAAATTATAGGCACGGACTGATCCTTTAAATATGGTGGAATTTTAGATTTGACGGATGTGTGATGATGGCATCAAGACCTTTGTTGGCAAACGACAGTTTCAGAAAGGAACGTTTGTCTATTTCATCTTTCTTAATACCAACAGGTTTGGAAAGTCTGTGACTGGCAATATCCAAAACGATTGCTGTAAGCTTGTATTCATTTTAATTCGGATTTGTAATATTGTTTACCAAACATGAGTTGTACAAGGCATGTAATCTTTGTTTGACCCGATCGGGGATCGAAGCATCCATTTACCACACCCGAGGCACCCTACCCATTTCACCACCGAGGCGATCCTGTTTGTTTTGAAAGTAATGTTAAATAATTATGCCGCTTGTCGATAATGAAATTTAGTATTTTTTGTGGGTAATTTTCATGGCTATACTCTAATGTAAAACTCTGAGAGTTGTTTATACGGTTGCTGCATTGCTAAAACAAATAATGATGTTCGGTTGGTCATTACTCCCATTTGTTTTGTAGGGGATTCATGTTTTATTTATGTTATTTGTATGCTTTTACGCATACTGGTATCCAATCTGACATCGACCCAGTAATAGTACGAACAATTGAAATATACGAAAGGGGTAATCAGAATGCGTAAATCGAAAGGGTCAAAAGAAAAATGTTCACTGGACATAAAAAATTACTTTTATATTAAATAAATGCATTTATATATAAAAGTTAAATATGCTACACATTTTGCCTGTTAGTAATCCCGCTTCACACAATACGGTGATTTAAAAATGACATTTTAAAGATAATACTCCGGGTCATTTGATTCGAGTCGTATCACTCGCTCCCGTCAAAGATCCGTTATTTTTTTTTAGCAATGCAGCAACCGTATAAACAACTCTCAGAGTTTTACATTAGAGTATAGCCATGAAAATTACCCACAAAAGATACTAAATTGTATTATCGACAAGCGGCATAATTATTTAACATTACTTTCAAAACAAACAGGATCGCCTCGGTGGTGAAATGGGTAGGATGTCTCGGGTGTGGTAAATGGATGATTTGATCCCCGGTCGGGTCAAACAAAGATTACATGCCTTGTACAACTCATGTTTGGTAAACAATGTTACAAATCCGAATTAAAATGAATACAAACTTACAGCAATCGTCTTGGATATTGCCAGTCACAGATTTTCCAAACCTGTAGGTATTAAGAAAGATGAAATAGACAAACGTTCCTTTCTGAAACTGTCGTTTGCCAACAAAGGTCTTGATGCCATCATCACAAATCCGTCAAATCTAAAATTCCACCATATTTAAAGGATCAGTCCGTGCCTATAATTTCGTATGTTTATACCAGACCAATAGCATAAACAATTGTTAATTACAAACACGTGTTGCATGATCTCAATATTGACGATTTCAAATCTAAGCCTCCTGTGCAAGTTCTCCATTCATATATAATCCGACTGGCCACGTTATAACTGGTGACCTTAAAATTAGCAACAACATCTCTCTACGAGAGGTGTTCGCCAAAGGGCCTGAATATCGTGAGCCTAAATTCATAAATTGAAAACATAACTTTAAAATACTTATGGATTCCGTCGAGGATTATGCCAGACAATGGGAAAAACGTGAAAAAGAGGACTTAGATACTCTTTCCGAATGGGTGAAGAGTGTGAGGTCGCTTATACAGATTATAATTTTAAAAAACTCAGTGGGTCTATGAGCACCCGCTCTACATCAATCTTTAAAGACCCAAATGTTGCTAAACACCTTTCTCTCCTTCATGACAAATATGTTATTTTCTCCGCCGACAAGTTCCATAACGATATTGTGTTTGTGTGTAAATAACATTACATAGACTGCTTGATAAAGGAATTAGGTATTGACAATTCCCTTGGCAACCCTACATATACCCCGACGACACTTACGAAAGATGAAATACTGGACAATCATAGGTCTGTTTTATGTTCCTTTGGAATTTCAACCAAAGATGAAGAACTAGATCTACCATCACTCTACTGGATTCCTAAATTACACAAGTGCCCTTTCAAACAGCGCTTTATTGCTGGGTCTGCCAAATGCTCCACGAAACCTCCTTCCAAATTATCAACATATATTCTATCGGCGGTCAAAACCGGGCTTCAGAGTTACATGAAGTGAAAGAAAACATATCTATCAAAATTATACAAACTAGGATGTATCTTCATATTCAAGAAATACAAACGTATTGATAATGTTGAAATCTCACCCAGATAAACGTTAAGCAAAATAATAAATAGTTCCTGTTCCTGCTCCACTAATGGCACTGGTCGTGTAATTGTAAAACAGCGCAAACATCATGACTGATGTCGTACACCCCTTTACCTCAGAGGATTGCCCCTATTCTTAATGGGGAGTTGCGTTTTTTGTCAGCGATTCGACCGGGTTTCCATTATTTTCAAAGAACAATCTAAAGCTATTTTAACAAATATTTTTTGGGAATTCAATTTTGATATAAATATAACCATGAAAAAAACTACCAATCTATGACCATAAGCGTAAATAAATTTTTTTTCCTCCAGTATATACATGTATAATGGTGGGGGATCCGTTTATTCTTTGTCGGCGAGTCAACCGGATTTCCGTCCTTTCAAAGGAATAATTTAAAACTTATTTCGAGTTTAATTTTTATATAAATATTAAATAAGTTTAGTTACCATGTCTGAAAATAAGTACTTAGTTTAAAGATTACTAATATTTGAAAAATCACGCGTCAGTGTTGATTATTATCCTGATAAAAAATAAACCATGCGTTCATTTATCTTCCCTTTTCACTGTTTTCTGACTTGGACTAGTTACGTACGTCACATTATTTGGAGGTATTTTGAGTTGTTGTTAATGTCAAACAGAACTAAATGTATATTTTATTTTCAGTTTTTCTCATTTAAAATGTCAGTGGTCCAGAAAAAAAATATATTTAAACTGCATCTCCATCTCTGTTGTTTTTGTATCAGAATAGCTTTTGTTTATATGAAAACTTTATCTATCTATTAAATGAAACAGTTGCCGGATAATAAAATTAAAACCGTAGATATCAAATTTAGTACCCACGAAGCGTTTCTGGAATCACTCGAACATGTAAAACGTATCTCAGATAGATATTGGATTCAGAATCTCTAATTTCGAACTTCCGATATTGAATCTCGAATCTTGAATTTAGAATGATCCTTCTGTGCTTTCGTACACATCATCCCAGTACCCTTGTCTTCATGTGTAATACCAATAAACCTGGGAACAAAATGAATTCCTCCCGAATTCCTACATTGTTAGATCTATTAGATACTGCAAAATACTGTCCGCAGAAACCTACATATTTTAGGATAATCTGAAGCCCACATTTGATGACCTTGTGGTTTTATAAAAGAATTATTGCGTTGTCCAAAACCACATGAATTTGTGTTAAATCGAAAGTGAAAGTAGGATGTATTTTTGAGTGTAGACAACTTCGGACTGTTTGTTTTTCTTATATAGAAAGGAAATAAGTACCTATTATTCTGGTAATCTTATGAACCAGTTAATACATATCAGAAATAGCGAAACAGGAAAACTGAGATTTTTCAGTAAAATCCTCACAACTTTTGAACTACAAAAGTATTTAATATTTAATATTAATAAATATGTGCGCTCTCTCTTAACAAAACTTAGATTAAGCGCACACAGCCTTGCTATTGAAACTGGCAGGTATTGCAAACCCACAATACCAGCTAATGAGTGATTCTGTAAAGCATGTAAAGATAAGGTTGAAGATGAACATCATTTGTTAATAGGGTGTCCCATATATAATTCAGTGAGAGATAAATTCTTTACACTGTGTAATAGGAATTTTAATGAAACTACAGAGGTGACAATCAACCGTCTCCTCAATCCTAGTTCATCTCAAGATTTAAATAACATTTGCTTATATTTAAAAGAATCTTAGAAAAAAAATCACCTTACTCACTCAGAGATTCAACTTTTAAAAATATTTAACTTTCCTGAAGTAACTGGCAAAAACTTCCAAATGATAATAATAATTTTAATCTTATCTATGCTCCCAAAATGATAATAAAGATTATAATATTATTATCTAACTGATGTGCTCATCCCTAAAGATTATACAATGTAGTCTTATCTGAAGACTTAATATTATGATATGATGTGTTATCTCTATGTTTATATATGCTTGTGAATGTATTGGATTACGCAACATTGTGATTATGATGTACATGTACATAACTATGCTTTATCCAATAAATGATTTGAATTGAATTGAATTGAATATATGCCATTAAATATATGTTGATTTTCGAATGTAAGCTTCTAATTAGGTGTGTCCATGAGAGTAAATTAATATTAAACTGCAGGTGAAACCTGTATAAAAGCTCAAACAGATTTTATTTAACATAGAATGCTATAGATAATTATTTAGTAGTATTACCACAGGGGCTTGGTATTACTTCTTTCAAAGTGTATGCTTTTACCTCATAATAAATATCCCGGATGTCTGAACTTTCAATGAACCTGTTCAATAATTCTGACATATTCTACCAGGGTCTCACTGACTTAACAATGCCAATTAATTTTACCAATAATTGTTAGAAACAAGAATTAACGATCGTATGACTAAAATATTTCCACGATATTGATCAGTTTTATTCACATACAACAAATGAACAGGTAAGCACTTTTTCTGATTAATTTACTGTATAAATATTACCACTAAAATAATTTGCTCTGTCGGTGCTGAACAAAATAGCTAGACTCGTCCATCATTCGTGATTCTTTTATTGTTTCAGTAATAGGTGAAACTCATATCGCAGAAACATTGATTATTAAATGTGTAAAATGGTTGTGTTTCCCCATATTAAATGATCATTGTTTATATGATGCGGAAGCCACTTTTTAGGAGGAGGATTGAGCATCGTTATTTCAGAAGATTTTAAATTTTACACATATTAAATTTTATTTTTCTCCTGTAAATCCGGAGATGCTTGTCCTTTTTTCTGGTGTTCCGTTTGGTTTTCTAGTATTATAAATAATACATTAATACACGACTGCAGCACGTGCAAAACGAACTGTACACTTTAATTAGTTTACATTAATACACGACTGCAGAACGTGCAAAACGAACTGTACAGTTTAATTATTTTACATTAATACACGACTGCAGTACGTGCAAAACGAACTGTACACTTTAATTATTTATAGCCATATAGTGTGCGTAACTGTTGTTATGTTTTGAAATGCTATGCCATGTAAATTTCTTTTAAGGTTAGAGCTAGAATATCGATATAATGAAATTTATCTTACAATCATTAATTTTTAACATTGCTTTAATGCACTTTTATGATCATGTTTATGGTCTATTTATAGACACAAGTAAAAATGTCCTGAATATTATGTAGAAAAACAAGCAATACTCATAGGGCCTTGACTACATCCACGGTGTTTGTGTATACATGGCTATTATGTGGTTGTACAACAATACCCACAGCAATGCTATTGTGTATGCCAGTACCGGATTTACCAGTGTGCTTTGGTGTGCTTAAGCACAGGGCCCCATTGGCCAGGGGGGGGGGATCTTCCTGCCAAAAAAATATTCGATGGATTTTTGCTTATGTGGTGCAATTCTTGTTTTATAATTCCCTGAGTTTTAACATTTTAGCTATTCCTCAATTGCCTGAGCACGTTATTGCATACCGCATCTACCTCCTTCAGGGGCCAAGTAAGGGGCCTCATAACTTAACTAGCACAGGGCCTCATTTGTCCTTAGTCCGGCACTGGTGAATGCGGCCAGTTACATTCTTCTGTAAGAGACCGCTGATGCAGGCCGATGTTCATGCAGTTGTCTTTATGAATGAGCTTAAGGATTTGACCAATGTTGTAACAGGAAAATTAGACTTTTATTTTTATTTTATAGCTTACAAGTGTGGACACTTCACACACGGTTTTGTCTATCATATTTCTTGAAGACAAACAAAATTTTTTATTGCATTTATCAATATTTTATGAGTATCAACAGTTTTTTCAACACCGTATCTGTTTCTCGATACAGCCGCCCGATTACAGTGACCCGTGACCCACTTTAGCACGTTCTACCAGTTTTTTCTTCATAGTGTTGTTTAACAAGTGTGGACACAGAAATGTGCTGTCCAAAAGTCCGGTCCTGTGTTTTTATTTCAAATTTTCACCATAACCCCCCCCTCCCCCTCCCAAGGGATATAAAATTGTATCATTAATAATAAATTAATAAATAATAAATTCAGATTTTCTATTTAAAATAAATCTCATTTACAAAACCATTGATATTTGTTCAATTTTTAACGCTGATTTTAGCTTTAGTCGCAACAAATTTTCATTTTTCTCTTTAGACTGTCGAAACATAACATTTATTTAACTGTAAAATTCACAAATAAAATTCACCCCCCCCCCTTTTTTTCCCTTTTTTCTTGTTTAAATCAATGATCAACAATATTCCAGAATCAAACAAATGAATAAATATAACATAGATTTATTTTACATGCATCTTTTTACCATGCAGAGTCAGTGTGTTTTAAATCGGTCATCCAATCAGGACGCTCATTATTCTTGTCCAAGATCAAAATACATCGCTAAAATTACCTGTAGGTGTTTCCCCACTTCAACTCGTAAATTTACATAGAAATCGCAGATATTTCGTCATAAAACTTCACACACAGTTTTGTCTATCATATTTCTTGAAGACAAACATAACCTTTTATTGCATTTATCAATATTTTATGAGTATCAACAGTATTTTCAACACCGTATCTGTTTCTCGATACAGCCGCCCGATTACAGTGACCTGTGACCCACTTTAGCACGTTCTACCATTTTTTTTCCTTAATAATGTTGTTTAACAAGTGTGGACACAGAAATGTGCTTTCCAAAAGACAAGTGTGGATGTCAATATTTCATATTATTAACTTTATAAAAAAAAAAATCATGGACCTGGATTTTTTTAATAAAAAACTAATCCTGGATTATTATTTTTGCTTAAAGTCCGTTCCTGTGTTTTTATTTCAAATTTTCACCATAACCCCCCTCCTCCTCGCAAGGGATATACAATTGTATCATTAATAATAAATTAATAAATAATCAATTCAGATTTTCTATTTAAAATAAGTCTCATTTACAAAACCACTGATATTTGTTCAATTTTTAACGCTGATTTAAGCTTTAGTCGCAACAAATTTTTATTTTTCTCTTTAAACTGTCGAAACATAACATTTATTTAACTGTAAAATTCACAAATAAAATTCACCACCCCCTTTTTCCCTTTTTTCTTGTTTAAATCAATGATCAACAATATTCCAGAATCAAACAAATGAATAAATATAACATAGATTTATTTTACATGCATCTTTTTACCATGCGGAGTCAGTGTGTTTTAAATCGGTCATCCAACCAGGACGCTCATTATTCTTGTCCAAGATCAAAATGCATCGCTAAAATTGCCTGTGGGTGTTTCCCCACTTCAAATCGTAAATGTACATAGAAATCGCAGATATTTCGTCATAAAACTTCACACACGGTTTTGTCTATCATATTTCTTGAAGACAAACATAAAATGTTATTGCATTTATCAATATTTTATGAGTATCAACAGTTTTTTCAACACCGTATCCGTTTGTCGATACAGCCGCCCGATTACAGTGACCCGTGGCCCACTTTAGCACGTTCTACCAGTTTTTTCTTATTAATGTTGTTTAATAACATCATATGTTGTACAGGTTATAATCTATCTAATCCAGATTCATCAAGTACAAAAACAGCTATATGTTTTATTTCATTTTGAATTTAAGAGTCGATGTATATATATGCAATTTGCGGGATATTTAGGACACAAGACGTCTAGGGTTACCTGGAATGGGTACATTTGCATCTGGCTAAATCAAGGCTGGTAATCCGCACAAGTCGGTTCTGCAAAGAAATTCGTGAGGATAACTTCCGGTTTTGGTGGAGGAGAGTTCACGAAGACGCTTCGCAAGGTATGTACATGTCAAAAATTGAAATTGTCTTTTTTTACTGCTCGAATATTGCAAAATCAGAGAATGCTATGCTGTGGCGAATGCTTTCACGATTAAAAGCATGTATAGTTTATTGTTGTATGTGAAGTGTTACTCTCGCAAAATCAATCGTCCCACGAAAAACATGACGAAAATTGTGACACTCTTACATTTCTAAGTTGTTTTTGACAAAGATGCAAGTTAAATTTTCAATATTTTTTCATCATGGGAGTCTAAATGTAATCGGGGATAAATTCCGATACGTCAGAAGTAAATTGAAGTCTAGATAAATCTACAAATTAACTGTCAATTTTCTCATTTTCCTGTTTGAGGAGATCGGTTCTGATAGCTAGAGCACATTGCGAATGCATGAGGAGATTTGCTAGTTTTGTTAATTGTTTTCTGCAAAATTGATAAATTGACACTTTTAAACATAAAACTGATAAATACTCTAATCAAACTAAACTATTCTCTGTCCACTTTCAGGAGATGCCAGGTTTCAAGGGAAAGAGAAAAAGGGTACTGACATTGACTCTTCAAAATATCAATTCGATATAAATTGGCTGTATCACCGCCAAGGAAACGAACAAAAACAAGTAGCAGTACACCAAATTTAAAATCCCCATCAATCAGGACACCAAGTTTATTAAAAAAATCTCTTTAAATTTCAAAATATTTATTTCCTTTCAAACGGGTTTCCACACCTATTCAGCGTTGAAGATCCTGTTAAAATGTCGCTTTCATTTTTTGGGCCAGACATAAATCGAATGAATCGACCACCAAATAACTTTCTCCCTAACCAAACAAATTGGAGAGTTGATGGCGAATATCTCATTTCGACGTGATTCATCTTTGTCAAACCATTCTACAATGTCCAAAAACAACTCAAATGCAAGGTTATTCAAAGGGAATTTTCCATCTTGTACTAATTTAAAGAATTTCAATAGCTTGTCCTTTTTCCCAACATCAGAAAGTTTGTCAAGAACCTCTTGAAAAACTTCAACTACTGAAGCTTCTTCCTTCGGGTCAACTTATATCTTGCCTATACATTCATCAAGACTCATAAAGGAAACATTTTTAAGATCTGCGGTGAAGTTTCCGTCATCTTTAGTAAAAAGGTTGCGCTGAATAGGTGTGGAAACCCGTTTAAAAGGATATAAATATTTTGAAATTGAAAGAGATTTTTTTAATAAACTTGGTGTCCTTATTGATGGGGATTTTAAATTTGGTGTCCTGCTACTTGTTTTTGTTCGTTTCCTTGGCGGTGATACAGGCAATCAATATCGAAATGGTTTTTTGTAAAGAGTCAATGTCCGTCCTCCTTTCCTCTTTCCCTCGAATCCTGGCATCTCCTGAAAGTGGACAGAGTATTTATCAGTTTTATGTTTAAAAGTGTCAATTTATCAATTTTGCAGAAAACAATTAACAAAACTAGCAAATATCCTCATGCATTCGCAATGTGCTCTGTCAGAACCGATCTCCTCAAACAGGAAAACGAGAAAATTGACAGTATGTTGATTTATCTAGACTTCAATTTACTTCTGACGAATCGGAATTTATCCCCGATTACATTTAAACTCCCACGATGAAAAAATATTGAAAATTTAACTTGCATCTTTGTCAAGAACAACTTAGAAATGTGTCACAATTTTCGTCATGTTTTTCGTGGGACGATTGATTTTGCGAGAGTTACACTTCATATACAACAATAAACTATATACATGTTTCTAATCGTGAAAGCTTTTGCCACAGCATAGCATTCTCTGATTTTGCAATATTCGAGCAGTAAAAAAGTAAATTTCAATTCTTGACATGTACATACCTTGCGAAGCGTCTTCGTGAACTCTCCTCCACCAAAACCGGAAGTTATCCTCACGAATTTCTTTGCAGAACCGATTGTTCTGCTTGTGCGGATTACCAGCCGTGTATATAATGGTGGAGAATAGATAGATTTTTCAACACTTTCTAACGCAGAGCATATTATACAATTATGGCCCTCGGAAATTGTCAACCCCAATAGGGTTATTTCCCCGAGGGCTTTAGCCCGAGAGAAATAACCCTAGTGGGGTTGACAATTTTGGATATTCACCGATTCAGAGGGCCGTAACTGTTTTATTATACCGAACAAACAGTTGAAATATACTGTTTAATATTTGAATTGTTAAAGTATTATTTCATTAGGGTTATTCACTGGACGTTGTAATTTTCGAGGGTTATTCACCGTTGAATAATAGGGTTATTCAATGGACGTGTGTAATTCTTGAGGTTATTCACCGTTGGCGGCGATTAGAAGCAAAAATATCCAGATTATTTTATGTCATGTGATTATCTTTTAACCAATAGAATTGATTCGTTATTATGTGAGGTATAATAATACAAATTATCGCATCAGAAAACAACACAAAATCATATTGTCATTATGAAGACTTATTAAATAATGTTGTGATTATATGTAAATTGATGTAATTACTGGAGAAGACGTTCTTATCTATGAACAATGAAATATGTTTGCAAACACTATATTATATACATTACTACTTCCCCGCATTCGTACTCAGGTGAAAGCCTTGGTGCTACGCAACCTAAAAGACTAATGTTTTGTATCCATAGTAAAAATAAATTTATACTATTTTTTAAATTTGCAGTTTTGATTTGTCTTCTTTATCTTAATTCAGTTTAATATGCTTTAGCCGTATTGAGATTGATTTAAGCATATTTTATTATCAAATTTATACAATAGGATTGAACAAAAGTTTTCTCCTGTATCATACAAACATAGGTCTGGCACTAGAGAGCATGACGGATAATAAGTGTATAAGCATTTTTAATATTGAAAAAAATAAACGATAACATATAAGTAAAATGGGGGGGGGGGGAGGGGGGGTTGTTCCTTCAGTGAATCGCCTACTGTTCAATTAATGAATGTCTGTCCTGCATTTGATAACAAAGTAATATACTTAGCCTGGTCTTTTTGAGAGTCTCCAAATAATAAAATTCTAATATCTCTCCGAAAATTGTGGTGGTGCAAAAAAATTAAGAGAACTGTCCTTTGTTCGATATATAAGCGGCAGTTCAAGAGAAAGTGGGAAGCGTCCTCCCTGATAAATCCACAATCACATCTCGAATCTGTTATTATATTGGATCGAAATAGATCATACTTAAGCGAGCTACAATTACGACGTATTCTTGCACATAGAATATTGGGTCTTCTATCCGCAACTAAGAAATGACCCGGAATTTTAGCCAGTACAACTTTACTTTTAAGGTTAATTTTAAAGGTATTAAATGTTCTGGTATTTCTGGTGTCGTTGTCTAGAATTGGGATTTTATTCTGTCAAATAATTTGATTGTTCTGGCTTTTCAGCCAACCCTTGAATCTGATAATGTTGGGAATTTGTAATTTAAGGTACTTCAACCCCAATGTACGTAGTAAAACATTGAACAATTCTTACTCTCAACCCAGAAATATTGTTCAAAGCACAATCAACTTTAAGTTTTTTTTTATCCATTCAGCAATTCTTTTAAATTATTTCTTCCGCCAAGAGAGCATATTGATTTTTAATTGTCAATTAAATATACAGTACCATACTATGGAAACGGTGTCCTAGAGCTATGAAATGTGCCTTCGGTGTAAAGTGTACTTCTGTGACTGTGACTTCGTTTTTGGAAAACTCTTGAGGACAGGACATCTAATATTGCTTTATTTTGCAATCGATTTCCAATTTCCAATTAGTACGTGTTCAACTTCATGTAAGACCGATGTTGATAATTTATTTTTAAAGAATCACCGCCAACACCACCTCGACATTTAACATTTCTTGTAAACGGATGATTGCATTTTCATTAGACTTATCAAAAATATTTCTAAATAAATTATCATTTCATTTGTTCATAGTGGCGTGATCAATACCACGTGATCATTAAACAACATGATAGAATATCAGATATTGATCGATATTACTGGTGTGCTAAACTATTCTAAATTAAAATATCGATTTGTTTTAAAGTGTTATATTAGGTTTAAAAAAATACAGTAGTTAACATGCCAAATCAAACCAAGAATAAACCGGGTTATGGTGTTTAAGACCGCCTTCAACAATCTCGCAGTTATATCGTGGTGGTCAGTGTTATTGGTGGAGGAAACCGGAATGCCAGGAGAAAACCACCGACCTGTCGCAAGTGACTGGTAAACTTTATCACATAATGTTTTATCGAGTACACCTCGCATGAGCGGGATTCGAACTCACAACTATAGTGGTGATAGGCACTGATTGCATAGTTAATTGTACACCCAACTACCATGCGATCACGCGTACGACCACGACGACCCCAAGAATAAACCGCAAACATCAAATTTTACATAGTTCGAAAAACCTGCCTATTCCGAACAACCATGTTGGTTCCAAGTAAATAAACGTTACAGTAGAGAAAAACGAAGCGGCAATCAAGAATTACCAATCCAAACATGGACCCCACCAAAAACCCGGGAGTTAAAAAGCGTGATTGATTGTCATGTTGGTTTAAAGGTGCCCGATGCCATTAAAGGAGTGATTTGTTGTCGTGTTGGTTCAAAGGTGCTTGATGGCATAAAAGGAGTGATTTGTTGTCGTGTTGGTTCAAAGGTGCTTGATGCCATAAAAGGAGTGATTTGTTGTGTTTGTACCAAATGCTTAACTGGAGTGTACAGGCCTCACAAAGACTAAAATCCCAAACTAAATCTACGTTTATTCTAAGCTACAATGTTGACATAATAATAGCACTTCGGCGGAAGTGTTCATACGCATGACTCATGCGGTTACTGAGATATTATTAGGTAGTTAAGCACGTGTGTTTATCAAAGTACTGTTAATACTCACCACGTACAACACCTCTCGAGCAGTAGCGGTGCGGAGGTGCTTCCGGTTCCATCCGGTGACCGTGCGGTTTTGAAGCGGAGAATTCTATCAACTTTCTAGGTCAGTCGATATTATTTCATAACTTATTAAGTTTTACATTATGAAACATTTTAGACGGAACTCTTAAATCCTTTTGGCAACTGATAAACGATTTCTCTTAAGAAAATAAGTCCTAGTTTTTCCAAACACTAAATTCGTGGTAAAGTTGGATGATCACGTCAGTTTTGCGTGTCAGGTCACACAAGTTTAAGTTTTGAAAATACGTCGGCACTACTGGTCATTTAATTCACTTTTGCCGAAGAATAATATCGAATACCCTCAAACAGGACCCTCTTTTCACACAATAAATAAATCGATGCAATTCAGCCAAAAGCAATGGAGGTCATTCGGTGGCGTTTGTGGAGGTCTTATCGGTGATGGTGCAAATTTCATTTGCAATCCTTTTATCTCGTAATTACCTATAAAATACAATTAATACTTTATGTATATTTAGAGTTATTTATGTATTCCCAAAACATACCATATTTTAACTGATTTAATCATACGAAATGAGGCAATAACAAAACCAGCCTCGCTCTAGTAAGGATAACAAAAAAGTTATAGCACATTCCAAGTCAATGGTTTTGAAGAAAAAAAAATAATTCTCAATTCACTAGACGAGCTTTGGGCTTATAAATACGATAATTTATATGAGTCTGCGTTATTGAGGAATAGTCGTAAGTGTAAAGAAATCGACATAAGTATTGACGTCATTGTTCCATTGTACTTCATATATAGTCAACAGAATACCGAAGGAACAAGGTAAAGGGATTATTCAAAAAACGACAGAATCCAAAGACAAGGCAAAATCAAGATAACACACACGAAACCGACAAAAAGGAGGGGTACAAAAAAAACAGCAGAGAGGGGAAACAAATTTTCATAAATGAGACGTCACAAAAACTGAAGCACTTACAGATGTGTCATGCTCGTGAAGTGTTGTACGTGGTGAACTAAACTCATTGCGAATAGTTGCACATGCGAAAGACGACTGTCGAGGTAATATATTAGTTATCTTCTATTATATAATTCGTCTCAAATTTAATATTTGCAAAAAGTAATGATTTATTGAAAATACGACTTTAAACAGGAAAATAAATGTAAATCACACACACACAAAACCATAAGAACCAATTATGAAACAAAGCAAATTACAACTTCTCAGAAGGTATCTTAAGTTTATTAACTTGTCACAGGCTGACATAAAAAAAATTGTGTTTGGTGCAAACATATTTTATTCCGGAGCACTTGAGCTCACCCCAGGTTTAAATAGTGGAGTTCGTGTTTCTCGTTTTCTGTGAAATGTTTTGTAGATCGTTCTTTGTACATTTGACCTTTTTCGTTTGACCATTGTGTTGTCTGTCCTTCGATTTACGGATTCTTATTACCCCTTTGGTTTCTTCATACTCTTCTTATTCCAAAAACATACACAATACGAGATTCCATTTGTAAACAAAAAAAGTAAAACAAATGATTCAACATTCAATACTTTATTCACTCAAGATACTATACATATAATTGTGTTACAAGAGGCCATTGAATAAAACTGTTCAATAACAGACAAACCAAGTTCATATACACAGGGGCGTAGGAGCAAACACGTAGAAGCTGAATTTATATAACATGGAAACAAAAAATGTCTACTTTACTAAGAGGTATCAGGGCACGATTTGATGCCAAGCGCCCCCGTTTATGCTTGACAGTTTTGAAAAGCTTGTCCCTCATCCCGGTCCTGTTCTAAAGCTTGTGCCCCCAACTTGCCGACACGCTTACAAGGCTTATCCACTCCTACAACTTGCCCCTACTTTCCGGCCTCCGAAAATTGAAGTTGGAGAGGAATTATAATCTTTTCAATTTCAAGATATTTTAGTAATTAAATTAGAAAACCAAAGGACTGAATAAACATCCTGACTCCTAATTGACATGTGTATGGTATAAATGCCAGCGGTGATGAGACACAATTTACCTGTAATTATCTGATTTGATTACAGTCGTATACACAAAAGATCACAAACACATGTAGATTTTTAGATATTTTATATCTTTTTAATGATCTGTTTTATGACTTAAATTATATTTTAGCATTTTTTAAAGAAACAAAGCTTATTTTTTTAATCCATCATTGTTTTAATATTAAATATGCTTTTAATTGATAAATTTTTAAATTTTTGAATAAAATATTTTACTTACAAATGAAAGACTGAGCTATTTAATTTTCAACAATATTTTAGCTGTGTGTTATATGTATGTGTGTATATTATTTATATTGTCGCTATAGAGTGAATTATGGTTGAAAATTTATTGATTTAGTATGACAATGTACATTTACAAATGATGCCCTAATTAACACAGATGAACACTCACTTGATTAGATACGATAACGTAACCCTAATTCCGCTTGTGCTCCAGTTAGCTGGGAACAAAAGCGGACTGAGGGTTACGTTATCGTATCTATCACTTGATGTGCCCTAAATATTTCCCCAATGCACTTGGGGTGCCCTTTTTGTCAATGTTTAACCTGCCCTTTTCAAAAGCTGCAGGGAACATTAGTCATTCATTGTTAAATTTTGTGTCACATGCCACCAGTTTCATGTATTTCAGACATTTTTACATAGACTCTTAAGGCCAAATAAGGGTTCGTCGCCTCGGATTTTCATTTAGTCCAGGAACCTCGAATATTTAATGGTTTTCATTAATTTTTATTTCATTTAATTCCACTTGATTCAATGTATCATTTTCAAGTTCAGAAAATGACACACATGCAATTATGAATGATATTGTCTATATAGATCATATGAAAATTGCAGACGTCCCGGCGTCGCCATTTTTAGATATGCAAATGAGCAAAGTATCTATCATTTCTGGCTATGCGATATTATAGAACCCGCTGTACCATAGGGTCGGACCATAGTCGGCAAACGTAGCTACTGTTCCTTTAAATTTCATTCCGTCCATCATTAATGACCTGTGAATTCACTGTGTACAATCGAGTACGGCAACGGTTGTTTGGTTTCACTTTCGGTTAGCTAAGAAGGACGTCAGGACACGAGAGGTGGGCACATTTTTTGAAAATTTTGTTATCTAGAAATAAATTGATAACCCAAGCATTACACTTGTCTTTTTCTAGATATAGTTTTGCGTCAAAACACATTCAATGTTTAGACCATTATTACAAATGGTATGAAAAAACATGGGAGATGGTGGTGTTGGTGAATATTTTCGCATATTTTTGCGTGGTTTTCCTCGATTTTGTGCTCCTATTTGATATATTTCATCTTTTTTATTGATTCTGCATTTAGATTAATATGTTCCTTACTTTTGTCACTATCCTACCCTTGACGATTCCTGCAAATTATCGTTTGTCATCTCAGTTTTTGTCAGTGGGTTTAAAAGTCGGTGTACGTGCTTGGTTAATGCAAAAATATTTGTTTGCAACGGTTTGGTAATGCAAAAGTGTACGATATGGTATGTATAGAAAAATTCGAAAATTCGATTTCAACTGCAGTATGCCACAGCAATTCGATATAATCTTAATCAGGGACATCGATTATCTTTGGGCATTACTCTGTACGTGTAGAGATAAAAAAAAAAACCATACACAATATCCTTTCTTTCTCATGATGAGGTAACACCAAAAACCAACATTTTTATTATCGTATTCTCAATTCCATCTTTACATTAAAGGCTACATAGACTTTGGCCATACATAAGACGTTTAACTATTTAACAGCATCCCAGAAGTAGTAATGCCTTCCTCTTACAAGACACCCGATGAGTGTCTTGACTTCCTGTATGTGCAAAAACGAAAAATCAGTTAGTTTAATATTATTTTATTGCAAATAAAACAGCAATGGGATTGGACAAAAAGTTATCACAACTTATGGACTGTCCTCTCCCTGAGTTAATCAGTTAATCCATATTTCATTTCATTTCATACTAAGATTTGAAGTAATGAACCAACCATGCGTCATAAATATTTGACGAGGTCACCTTTATTCTTAGGTCCACTCATGAACCTTAACCATTTACCATGGAACATTTTGTATCCAATTCGCCAAAACTTGTTAACTGCAGGACATTCGTACCTCATTAGGGTGGTAGACTCCGAATTATGCCACTTAACAACATCTAGAAATAATAAAAAAGCTATATTGTCCATCGGAAATGAGGCAAGAGCCAACATTTTGTGAAATTGTATCCATATATATCTACTTTTCCATGATTGTTCATTGTTTCTAGTACTGATGGAACGAGATCTAGAAGATGTTTTTCGTCCTCCTTTTCAAAATCACCATCGTCGCTATAATCCATTTCCTGGAAATCGACGTCCTCCATAGCATGTGTTTCGTGATTTTCCTTTATACAGTCATGAACTGGTGAATCAGATGATTTCATCCTTTTATGAAAAGGACTTGAAATAGTAGTAATGTCTGAGCTTTTATCTAATGCGATGTGAAGTTTTAAGGAATCAAGTGAAGTGTTGGTTTCGATTTTCTTTCTCGTTGAATCAAGCTCTCTAGGTATAATATTAAAATTATGGCTCCTGTAACCGTATATTCCATTTTTTTCACTTAACTCTAAATGCTTGATCTTTAAGACGTCTAGGCTGTGATTTTTTACTGAATGTTTGATGATGTTGTTAAATTCCGTACATGTTGTATCACAATAATAACAGCAAAATGGATGGTTTGCATGTACAGTGTACATGGTCTATCACTTTCTGATGATGATGACAACTAGAGGCTCAGTGGGTTGAGCATGTGTCGCCCACCTTTCATTCTGCTTTGAGGAAACTTAATACAGAGCCTTCCATAGGTGCTTCCCGCCAAGTTTCGGTTCATTTGGCCAAGCAGTTTCAGAGAAGAAGAATTTTAGAAATCAACCAACCAGAAACAAAAATTGCCTATAGCAGCCATGTTTGTTAACAGATCGGGATGAAATGAGCAATCTTTATAGAGGACCTTCCATAGATGCCTCCTATCAAGGTTCGGTTCATTTGGACAGCGGTTTCAGAGGAGAAAATTTAAAAAAATTGACCAATCATAAACAAGAATTGCCTGTGGCGGCCATGTTTGTTAATGGATCGTGACAAAATTAGCAATCTTTATAGAGGACGTTAGTCCTCATTACGGTAGACCACTCCGGTAAACCACATACCGATTCTCTATTTCTCGCGTCGGTCTCGCAAATATATTGATCGCGAGACTTAAATGTTGGGGCGCTGACATTTAAACCCGGATGTGTAAGCCAGCATAGATACGAAAGTAAATTACTTTCATGAAAAAGATTTAAATAATAGCCACTTTGTTTTGTTTTTGTAAAATAAAATCTTGTATTTTCATTACCAAGTCAACAAATTTCAAACGACATCTATTTCATTTGCAACTGCGTCAATTCCGTAAATCGTGACGACATGTACAGTGTACTGTGAACAAACACCGCCTTTTTCAAGCGTGTCCAGATAAAAAACCTTCCAAGCTACGGATTAGTAAAAGATGATTATAGAATAAATTTGACTTAATTTTGAACTACAATATTTTCAGAATGCTACCTACCAAATTTCAATTCATTTATGAAAACGGTTTCAGAGGAGAAGATTTTTTAGAAATCAACCAATCAAGAACAAGAATGGCCTGTGGCGGCCATGTTTGTTAACGGATCGGACCTTCCATAGATGCTTCTTACCAAGTTTCAGTTCATTCTCTACGCATTGCAAGCCATGCCATTGAAAGTTTTCTGACATGATAATGATTTTATACAAAAGTCTTTATAATCGTTCCGGATGTTGGAAACGGTGTTGGCGAAACATTGCATTTTAGACAACAATATCTAAAGCAAAATTGGAAGTTTTCTGACGTATCTACTGAATTTTTGGATATGAAATATTCCAATAAGCAATCTGCCGCAGTATAAAATTACATAGTGAAGAATTTTTCATATTTGACATACGCAACACGGACCTTTAAACCAACTAAGAGAAAAACCAAACCGTACATTTTTTTGTATTGTTTATAATACCGAACCGTACACTTACCTTAAACCAAACACGTACACCGACTTTTAAACCCACTGACAAAAACTGAGATGACAAGCGATAATTTGCAGGAATCGTCAATGGTAGGATAGTGATAAAGGTAGGGAACATATTAATCTAAATGCAGAATCAATAAAAAGATGAAATATATCAAATAGGAGCACAAAATCGAGGAAAACCACGCAAAAATCTGTGAAAATGATCACCAACACCACCATCTCCCATGATTTTTTCATACCATTTGTAATAATGGGCTTAACATTGAATGTGCTTTGACGCAAAACTAAATCTAGAAAAAGACAAGTGTAATGCTTGGGTTATCAATTTATTTCTAGATAACAAAATTTTCAAAAAAATGTACCCCTCGTGTCCTGACGTCCTTCTTAGTTAACCGGAAGTGAAACCAAACACCCGTTGTCGTACTCGATTGTACACAGTGAATTCACAGGTCATAAATGATGGACGGAATGAAATTTAAAGGAACAGTAGCTGCGTTTGCCGACTATGGTCCGACCCTATGGTACAGCGGGTTCTATAATATCGCATAGCCAGAAATGATAGATACTTTGCTCATTTGCATATCTAAAGATGGTGACGCCTGCAAATTTCATATGATCTATATAGACGATATCATTCATAATTGTATGTGTGTCATTTTCTGAACTTGAAAATGATACATTGAATCAAGTGGAATTAAATGAAATAAAAATTAATGAAAACCATTAAATATTCGAGGTTCCTGGACTAAATGAAAATCCGAGGCGACGAACCCTTATTTGGCCTTAAGAGTCTATGTAAAAATGTCTGAAATACATGAAACTGGTGGCATGTGACACAAAATTTAACAATGAATGACTAATGTTCCCTGCAGCTTTTGAAAAGGGCAGGTTAAACATTGTCAAAAAGGGCACCCCAAGTGCATTGGGGAAATATTTAGGGCACATCAAGTGATAGATACGATAACGTAACCCTCAGTCCGCTTTTGTTCCCAGCTAACTGGAGCACAAGCGGAATTAGGGTTACGTTATCGTATCTAATCAAGTGAGTGTTCATCTGTGTTAATTAGGGCATCATTTGTAAATGTACATTGTCATACTAAATCAATAAATTTTCAACCATAATTCACTCTATAGCGACAATATAAATAATATACACACATACATATAACACACAGCTAAAATATTGTTGAATATTAAATAGCTCAGTCTTTCATTTGTAAGTAAAATATTTTATTCAAAAATTTAAAAATTTATCAATTAAAAGCATATTTAATATTAAAACAATGATGGATTAAAAAAATAAGCTTTGTTTCTTTAAAAAATGCTAAAATATAATTTAAGTCATAAAACAGATCATTAAAAAGATATAAAATATCTAAAAATCTACATGTTTTTGTGATCTTTTGTGTATACGACTGTAATCAAATCAGGTAATTACAGGTAAATTGTGTCTCGTCACCGCTGGCATTCATACCATACACATGTCAATTAGGAGTCAGGATGTTTATTCAGTCCTTTGGTTTTCTAATTTAATTACTAAAATAACATTTTTGAAGGAAAATTCCTACTTGCTACAATGGGAGAACATTGTAAAAATCTTCTTTTTTTTTTACATTCTCGTTTCACTTCTTTGTACAATGGGGAATAACCGCAAATCGATACCGCTAAAAGAAAGATCGTCGGTCCCGATCTCGAAGTTAACAAAAGGCGCCGATCAAGGCTGGGCGCCTATGAAATCCACCAAAAAGGGCAGGGCGCCGATGAAACCCATCAAAAAGGGCCTGGCGTCAGGAAATAGAGGCAGGGCGCCAGCGCCCACCCAAAACCTTCTCCAGGGAAGACTAATGACATTTGCCGACATATTTTCTGAAATTAATTTAGATTCCTCAATAACATATGTAATTATATTGACTAACCTTATATTTCTAGCTTCTAAACTCGGGGTTCCCACATTAAATATAATATGATCATTTTTGCATGATCGCGATATCAAAGACATGTCTAAAATCGTTAGAAAACAAAAATATTTGAATTTTGACAGAAGAAAAACTTTGCAGAAATAAACAATAACTTTTAATTTTTGAATCATTGACGGACACATTGAATTTCCGTACTGTATGCTATTTTTTGACAAATCTAATAAACGATCCATCAAGCTTGAAACTGCAGTCACGTGATCAAAATCTAATTTAAATATGATAAATATTTATGAGGAAAGTACCATCAATTTCTGGATATGGTGTATTCACGTGCTATTTCAACCAATCGTCGCTGCCATTTTTAAATTTTAACTACCACGGTATTATAGAACCCCGATATACTAGGTGACAAAAGTCTTTTTCGTTTAGATCGAGTGAACCCTTTTAGTGGTGTACATTTATGTTTCCTCCCACTTTGTTGCGAAGATTCATATAAATCATTTGAAATTTCAGGCGGGAGTTTTCTACATAATTGAGAAAAAAAAATTGTGTCTTGGTAAACTCACAGGCACTCGGGTACACTTTGTGATTTTCGTTATTTTCATTAAAATTAAATATTTTCCTTTTTAGCGCCTCTATTTTAACCTTCTCTATGCAGAATCATCTAATTTTGAAGTATTTTACAAATTTTGATACAACCCATTTTTTCTACTGTTGATATTATAGTAGAAAAAATGGGTTGTATCAAAATTTGTAAAATACTTCAAAATTAGGTGATTCTGCGTAGAGAAAGTTAAAATAGAGGCGCTAAAAAGGAAAATATTTAATCTTAATGAAAATAACGAAAATCACAAAGTGTACCCGAGTGCCTGTGGGTAAACTGCGACGTTTTGGCGGTGATACGAATAACCGAAATAACCTGTTAATAACCAAAATAACCCTAAATGGCACCGAAATAACCCTTTTATAGATTTATTTTTGTATGAAATGATAAAATATCAACTTAATATAACTTTATATGAAAAAATAAGTTTGTATTCCATACGCTTCGATATTTCGTTGAGTCAGGCTTGTTGCTCCAGAATTACCGAAATGCCCTTAAAAGTTACCGAAATGCCCAATGGAAAAATGCAATGCCCCGGAATTAGGTGTGTTATATTATTACAAACATTTTCTGAAAATTTTATGTAAATTGGTTAAGAAATTATGATTTTATCGTCATTTTAGTGCTTTTCCATATAGTTTATCATTCTCTATCCAGAGTTGTCGTTCCTGCTACGCTAGGCTATAGAGTCTAGCGTAGCAGGAACGACAACTCTGGATAGAGAATGATAGTTTAGTGTTTGGGAACATACCAAAAACATGATGATCCGGTCCCGATAACGTAATTAAATAGTCGGTAAGAAATAATAATCCTACAAAACGTAATGAGATTAAGGTTTTTCTAGGTATGACTTTGACTTTATGTTTCTATTAATATAAATCATTTTAAAATGAATTAATTAAGTAAATGCCAAATAATCTTCTTTTTTTTTTCTTTTCTTTTTTTTTTTCTTAAACAACATTATTAAGAAAAAACTGGTGGAACGCGCTAATCTGGGTCACGGGTCACTGTAATTGGGCGGCTGTATCGAGAAACAGATACAGTGTTGAAAAAACTGTTGATACTCGTCAAATATTGATAAATGCAATAAAATTTTATGTTTGTCTTCAAGAAATATGATAGACAAAACCATGTGTGAAGTTTTATGACGAAATATCTCCGATTTCTATGTAAATTTACGAGTTGAAGTTGCGGCTGTATCGAGAAACAGATCCGGTGTTGAAAAATCTGTTGATACTCATAAAATATTGATAAATGCAATAAAATTTTATGTTTGTCTTCAAGAAATATGATAGACAAAACCATGTGTGAAGTTTTATGACGAAATATCTCCGATTTCTATGTAAATTTAGCGATGTATTTTGATCTTGGACAAGAATAATGAGCGTCCTGATTGGATGACTGATTTAAATCACACTGTCTCCGCATGGTAAAAAGCTGCATGTAAAAGAAATCTGTTATATTTATTCACTTGTTTGATTCTGGAATATTGTTGATCATTGATTTAAGCAAGAAAAAAGGGAAAAGGGGGGGGGGGGGGGGGGGCGTGAATTTTATTTGTGAATTTTACAGTTAGATAAATATTATGTTTCGACAGTTTAAAGAGAAAAATAAAAAATTGTTGCGACTAAAGCTTAAATCAGCGTTAAAAATTGAACAAATATCAGTGGTTTTGTAAATGAGATTTATTTTAAATAGAAAATCTGAATTTATTATTTATTAATTTATCATTAATGATACAATTTTATATCCCTTGGGAGGGATGAAAATTTGAAATAAAAACACAGGACCGAACATTAAGCAAAAATAATAATCAAGGACCCCTATGTCCATGAATTTTTTTTTTAAAGTTAACAAGTGCGGACACAGAAATGTGCTGGCCAAAAGGCAAGTGTGGATGTCAATATTTCATATTATTAACTTTAAAAAAAATCGTGGACATAGGGTTCCAGCAGTTTTTTCTTAATAATGTTGTTTAGATAATTAATAATATGAAATATTGACATCCACACTTGCCTTTTGGACAGCACATTTCTGTGTCCACACTTGTAATAGTATTAAAAGAAAGAAGATAATACAAAGAAAAGGTCGTCTTTAAGTTGTAATTAAGAAAATGAGATTGCTATGAATTTACCAGTTTCATTTATGGGAAATCAATTAGAAGTATATTAAATTATTAAGTAGTGATAATTTCTTTTGGGATATGAGATAAGAATAAAAATTCATAATATTATACTATATGTAAGATATATATAAGCCTGAAAATGAAATAAAATACTTGGAAAAACTTGATTAAAATGTTATAAAAACACATTTTTGCATAGTTTGGAACTCTAATTCATCGATTTAAAGGTTATTTCGGTGCATGTTAGGGTTATTTTGGTTATTAACAGGTTATTTCGGTTAATCAGGGTTATTTTAGTTATTTCGGTTATTCGTAATACCCTTCTGTGAAGCCAAAGGGAACTCTTCTTCTTTGTGATTTCCACTATATTTGCTATCACTACCTACAATATGGTATATTTTAGGATTATATAAATAACTCTGAATATACATAAAGTATTAATTGTATTTTATCGGTAATTATGAGATAACAGGATTGCAAATGAAATTTGCACCACCACCGATAAGACCTCCACAACCGCCACCGAATGACCTCCATTATTTTGGCTGAATCGCATCGATTTACGATACTACTGGTCATTTAATTCACTTTTGCAGAAGAATAATCTCGAATACCCTCAAACAGGACCCCCCCTTTTCACACAATAAATGCCGACGCATTTTCAAAACTTAAACTTGTGTGAAATTGATGTGGTCATCCGACTTTACCACGAAGTGTATGGAATAACTAGGACTTATTTTCTGAAGAGAAATCGTTTATCAGTTGCCAAAATGATTTAAGAGTTCCGTCTGAAATGCTTCATAATGTAAAACTTATGAAATAATATCGACTGACCTAGAAAGTTGATAGAATTTTCGGTTTCAGGTCGTTCCGGCTTCAAGTCGATTCGGCCCAGGTCGTTCCGCCCAAGTCGATCCGGCCCCAAATTATAAGTCGATTCGGCCCCATTTGAAATTAAATACTTTTGAACTGAAATACACAAGTGTTTATCATTTCAAAATGTTTTTGATCGATTTTAATTTTAAAAACTCAAACATTAGAATGTTTTGTGTGTAATCAAGAAATCAATGTACTCGTTAAATAAATATTTTATTTTTTATTCACAAGATTATCGATCTCCATTGAAAAAAGTAAACAAAAGTATTGACTGTTTTGACTGCAATTTCCAGTTGATCATTTCTCAATTAAGGGCTTTCATTATGTAACCACGTTTACGATTAAATTGTGACTGTCAATCAGTCAATCATCTTTATTCTCATAAACCATATACAACGGTACAGAGAAGACATAAATATACATATAACAAATACAGGATAGATATAAACATATATATACAGTATATACAACAAAGACATGGGTGTGAGACAGCCTAGAGAACAAAAGATTTATTTATATTTCGTATAAATTTACATATTTTTTCTAAATTTTGTTTTTGATAAGCACTCATGGTTTGTTTAAATTTAAGAATATTTGGTCTTTCTCGTAAATTTGTAACAATGAACCTATTTCTAAAGTTTGAAAAATGTTCACATTCCATTATGTAATGGTATTCATCTCCAATAGTTAAATTGTCACATTTTGTACATATTCTATTGACACGGTCAATATTATTCGATCCACCGACCAGTTTCTATAGGTAATTTATCATTGGTAGTTCTGAATTTGCATAGGGTATAAATATCCTTGTCTTCTAAAACTCTAAAGTAATTTTCAAATTCGAAATTTTCTTTAAATATTCTATAATTCAATGCTTTTGGGGAGTGTTCAATTAGGGAGTACCAGCCCTGTTTAAATTGATCATGCAGGCGTAATTTGATACTCGAAAATAACCAATTAGAATTTGGAATATCTTGATTTATCCAAATACTAGAGTAGCCTGTTTCATCGAAAAGTTCTTTTAAATATTTAATCCAGACGAAGTGAACATTTTCTTCAATAGAAAGAGTGCATAAAAGTTTATATGATAAGAGAGTTTAGTTTCTTTCCCCAATAAAAGTCTGGCCCAAAATGACACCATCCTTATTTTTATATCAATTTCGATAGGAAATCGCCCCAGTTCCCCATAAATCATATAATTTGGTGTCGATGATTTTAATTTCAATAGTAATTTACAAAATCGTAATTGTATTTTTTCCAGACAATCAATATTTTTACTATATCCCCAAATTTCCGACCCATAAAGAAGTATAGGTTTAACCATTTTATCAAATAGTTCGACAGACAAGTTATGAGTGCGTCCTCTTTTTAAAACTTCATACATAGCCTGTTTGGCCTTTTCTGCTTGCTTTGTGATTGCTTTATTGAAATTTCCAGTTCTGTTTAAAAGTATTCCGAGGTAATTAAATTCGTTTACAATTTCTATTACAGATCCATTTAATGAAAAATGTATATCTACAAGAGGTCGTCCTCTAGAAAAAATGATTTTTTTTTCTTTTTTTTCTGCATTTACTTTCAATTTCCATTTTTTGCAGTATTCTCCAAAAACATTCAATTGAGCTTGACACTTGGCAGTTGTAAAATAATTACTTTTAACACTTCCTGGACAACTGGTTTCAATTTTCACCTGTCACATGTAACGAAACATGGCAGACTTCTCTAAACGCGGGAAACTAGTTATCTCCCATTTATCGTTCGGAACACACTTTCAAAACAAAAACACAATGTGACAAGTATATAGTTCTGGTTTATTATTTTATAACGTAATATATATAGGAGGGCCGAATTGACTTGGGGCCGGATCGACTTGGGCCGGAACGACTTCGGCCGAAACGACTTGGGGCCGGATCGACCTGACACCGAATTCTCGCTTCAAAACCGTCACCGGATGGAACCGGAAGCATCTCCGCACCGCCACCGCTCGAGTGGTGTTGTACGTGGTGACACTGTTACATCCTTCCTTTTTTCAAAATAAAGCTAAAACTTTATAATTGAAAATTGTTTAAATAAAAGAATCAGAAAATGGGAACAAAATTGAAAATTTAAACTATAAGGGACCGACCATTTAACTTGCAGTGTGTGGGGGGGGGGGGGTTATGGTTTTTAGTTTCGTTCAGAATTTTTTTTTCGGACAACACAAGAGTTAGAATATTTATTTTTTTGTCGCGCAAAGCGTGAATTTTTTTTCCAGAATTTAATATTAGGTTATATGACAAAAACTCTGGATCAAATTTTTTTTTTCCTCCACCAAAATCAGAATATTTTTTTCAGCAACAATTGGGAATCAGAATATTTTTTTAGAAAAAAAACATAACCCCCCCTTCAAGTTAAATGGTCCGTCCCTAAGTGTGTAAACCTTTACAATTAAGCTTTAAACTGTCTTTCTGAAAAAAGTCCATAATAAAATTAAACTAATTAACGGATATATGAAAATAGTCACTAAGCTAAAATTATGTACATTTTGGGCCCGTAAGTCAAGTTGTAACAAAGTCCTTCATCCAACTCGGTTTTGTTAATTGCCTGCCATAGCGACTGTAATTTGGTGTTTCATCTTCTGTTGTGGTTTGTTTATGGTTCGTCTCAATGTTCTTATTTTCACTCTCAATGTTCTTAATTTCGCTCGTGTCATTCGGTTTAATGTTTGTATCTTCAGGTGCATTATACGGATTGAATTGTTCTTTCGTCTTTCGCAAATATTTCCGATTTCGCCTTATAACAACTCCTTTCTCACACTCTTTGCTTCCTTGTTGTGGGACGATCCGCATTATCTCCGCGATTGAGTTCTTGCAGGAATCTTGCATTTCGGTTGCATTTTTTTTGCTTGTTTTTCCTTACTTCTTTGAATGTTTTCTTGTACGTTTTCTGGAATGTTCGATTCCAGCAAGCTTGATTTCATATGAAGTAGTGTACGTGTCCTACAATTTATCAACTGTTGTACCGGGCTGTAATCGGTTACTTGCTGAGGTGTATTTCGAAAATTTAATAACGCAATGAATGGATCACTGTTTGATTTTTTCGCTTTTCGCATGATTCTTTTTGCTGATTTAACTGCGTTTTCGACTTTTCCATTTGACTGTGCATGGCCTGGACTGGACTGGAAGTTTTGTGTTTGATGTCCCATAATCTACTAAAGTTCTTGAATTGTTCCGATGAATACTGAGGTTCATTATCAGAAAGGACGGTTTCTGGGATTCCCCATCTCGCAAAATGTTGTTTCAATTTGCTGATAACGGTCTTTGATGATGTGTCGTAAGTTCTGTCTATTTCGAAAAAACTGCTGTATTAGTCCACAGTTATGACAATCGTAACTACTCGGCCATTCTCGCTACCCTGCAAATAACCTAGTACGTACATAGTAGAAATTCTTCTTAAATTGTTTGCCGGAAGTTAAGTTAAGTTAAGCCGCACAAAAATATAGTCCACGAAAATCCAATATGGAAGACATACTAAGTAAAATCTAATTATGCAAAACTAATTAAAACTTTAATTGAAATATAGAAAATTGCTTAACATATAACTTTATCAAACTTTCATGTAACTGACATGTGAAAAGTAGTGCGATTTATACGCCTAATGCATACGAGGTTATTTGCAGGGTAGCGAGAATGGCCGAGTAGTTACGATTGCAGTTATGAGATAGTCATTTCCAGAAAAGCAAAATAAATCGGTTCCAATCTTTACCCACGGCCTAGTTGGTACATCATGTGATTTTAATGTTTCTTTCGGTTGTTTCAGTCGGTATGTTTGGCAGACATCACATTTACTGATATAGTCTCTCAATTCGGAGTTCTTTCCTGGCCAGTAAACACATTCTCATGCACGTTTTAAGCATCCTTCAATTCCAATATGTGTATGTATTTTACTCATAATTTCATTCCTCACCATAGACGGTATAACACAACGGTCTCCCTTGAAAATTATACCATTTTGTACTGACAATTCATCGCGTACATTATAATACGGGTTTAAGTCATTTGGAATATACGATGTATCCCAACCTTGTTCAATAACCTTTATCAGTTTCTTAAGCGTTTTGTCTTGCTTTGTGGCTTTTGCAATCAATTTCTGTCTTTCTTCAGAAATTACAAGATAGTCGGCCATATTGATCTGTTCCACTTCAACTTCGATATCGGAGTGTTCAAGTAGAAGTTCATCCTGTGTTTTTACTTCATCTTTGTTGGTTTTCAGATATGCTCTAGATAATGTGGCTGGTCAATCGTAACTACTCAAACTTTCATGTAACTGACATGTGAAAAGTAGTGCGATTTATACGCCTAATACATACGAGGTTATTTGCAGGGTAGCGAGAATGGCCGAGTAGTTACGATTGTGTGTCTGGTATGTACATATGTTTTCCTTGTTTGTAGCTCAGCTCAATATTGTATCTTTGTAGTCGCAAAAACATCCTTTGAAGTCGTTTTTGAGCGTGAAACAACGGTTTCTTGTACAAACTTTCTAGCGGTTTATGATCGCTATGCACGTAGGTTTTCCTTCCGTATGTGTATTGGTGGAATTTTTCCATGCCAAAAACTACTGCAAGTAGTTCTTTTTCGATTTGCGCATAGTTTTGTTCCGTTTTGGTCAATGCACTGCTAGCGTATGCAATCGGCTGGTGGTTTTGCATATTAGCATTGCACCTAGTCCTAATTCTGAAGCGTCACACTGAAGCGTTGTTTCCATTTTCGAGTCAAAATATTTCAGTACAGGTGCTTTTGTAACTGCTTCTTTGAGTTTTTCGAAGGCTTCGTCCTGTTCGAAAGTCCAATTCCATGCATTTTCCTTGTGTGTTAGTTTTTGTATCGGTTCGCAAATGTCACTCAAGTTTTCTAAGAATTTCGTCAGGTAGTTTGCCATACCTAAAAGTCCCTGTACTCCTTTTACATCTGTTGGCTTTTCCATGTTTGTGATCGCAGCGATCTTTTCCGGGTTGGGTTTCACTCCTTCTGCAGTCAATAAGTGACCTATATATGGCATTTCTTTGAATTTATCTTTGTTCTTTTTTGCCACTTGGTTTCTTTACTATTACTAGGCTCGAAACCCAGTCTGAAGGAGTAACAACTGGTTTTATAACTCCTAATTTCTCAAGTCTTTGTAGCTCATTTTTCAATTTCGGCTTGAGTGTAATTGGTATTCGTCTTAACGGAGACTTTACAGGCGGTATGGATTCAGCAATTTCTAATTTCAGTGCTCCCTGAAAATTTCCTTCACCCTCAAATATATCTGAGTATTCTAATACAGTACTTTTCATTGTGGAAATGTCGACTGTATTATGGCTGTTATCGCACACCATAATGTTTTGAAACTGTATCTTAATTTAGATTCATTGCTTGAATGGCTTTCGCACCGAGGAGAGGTGTGTATTTAGGGAACGATCATTTAACTTGAAGGGGATGGGGGGGGGGGGGGGGGGGGGTATGGTTTTTTTCTAAACAAATATTCTGATTCCCAATGTTGCTGAAAAAAATATTCTGATTTTGGTGGAGGAAAAAAAAAATAATATGATTCAGAGTTTTTGTCATATAACCTAATGTTGAATTCTGGAAAAAAAATTCACGCTTTGCGCGACAAAAAAAATAAATATTGTCCGAAAAAAAAATTCTGAACGAAACAAAAAACCATAATCCCCCCCTGCAAGTTAAATGGTCGGTCCCTTATCATGAACAACGATAAATTTGACCTTGTAACGTTTATGTGTTCTTGGATTCTTCAGTCGCAACATGCGTGTGGTCGCTGTTTTCAATCTCTGTTGACTCACTGAGACTTCGGTATAAGATTAGCAGTAGCTCCACTATCTAATTGGAATTTGACCTCTTTCTTGTCATCTATCAGTAGCATATGTGCGAATAATTTGTTCTGAATAATGTTTACATCGTGTGTTTCTACTGTCATGATTTCAAAATCTGTATCACTTTCATCTGAAGAGTTTGTATTAAACTGTCGGATATGATCAGGGTGTCGACCTTTACTTTTGTTTTTGTTTTGTCTACACTGTGATGCAAAATGATTCAAGTTTTGCCATATGCAGGACATTTTCCGTTGCATGTGCATTGCTTTCCACAGTACATGCAGTTTCTTTGTTTTGTGTGCATCTGAAGTTTGCTTTATTTATTTTTATAGAAAGTAGATTGTGTCTTACCGCTTTAATGTCGTCTGTTGCTTCTGCACTTTCTTCGTTTTCAATTTTGCACATGTCGACTCTAAAGCTCTGCAAATGTCTATGCACTTTGTTAAAAATTAGTTTGTCTTCTTGAAGCAACCTTTTCCTTGCTGTATTGTCAATAATTCCACAGATGATCCTGTCACATTTCAGGCTTTCTGCGAGTTCACCATAGTTGCATGTTTTCGTTAATTTACGCAGTTTAGACACATACGCATCGATCGTTTCACTTTCCTGCTGAGCACATATCTCTCAAAGGTTTCGTTTGTTTTCCCGATGCAAAATGCCTCAAATTTCTGGATGACTTTTGCAATGTCCTTTTTATCATCTTCATTGTCAAACGCGAAACCATCGAAGATAGCCATTGCCTCTGCTCCGACACATGTTAGTAACGTTGCGGTGTGCAGTTTCGTGTCTTTTCCTGAGAGTCCAGATGCTATTTCATAATTGTCCCACTTTCTCTTGAATATTTTCCAATTCGTTGCTATATTCCCGTCTAAGTCCAGTTTGCCTGGGAATGGAATGAGGGATGGAATGACCGCCATGTCTGCTTCACTCCTCGCTTCAATCTCCGGTTCACTCTCGCTTTCTTCAGCAGTTTCTTCAGCTTCAGTGTCTTCGTCGCTGTGGTCTGACATTGAGAGCATCTGACACCATGTTTAACTGGAGTGTACATGTACATCATAAAGACTAAAATCCCAAGCTAAATCTACGTTTATTCTAAGCTACAATGTTGACATATAGCACCTGGGCGGAAGTGTTCATACGCATGACTAAGGCAGTTACTGAGATATTTATAGATAGTTAAACACGTGTAAACACATGTATTTATCAAAGTACTGTTAATACTGTTACACCAAGGGTGGTTAATGTTCTGTCATAAGTCATATACCATCGGTTGTCCTTGGTTTAACATGACCAATTCTAGGATCCAGACGAACATCAGGATAGGGTACAACACGCAATACAGATCGTTCACTGTTGTTTATGTATTGATAAACTACTTAGTTGTCTGTAAACTATGCGTTATTAATTATAACTATTATAAACTCTTGGTATGTCTGCTGTTTTGTTTAACTTCAGATCATTAGTCGAATGATTTTTTCGCCAATTGGAGATCTGGATTGAAATGGGAAAAGGGGGACAACAACGGGAGAACAAGGAAACTGTTTATACTTGGAGCGAAGTACAATTACACACCAAAAAGGATGATAAATGGCTGGTCATAGATGGACAAGTCTACAACATTACAAACTGGGTCGGTAAACATCCTGGTGGAAGCAGAGTAATAAGCCATTATGCCGGTCAAGATGCTACGGTAAGTATAATTTACGCCATACGTTATGATTTATCAGTCGATTATGGTCCTTTGACGACCACTGGTTCGTTTTGCGATTCCCTGTTTAACAGCTGCAAGTCTACGATGAATAGCTTTTGATTAAAAAGAATAACAATAAGCACAAAGGATGCGTGCGTTTCTCTACCACAAATACAGAATTGTAATTGGTAGCAATTGTGATCTGCATTGTTACAAAATATGATGTCGCCCATTTCAAATGATTACTAATATATATGGTTTATTATAGTCGTCCGTCGTCTGTCGTCCGTTAACTTTTCACATTTTAATCTTTTCCTTTGAAACCTCTCAGCCAAATGAACTGAAACTTGGTAGGAAGCATCTATGGAAGGTCCTCTCTAAAGAATGCTCATTTTGTCCCGATCTATTAACAAACATGGTCACCACAGGCAATTCTTGTTTCTGATTGGCAGATTTTTTTAAATCTCCGAAACTGCTTGGCTAAATGAACCGAAACTTGGTAGGAAACATCTATGGAAGGTCCTCTATAAAGATTGCTCATTTCATCCCGATCCGTTAACAAACATGGCCACCACAGGCGATTCTTGTTTCTGATTGGTTCATTTCTAAAAACTTCTCCATTGTAGTAAACTGTTAAAAGAGAGATAACTCTTGCCCTTAAACTGTTAAAAGAAAGATAACTCTTGCCATTATCTTCCTTAGAAATTAACTAATGCTGATATAGTGTAACATGTATATACTATACATTACATGTAGGTATTCACATTTTAATATTCTTTTTAGCTCACCTTGCCAAAGGCAATGTGGCTTTTGGCATCACTTGGCATCCATCGTTTGTTGTCAGTCATCTGTTAACTTTTCACATTTTAATCTTCTTTGAAACCCATCAGCCAAATGAACTGAAACGTAGTAGGAAGCATTTATTGAAGGTCCTCTCTTAAAGAGTGCACATTTTGTTATGATCCATTACCAAACATGGCCACCACAGGGAATTCTTGTTTCTGATTAGCCAATTTTTAAAAATTTCCTCTGAAACCACTTGGCCAAATTAACCGAAACTTGGTAGGAAGCATCTATGGAATATCCTCTATGAAGAATGCTCATTTCGTTCCAGTCGGTTAACAAACATGACCACCACAGGCAATTCTTGTTTCTGATTGGTCGATATCTAAAATATCTTCTCCTCTGAAACTGCCTAACCAAATGAACCGAAACTTGGTAGGAAGCATCTACATGTATGGAAGATTCTGTATTAAGTTTCCTCAAAGTAGAATGAAAGGTGAACGACACAGGCTCAGCCCACTGAGCCTCTAGTATTTTTAAGTGCCTATATACCAAGCCATGAAAATCAGCGGTCTTTTATATTTGTGTGTTAATAGAGGTATCAATTTTGCTATTGAATTTTAGAACTGTTCTGACAGTGTGGTATTTTTTTTAATTTTCATTTGATTTCGTAGACGTTTTAAGGTAGAATTTGCTGGGTTCCTTACATGTTTTACATATATGTTACAGGATGCTATTAGAGCTTTTCACAACGACTTAGATAAACTAAAGAAATATTTAAAGCCACTCCATCTCGGTGCTGTACAAGATATACAGAACAGAAGTATAGATGAAGACTTTAGACAATTAAGATCAACAGCAGAACAAATGGTAAGTGTAACAGTGAACTGTACACATGGAAATCTTTATAGATTCCAACACGATCGATGTTGTTCATTTTGTCACATATAGAATAAAAACGTAGATATCAAGTATAGTGCACAGTGAGCATTTCTGGAATAATCAGGTATAATAATCAGGTATGCTCAAATCCAAAATATTTGAAAGTCAAATAATTAAAACAAATTTTGCTTGATGTATATTTATTCAATAAAAATTATAAATAAAATCAAATAATTGGAATGTTTATACCTTAAGCAGGAAGTGTTCGCACGAGGGTCACTCTCTGCATGAGGTTGAATCTTATTTAAAAGACAAACGTTCATTAGACAGATAATAATTAAATGTCCAATCAAAACATTCAGCACAAATTGATTTTTTATATGATATATTTAGCGCCACCTGTACATGTACAATGTTTGGAATGTGATATTTACCTTTGTTTCTTCTATATATTTCAGGGCCTGTTCAAACCAAGCTTTCTTTTTTATTCTGCATTGCTAACTCACATTATGGTCTTAGAAGTGTTAGCTTATCTAACACTGTATTATTTTGGAACCGGATGGTTGCCGTTTATAGTATCTATTCTTTTATATGCCACTAGCCAGGTAAGTTTGAACCACTGTGTATACGTATTGGGGCCGTCGTGATCGTATGGTTGTTGGATTTATTACTACTTAGGCAATCAGTGCTTGTCACCACTAAAGCTGTGAGTTCGAATCCCGCTCATGGCTAGGCGTACTCAATACAACATTATGTGATAAAGTTTGTCAGTGACTTGCGACAGGTCAGCGGTTTTCTCCGGTTTCCTTTACCAATAAAACTGACTGCCACAATATAATTGAAATATTGTTGAGAGTGGCGTTAAACACCATAACCCTAACCCTATGTATTGCATTTTCCCATTAGACGATGGAGTAGTAGAAATTCACAGCTTGTACAAAGAGCGATGTAGTCGATTTGTATCTCAACTGTGTACCGGGTACTTATTGGCGCCACTATATATATATGCTATTTCCCCTAGTTCGGGTCTACCAACTTTCAAAATCGTCACCACTCTATAATAAATGACTAATGTTCAAAATGATTTTAATAGATTAAATTGACAAGCTATCTAGTTTTCATCAATCAACTCTAGGCTAAATCCACTCATTAATATGACAGTGAAGCATTAAATATCGAAAATCGATCATTGGGACCATAAAGAGTAGTAACACGAACAATTTCTTCGAGCTACCCAGTACACATGAGACCTATTTCTCCATGACCATCGAGACAAAATCTGATGGTAATCACGGTCATTGATTGAGACATGACATAGTAAAATTGTAATGCCATACATGTATATGTATGTTATTAAAAATACCTGAAACATCTGTCTTATTTCATTGATTTTGGCTTAATATTAGGTGACCTAAACATCCGCTCGTGATAAGTAGTCTATGCTACATCTAAAGGAATTCCTGGCATGCACTTCAGCTAAAGCTATAAAACAAAAAGGACCACATAATTAAAAATAATGATAACAAAAGGTGGAATTGTTGATCATCAATATTTAAACTTTCTCTTCATAATTAAAAAATGTGGGCACTTTTCATTTTTTTGTATCAGATGATCATCTAACATCTAACAACATATGTTGTCAGGTCATGTAATCTAAACAGTTCTTTCACATTTGGAAGCTCTGTAATCCATCATAAAACTGGTATTTGAGACTCCAGCATACGAAACTTATGATGCCACTATATTGATTTTTCTATATTGTCTTTTGGTGCCTAGAAATTACTACCTACCAGTCATATCTAACTGTGTATACCCACATTTAAGCACATTTTAATTGTACTGTTGTCATAATTTTATTTTCAGGTCCAGGGATCATTTTTATCTCATGACTTTGGCCACCTATCTGTCTTTCACAGCAGGACATGGGATCATTTTTTTCATCACTTTACATTTGGATTCCTGAAGGTACTGTTGTAACTTATTATAGTCTGATTTTAAATTAAATAACCCCGATAATAATTGAAGTGCCTGTGTAATGCAAGCGGAAATAACAAAATGTACAATACACTGATATTTGACAATGCATCCAGTTTAATCTGCTACGTATCGGGCATGAGTTACCTGCCCTAAACTCACATTGCCACGCGCAAAAGAGAAAAAATATGTCATACAAATTATGGCTCACTACGAAATGATTGATTTTATTTTGTCTTTGCATACCACATTAGTGGTTATGTTCTAATTACAATAATTGGCTAAAAGCTAACATAATGCATACAAGGCTGACAAATAATGCAACATTTTCTTACAGATATGGGCATTCTATCGGATATATCTGTCAACAAAACCTTACACAGAAAAATAAAGATTAAGTATTTAGTAACACTAAAAATTGAGTATTTGTGCCTCTGATGGGTATGTAGTTCCTGTTCCAGTAGTCGATCCCGTCGTGCTATTGTTGAACGACACTAACATCATCTGATATGGATATCATGTTGATCACCAGTATATGTACTAAATACAAATTAATTAAATAAAACCCATACAAACCGAATGAGATTAAAGACGAACCGAACATATTTTTGAAGCGGAAATCGTAGCGGGTATCACGACAAGAAACTACTTTGTATACATGTAATTAGTCGAAAATAAACAACACAAACCCCATTAAAACCGGGGACGACATCAGTTGCTCTGGAAGTGTGAATAGTTCATGCTTCATTAATGACACCCATCATGTTCCTCATGTTACAAATCCGGTGATAAACAAAAGACTGGAATTGACTACGACAAATGGAACATATCCGAGGTCATCTTTGACACAGATATACCATTACGGTTAACCAAATCATGATGGCGACAGTAGACCTTCGAAGTGATAACTTCAATTTTAACACTAGGAGCTCTTGTCTAACAAGGAAATCTTGATGGGAAACCCAGGTAAAAAATTGTTTGATGGCAATCGTTTCCATACCCAGGTAGGACGAGTTTGAAGATACCAGGGGAAATCAGAATCCGTATATCGAAGAAAGAAAGACAACAGAATGACCAAAAGAAAAAGTACAAAAGAACAAACAACGATTTACAAAACATACACATAAATCTACAGATTGAGAAAGACGAACCCCACTAAAAACCGGGGATGAACTCAGGTGCTCCCGAAGGGTAAGCAGTTCTTGCTCCACTAGTGGCACCCATTCTTTGATGACTTTAATAGCAATCATTGAAGAAGTTAACTACAGACAATGCACATCTAATGTACTTCATATTTAAAACAAAAACACAACGTCACTTACAAAACAGTTTTCCAAATATCATGGATTACTTCCCTTGTAGGGAGCTTCTCCAGTTTGGTGGAACCACATGCACTATCAACACCATGCGAAACCCAATGTGGTGAGTACTAGTTTGTTTTTGTAAGAAAAAAAAAGTGTGAAGATACCAGAGAGGTGTTATCTACGAATGACAGTCAATACAATGACCAAAGGAAAAAGGTCATTAAATTCATACACTGCTTGACTATTGTCTGCTTTGCTGCACTGCGAAGTCAGTAGAACAATTATTGTACATGAAATTGTAGTCTGCAGAAAAGTACAGTATTGCTTTGAAGATGATCTCGTGAGTCTTTCCAAGTCAAAGATTTGTGGATTTTATGTTTACATGTAGGTAACATAATTTGCATTAACTAAGAGTACTAGTGGCGTCGGGAACGAAGTGCAAATAAAAATAATAAAATCACTATACATGTAAATAAAAAATTGCATATTTTGAGTAATTGCACCAACTCTTTAGCTAATACCAGTATAGCTACGACAGGTTAAGAAGTGCATCCACATACCTTTCTCCAGATATAACACTTTTATATATACACGATAACAATGCTATGCAAAATGAGTAACTATGCCTCAACTTATCTAATACATAGTTTCGCCCTTAACTAAGCACTTAACTACTGCTGAACTTTCGTAGGTTAAGTAGCATGTTTTGATATGAAGCACTCAATGTTATCGCAATTCATCTCAACTTATGAACCATTTCTGTGAGGTAATGTTAAACAAGCTGTCCTGGATGGGGGATAGGGTGTCGATCACAAATCGTACAAACCAAATTGTAGTACAATTTGTACTTGTTGTTTCTCCAACAACCATTAATAGAGACACCACAAGGAATGACTAGACAGGGAAACAGAATAATGTAGGTCATTAGATTGCTGGCCTTATGGTCATAAATCTTTTGAGTAGGAGTTGCGTGTGCATATTTCGAAATCGTCCAAATAGAACACTTTAAATATCAAAACATTGTTCTGAATGGCTGTTTTGTTACTCAAATGTTTTGTGATCCCAAAGCCATGTCTGGTTTAAGCTCTCATCCAAAATTTAATTGAAATACATGTACATAAACGTTAGAGAAAACCGAATGGGCAGTCAAGACAGAATAATCCACAGACACATATCTAACATTGTACATAAAACACAGAGCGAAGACAAACAAAACGAAAATACAACGACGAAAACTAAAATGACGAGTAACACGGACCACATAAAAAATCGAAGGTGAAATTTTGTTTTATTCAAATTTTGACTCGCTGATAAATAATCTCGTGTAAACCCTATCAATATCACTCGCCATCACATGTAATATTTTAGATGGATAAAGATCCAGATGTACGATTGGACAAGCTGTTTGTGGTAGGCGAGGTCATGCCAGTTGAGGTCAGTTGTCTTTCTTTTACATTTATTATTCAATGCTTTAGAAGTAAGAATTGTGTCAATAAAACTGAATAGTACAGACCACGTACACAAGTTCGTCATCTTTGTTAATAAAAAGGAATATGGCCATGTTATGATCTCTGAATTTTACAACATAGGCACCAATCTAGCCCACTTATAATGAAATTTTAGGGGGGACATGAACTATCTTCAGTAAATCTAGACTTGATATATACTCAAACGGATTGATGGGGATAAATATTCTGTTCAATAAAATCGATATCGTAATTAAAGAACTGGAATGTATATAGGAGGAAATGGGATAGGCCTATGGACTAATGTTTTAATTGCCACATGTTCAATGTGAGATGAACATTATCTCCCACTTTACTTGTGGCATTAAAACATTATTAATTTAATTTATAGAGTTGAAAAAGTTATGTTTACATGTAAGGAGAGAGACATTCCATATACATGTGACGCTACATTACGTCACGTCATGAGACATTCTATATACACGTGACACTACATTACGTCACGTATACACGTGACACTACATTACATCACGTATACACGTGACACTACATTACGTCATGCATACACGTGACACTACATTACGTCACGTCATAAAGGCAAGTTGTATATTCAATTTGATATGGTCCACACAACTAGTGGATGGCTCTATCGGAGGGGTTGTCTCCTGTGTTGAAAGTAGGTCTTATTTTTAAACCCCAGAGTGTGAACACATATAAAACTTGTATTTAATATGGATGTAAATGAACTTGAGAGACTATCCATTTCACACTTAGACAGACACAAATTAAAGTAAAGGACCAGTGCCATTATTTGCTGTTATACATTTTTTAGAGTCACAGTAGGGTGTTCAATTAAGAAATAAATCATGGAAGCCGGAATGTGTTTTGAGTTTTAACATGGATTGGTGGATATTAGTATTGTATCCCGAGAATTTACTAATATCCGCCAATCCATGTTAAAACTCAAAACACATTCTGGCTTCCATGATTTATCTTGATTCTGATATGTCTAAGAGTACAAATACGGTAGTATACTTTGATTGGAAGACGGTAATTTATATTTATATTTATGTTTGCGGAAAATGTCGCACACAATTTATGCTGCCAATGGAAAAGTCAGTCACATTCACCGGCGCGAATGAGATTACACTATCGATAAATCGCTCGTTTGTTTACAAACCGAAAGAAGGACGTCATGTTAGAATAACGAACACAACCCATCATCTAAAATGAGAGTGAAACAGTTCTTTGCCGGCAGTTGAACGGAACTCGTTACAATTTTTCATTCTATTGTGCTGCCAATCTGACAAACTATATATAAATAGTATCTTTACTGACATGTATAATAATTGCAAATATCTATATACAATTTTATTTTGACCTGCTCTATAGGTGGCCAAAGCAAGAAAGCATGTCTCTGTCCCATTTCACCATCAACACAAATATTTCTTTATAGGTAAGTAATTGTTTTATTTCGTGACCACTTTTATTCTAGAAGATTTGGATCGATTATCATTATTTCTTGCACTATGTAAACATATATAGTAAACTAAAACTCATATATAACATCGGATTGTTGACCTGAATATGATGCAAGATAAAATATGCATGTTTACCTTTGACATTTCATGATTCAACATGGACAGTAGTTATTTTCCGAAATGCACATGTCGTGTCGTGACATCTGCTCGGCATTGCAATAAAGTCGGTCACTTGTTTTGATTTACAATTCTCGTGCAGCACGAGCCAGATGTCATCATTCTGTGTATTCACAGTGTACATAAACACAGAGGGAATTCTTTTAAACTTCAAAATTACAAGATGAGATTAAAACAGATAAGATTGAATTGAATAAATTCCATGCAAATAAAAAAGATCCTTTTTACTAATGTCTTTTTTTCCTGATCATTATGCTTGTTAAATATGTTTTAAGCGATGGTATTTCCCAAGCATTTTTACCTTTCCGGGTTGTTGATGTAATCGTCATCACAGATCATGACCTTTTCTGGAATGTAAGCGGAGCAAATTGTATTTTAAAATACTTTGAAAATATGATGATTAATAATTCAGATTCCACCATTTTCTAGAAAATGGCTGATTTTACCGGGAAAATACATATAAGTGCTCTCCGTTAGTCACAAAATGGCAGATTATTTTGCATTTTCACTGTTGCTTTAATAACAAATATACCCCTTACTTCTTGGGGTAATGAAATGATATTCAGAGAGAAGATAGAAAAATTATTAATTTAACAGCAATAATCAAAATATATAGTATAAATTGAACAGAGAATTGAATTAAACCAGACAGAACAATGAGATTATCTGGCATCAGCAAAACTGTATTGTTACCACTCTGATAATAAATGTGATTGAAATAAACAGAAATCAGTCATTAATTGTTTTACAAAAATATGGCAGTATGTAGTCAGTCTAATATATTGCATTGACAAAAACAAAAATACCAAATTCACTGGATTAAATATTTTATTATATGGGTAAGCAAGTTCAATGTTTGCATCAAATAATTAATTTTTAATACTTTAATTTCAAACTATTTAAAAAAACATCTTTTGAAATTTTTCAGACAAAACAATTACACAGAAAAAGCTAAAATACTATACTTTCTTAATCTGGATTACTTTTTAAGTTTGGTTGGCCTATGACAAAATCACGTGATTTATTTACCACTGACTGGCCTTATGTGACGTAATATGATGCCATTTGGAAAAAGGGTAGTAAACTAATATGGGTCAGTGTGTCATTGTTATCGATTTTTTTTCCATGGAACTTTACACATGTGTGAGTAAGAATAGACGAGGAACATAATTAAAAAGACAAAATGTTTACTTTTCAAACATGAAAAAAATAATCAAACATTATGCAATGACTGGTCGACTTATTGTCACACAGGGATATTATCTGCTGCGGTGACTGCTTTTTAGTGATGGTTATGGATTTTGCACTCTTAAATATGTTTTCCTTTTCTTGGTTACTAATATTTCAGCAAAAAAGAATCTTTATGAGATGTTATTTATCTGAATGCCTATTTACTTTATAAATATCGTTAGAGAAAACCAAAGAGGCAATCAAGAATGGACATTCCAGAGACACGGGCAACATTGGACATACAAGACACAGGATGAAGACAAACAAGCAAAAAACAAAAAAAACACAACACACAAAACTAAGAATATGAGCAACACGGACCCCATAAAAAACCAAGGTACTCATGAAGTTTATCAGTTCCTGCTTTTTATAAGACACCTTCTGAGCTACTCATATAATTAACTAATAAATTCTTGTCTCTGATAGAGGAAAGAAAATGTTATGTAAAGAGGAGAAGATCAATTGTCATTTCAGATATGGATATTTCGTAATGGTCAACCAGATCGTGATGACGACCATACAATTTTTGTAGCCATGACTTCAACCTAGGATCGAACAACGAAGCCTTATTTGAGTAGCTTTTGCGTAAGCAGCAGAGCTCTGTCCAGAAAATCTGGACAAAATCCCTTGAATAACGTATAAGTGTGATTCTTGGATATCATTGATATTATTTTATATTATTTCTCTCTTTATATTTTTGATGTAAAATAATTAAAGAGGGATAATCCAGGTTGCTAATACCATATTTGAGGAAATATTATGTTCAAAAATTTATATTATAAACATGCGAGCATTGACACAATTTAAAGATCTATGTTGAATTTAATAGTTTTTCATCAACCATTGACCAATTGATTTATTATATTTTTAACAGTTGGGCCACCATTATTGTTTCCAGTTTATTTCTTCATAACATGTTTGAGACATATTTACACCAGAAGGCTATGGCTGGTAAGTATTTTGGTAATTGATTTTAAATGTGTTTGCGATTCACCTCACCTCAACCATCCTCTTCACCCCTAGTGGTGCATAAGGCCATAATGCACTACCTCAATTTGTCCCTGTCTTTGGATACTGTTTTTGCCCTTGCCCTTCTGTTCATATCTGTCTCTACCATCCTTCTCCATGTTGTTTTTTTAGTCATTCAACTTTACGTTTTCTTTTAGGTTGAAAGGTCAATGCTGTTGTACAAATCCTGTTGTCCATATTAAGACATGGCATTTTCATCTCCATCTTTTTTGCATGATAATTTAACTTGCTTTCGCTTATGCTCCAGATAATACATATAGTTTGCTCATATCACGACCAATGTACATGTGTGTGTTGAAAATCGTATTGATTGATCAGAACTTTTCAACCCTTTGTTATGATCTTGTCTCATCCGATCTTGTAACCTGACATAAATTGGGTATTTTTAAAAAAATGTGCATTTTTCTGTCTCACATGATTATCTGATGGAAAATAACTAATTTCAGATACTTCTTTCAACAAATAGTTACTCATGCACATAATAAATGATTTACATAGGTACAAGTGCTGCTCAAGCTAATCTTTTGACAACTTTTATAAATTTTTATTGTCCAAATAGTTTACATGTCCATTGTCTCACGAGTGCTTTCTTACAGAAAAATAATTCATTACTGTTTTCTTTCTCTGAATTTTGACCTCAAATTATATTTCTGTATTATAGGAAAACAAGTAAGCATATTTCATATCAAAATACACATTTGTTATATTGGAATACATGTATATAGTTTTTTTTCTCACTTTTGTGCTTGTCTCACAAATTTGTGTCAACTACGTAACACAGTACTATAATGCATTGTAAAAATATTTCCTTTGATCATACCAACTTACCTTGATGTTTGCCACTAACGCCACATCCCATTAAGAATATGGCTACACAAGTACCTTGAAATTCAAGTCAAAGGAACAATTTAATATAATTCGGTAAGTCTTACTAGATGCGCATAAATTGTACATGTCCATTTTGTAACAGGCAAAAAAAATATAAATGTAGCTTTTTAAAAAAAACCTTTCAACCAATAAAAACAGAATAAAGTTTTGTTTCTATAGTATGGACAAAATTTCTGGTCCAGTGGTATAAGAAGCAAGTATTGATGAATCAAGGAAAAAACTTCCACTATGTAACTGTCCACTACATAACAGTCATTATTGTTATGTAGTGGACCAACGTCGTTACGTAGTTGACAATATAATGCCATATCTTCACAAATATTTAAAAAAAATGTTTAACTGATGTGATTGATAAATACAACATATTTTATTGTGAATTTCGTATATTAGGAAAAAAACATATACGGTACTATTTTTATTCAAATACAGTAGATTTAGTCCCCTACATAAAACTGACGTTCCACCACATAATTCTATATCAGCTACGTAACGGTCATATTTTTAATATATATTTTGGGAAATATTGTTGTAATGTACTTGATTCTTTACGTAAATGTAAGGAGTGTAATGGAAATTATCTTAAAAACCTTTTTGGGATTTCCCGAAGGTTTTATAAATACAGTTTAGATAAAGCACATAGATTTTCATTAAAAAATTTAAGTTGCTGGGTGTAAACATATATTTTTAACGGATGATAATCATTTGGCAGCAGAAAATGACTCAAATATATAACAAACAATATAATTCACTAATTGGCGAGAAAAGATATTAAATGTAATGGTATTTTGTATAGTGTTTATACCAAAATGTGATGTGTTATGTGGGGGACAAAAAGTGAATATGCCTTGAACTCTTTATTCTTAAAATTTCATTTATTGTTGTCATTAAGATTGCATATTTGTTTTTTCATTTCCACAATGTCTACAGAGTTGATATATTTCAATAAAATTGTGTTATGAATATAATGATTTTTTTTTAATGTACTGTCTGAAATATGCAATTTTTTTTAAAAAGACCCATTTACTACACGAAATTCACGTAATAGAATGTAAATGTAGTTTTAATATATCATCACCTTTCATTTAACATATATTGTCCAATATCAGCCTCTAGACAGAATATGAAGGTTACTAGTTGTACATTAGCGATAACTTGACTCATGTTCCTTATCAATTTGATATTGTACAGAAACATAATGATTCTGGTCTTTCTAGAAATCCTAAAGGCTATCAAAGAAATAAACCATCAAACGAGAAATGCATGTCATTTATGAACTGAATGCAATCTTTTGTAGTTTTACTCCATCAACGCATTTACAACCCTATAAAAGTACAAAAATTGTATTCGATGCTTATAATTACATTTTAAAATGATTAAATACAATTAAAATCATTATTATTTTTTGTAATATTCCACATTTACAAATAGTCTCCTGTGGTTTGTGTGGTTGAATGGTTGTTGTTTTTTGCCCTTCAATGACTGATGGAGTTTCAATTCCGAAGTCACTCTAATTATTAAATTTTGATTGACAATGCAATATTTTACTAAATAAACTACTTTTTGTAATAATTTATTTGTGCTAACATGTGGCCATATTTGAAATTTTATGAGAATGTTATTATTTTTATGGACTGAGAAATTGTTTTGCGAGTTATGGGTCTTGCGAAGTCATGTTGTCAACATTCGTATTGTTCATATGTAGCTTTAATGTATAGCTATAGGCAAGATTATTCCACACTGAATTTTGACTTTATTGCGGGCTTAATTTGTCACGTACATTAACAATCATAAAAGCTAGAGTCTCATTTGTGCTACATTCTTATTTAAATGGTTCGAACATGTCATTTTGAAAGGCATGTACAATTATATAAAAATAACATGCAATAACTAAGATTGTAACATGGATACATTATTTTCCTTTGATCTTTTATACCAGAATGTAAGCAACAGCTAAGAACTATGAAATAATTCATGCAGATAGGAGATAAATCTGGGCTGTAGTTTTATTATTCTCAGACAGCCGTGCAATAATCAATGACCTAGATGTGATATTGCATGACCACATGCTACAAATAATTTATACCACTGTTTTCCGAGTTTAATGGCTAAACAAGCTCACACTTCTCGTTCGATGTTTAACTCGGAAAAATTGTTTTTGACATTTGCTTCACTGGGTTTGGTACTGCTTTGACAACTATTTTACCTATTTTGTTCCAGTATTGTTATAAATACTGTTATAGTGACAGCCGGAACTTTTGAGCCGTAATGAAAGCGGGAGGTTTAGCTCTTTAAAATCTGATTCAACCCACCATTTCTTTAGAAATGCCTGTACCAAGTCAGGGTCATTACGGTTTTTACAGTTTTCGGTTGTTGACTGATTTTGTCTGTTTATATACTTATGAGTTTTGACTTTCCCTTTGTAAGATTGTTCGGAGTTCGGTAATTTTGTTATTACCCTTAATTATTATAGATATTATTAATTTCTTACAAATAGGTATTTCATTTTGAAAGGTATTCATTTAACAATAACATGTACTAACAAAGATATATTTTTACAAATAGGATGGATTTTTGACGGTTGTCTTCTTTTTCAAGTTTTTCTACTTTTTGGTACCAATGGTTGGATGGGGATGGGCTATCTTCTACTACGAGGCTTTCAGGTGAGATTATAGGTGGATATTTGTGTATATTCTTCTGAGATACATTGTAGTGTGAAACATTTTATACGTCGTGTAGCCCCAAGTCTCAGCCAGTTCAGAAACCGGGTACAGAGCCGGTCATAAGCCAATTGGATCAATTACTTTCAATTGGGAACCGTGCTGGAATTATCTACCCTCGGCTGTTCAAGTACTCACAACAACACACTGCAGGTTTTACAGAGAAAAATTGGGCCCCGCACCTCACAAGGCGCCCTGCCAGGAATGACATCTGCTAATAAACATTATCGAACTATATCATGTGAACAGTTCATAATCAGTCGATATCCATTTAGTTCCCAACTGCAATCAGTTCACATAGCAAATGAACAATTTTTGGAACAGACATGCTTAGTTATTTCATGTAACAGTCCGTTCCTGGTATGGTTCGAATGTACAATATAGCTGCCATATTATAGGAGATTATATTCGATACAGTTTAATGTGTTGTCCTTATTTGATTATTGTTGCAGGGTATTGGAGTCCATCTGGTTTACATGGGTTGCACAAGCTAACCATATACCTATGAATATAGAATATGATGCTGAGAATCCTTGGTTGAAACTTCAAATAGTAGCCACTTGTGATATTGAAAAATCATTTTTCAACGACTGGTTTACAGGACATCTAAACTTCCAGATAGAGCACCAGTAAGATAAGTCACTAATACATATTTTTCTGACAGATGGGTTGCAAAATGCTAACAATTGAAGATTCCCCTCCCCCAAAAAATAACTAGTCAAATACAACACAAAAACATTTGTGTATGCAATGTATACAATAATTTGTTTATTACAAACTGGTAAGTACCCATAAACTTGTTTTTCTTTAGCAATCACTTCATTTTACCATATTACAGTTACTATGTTTAGTGGATTGGATTGTATTATTGGTGTTAAATGACACAACAATATATCAGTTATCATGGCGATCAGTTTTGTTAGTGTGGTAGAGCATTTAATATGTTGACTTTTTCCTGTCAAACATCATAATGTATACAAGATCTATGCCCACATTATTTTAGAAATTTATGATCTAGCTTTCCTCGTTCATGACTTATCACTGGGTTTGTAACTAGATTAACACGACGGGTGTCACTAGTGGAGCAGGAACTACTTACTCTTCCTGAGTACCTGAGTTCACCCCAGTTTTTAGTGGGGTTCGTGTTTAACTCGATCTTTAGTTTTATGTGTATGTTTGTAGATCGTTGTTTGTCCTTTTGTACTTTTTCTTTTGACCATTGTGTTGTCTGTTCTTCTTCGATATACTGATTCTGATTGCCCCTTTGGTATCTTCAAACTCTTCTTATACTTCATTGTACAGGAAACATATATTTATCTGAATTATTATCTTTTCAGCTTGTTCCCAACAATGCCTCGTCATAACTTGTACAAGATCCAACCTTTAGCAATATCTCTTTGCAAGAAACACGATATTCCGTTCATTATAAAGCCACTGATGACATCTTTTGTAGATCTAGTCAAGTAAGTAATAATAGGTTACATCAAATTATACTATTCTGTTTAGACCCTTTGGTTTTCTTGCTCACAAAAACTTTAAATTATTTGACTTTCCAATCGTTTGACAATGAGCGTACCTGATGAAGGTTGTTCAAGAAATTCATCATGCAAACTAAAATTAGATATACAGGTTTTATTTTTAATATGCATTCTGGTTGATTAATTGCTATTTAACATCAAGTAAGCAGAATTTGAGTTATATTCACGACGAGACCAAGTTCATAAGTATGGCACTGGGATGGATCTATGTGCGGAAAAATAACTATAATTATATGTACACAAAATTATTTCTTTGTACATTTTGTCACCATTTTAATCACAAAAAAACCTCATACAAAAATAAATGTTAATGTTTTTATTTACATTATACCTTGGCTATGCCATAGAATAACTTTATGGAATATTTTTCCAGTAACTGATTGTTGGAGCAATTATAGTCTTTCTTGTACACTATTGATTAAAATAAATCTGTTCCTTTAACCATATTGTAGTTTTATAGTTAAAATAAGGTACCATATCAAGATTTTAATTTCATCCTAATAACAACTAATTATCTTATTTCATAGGAGTCTCAAGCACTCTGGAGAGTTGTGGAATGCTGCATACCACGCCCATCATTTGTCATGACGACGTGTTTATTAATTAAGACTTATATAATGGTGTCCACATACTGGTGCACTTGTAGATGTCCGTATATTCTATTTTTTTCTAATTTATTTTTTACACCATGCATAATTTAGCAATAGTATATAATAAACACAGTAACAGACTTTTTATTGTTGTTTCTTAATGAGCCAGTGATTGAAGCAGAAAGCAATTTTCGTTCTGTCGTTTTCCTACCATCCACAAACATCTAACAACACCCTGTATCGGTTTCACAACTTGTACTCTTTCCTTCACATTCGGAATTTCTCTATCTGCTTAATAAAACAGTTATGCTAATCGATAACTAAAATTATGTAAAACTTGTCGTTGATTGATTGCTTTAAGCGTAAACATCGATACCGAATAATGATAGTGGATCACCAGCTTACTAAATAAAGAAAGATACAGCAAACATCTAATTTGGATTGGGAAGCGAAAAATGAATGAACCAAACACAGACTAAAAACTAAAGTTAAGACAGTCTTAATTGCTTTTTTAGCTCACCTGGCCATAGGCCATGTGAGCTTTTGTCATGGGTAAGTGTCCGTCGACCGTCCGTCCGTCCATATAGCTTTTCACATTTAACTCTTCTTCTCTGAAACCGCTGAATAGATTTCAACCAAAATTGCCATAAATGTTCATTGGATGGTCCTCTACCAGATTTGTGTTTTTGGTGCTGATTTGAAATCCAAAATGGCTGCCAGGGTCCATAATGTGTTCTCATTGGCTGAAATTTTAAAAATCTTCTTATCAGAAACCACCAAGCCAATTGAATGTGACTTTGCAGGAATGATCATTGGATGGTCCTGTACTAAATTTGTGAATCGTTTGCCGATCGGAAATTCAAGATGGCTGCCATGACTCGACTTTGTTTTAACATAGGATCCTATGGAAAAAATGTTTAAAAGTCTTCTCCTCTGAAACCAGTAAGTCAATTTAAAGCAAACATGGCATGAATGGTCCTTAGGTGGTCAACTTTCAAAATTATGTACTATGACCCCGACCTCCATCCAAGATGGCTGCCATCAGCGGACATTGTTTTAACATAGGACCCTATGGGTAAAATGTTTAATTTTTTTCCCTCTGAAACCAGTAAGCCAATTTAAAACAAACATGGCATGAATGGTCCTTAAATGGTCAACTTTCAAGATTATATCCAGTGACCCAGACCTCCATCCAAGATGGCCGCCATCAGCGGACATAGTTTTAACACAGGACTCTATGGGAAATATGTTTAAAAATCTTCTCCTCTGAAACCAGTAGGCCAATTTAAAGCAAACATGGCATGGTTGGTCCTTAAGTGGTCAATTTTCAAAATTGTGTCCGGTGACCCTGACCTCCATCCAAGATGGCCACCTTCAGCAGACATATTTTTAGCATTGGACCCTATGGGGAAAAATGTTTTAAAATCTTCTCTGATGAAACCAGTCAGCCAATATAGCAAGCATGTCATCGATGGTCTTTAGGTGGTCAACTGCCAAAATTGTGTTCAGTGACCCCGATCTCGGTCCAAAATGACCGCCGTCATAGTTTTAACATAGAACATATGGGAAAATTGTTTAAAAGTCTTCTCTGAAACCAGTCAGCCAATTTAAAGCAAACATGGCATGGATGGTCCTTGGGTAGTATACTTTCAAAATTGTGTCCGGTGACCACGACCGCCATCCAAGATGGCTGCCATGAGCAGACATAGTTTTAAAATACATTGTAAAACCCTATGGGATTTGAATAGTAAAACTTAGATGTATTCGGCATGCAGACATTCTTAAGAGGGCTTATTTATGTCACCTGAGCCTCTAGTTCTTTTCTTTCAACAGCGCAGTCACCACGATGTTTTCAATGATATATGTAGTGCATGCTCTAATGTTGGTGTCTGATGACCCCAAATTTTTTTTTTATAAACGATACATTTCTGTATACAATGCGAGATAACTCTATGTTTTTTTTTAAAATAGTTTGGAAATCCAGTATGTCAGTTATAGGTTGCACGTAGCATTCGTTTTCGTCTTAATGAATATGATGCACCTCATTTTTCACTGGGGTAAAGCTGATGACCGCAACTGTAATTACGGTCATCCCAAGATGGCTGACGTGGAATCGGGTAAGAATCTTTTTTGTCGATTAAATTGTTTCGATAATGTATTTTAAATGGCACATGCATTGGTACAATAGTAATCTATGAACTTATCACAAGGAAATCACAAATTACGACTGAAAAATGTATATGAAAGAGAAAATCTGATATTAAAAAATCGCTAAGATGACCGTAACTGAAAACTGAGATGACCGTAATTGCACAGCCGAATTATGATCAGTTACGGTCATCTTAGCGATTTTTTAAAATCGGATTTTCTCTTTCATATACATTATGTATATGTATGTGTATATATTGTTTACCAAACATCTAAACATCTGAGTATAAATAAATAAAATATAAAAATTACCGTCAACATCATTGTTGGTCCTGACGGTCTGACGGAACACAGACCACTGCCGGACACTCCATGATCCTTACAAAAGAATCCGTTCATTAATAAAATTTAAATTTTGCATCTTTTAGCCAAAAATATTAATTTATATTAAAAAATAATTTATTTTATTTTTTTGGAGCCGATTTCTTCTTCCTTGTCAATATCCACGTAAATATACTATCGATGCATATCCACGTAAATATACTATCAATGCATAAATATACTATCAATGCATAAACATGTTAATGTTTATGCATTGATAGTATATTTACGTGAATATTGACAAGGCCCTGTGTTCCGTGTACAGAGTGTACTCATCACTACCAACAGATAATTTCGTTAAATTAGCTAGACCGAAAAGGAACATCAAAGCAAAACATTTTAAAGATCATATAACATCAAATATAGTAGAGAAACGTACATGCAATAATACAAAAGGACTCGAATTACCGGACTACAAGAAACAGCAGTACCAACATTCTTTCTTTGTGGACACTGTAATTCATTGGAACCATCTGCCAAACAGTGTCGTGCATGCAAATTCCTTAGAAGCATTTAAGACCGCTCTAAGGAATCAGCGCCAATAAAGACCGCCATCGGCGCTCTCTCTTACCCGTTGTATAAAAACCATAGTTGGGTTCTACAACGTACCAGATACAGATACAGATCATTGAGCGTTATACTCCAGCGTGACAGTCAAGATAAAAGCCCCGGAGGGCAATATTTACAGTTAAAATCAGACGGGAATCTTGTCTACACGGTCATGAACTGGGCAGGTGGTAAGTTGCCCAGTGTGTCCCTGAACTCCTCCACGGAACTGGCTGTTGTTGCTGCCGATGGAAGGTTGTTCCATTCCCGGATAGATCTTGGGGAAAAAGGAGTTTCAGTAGACATCCTTCCTGGTTGATGGAATCCGGAAGGTATTCTGACCTCTAGTCCTGGAGTCTGATGGAAGAAGATATGCTTCTGCTGGAATAGCCACTAGGTTATGCTGAATTTTAAATAGCAAAAGGAGGCGGATCTTAACTCTCCTAATCTGGAGTGGTTCCCATCCATGTTGGGTTATCATCTGAGTGACACTTCCTGGCTGTCTGTCTGTGTAATTCTTAGTGGTAAATCGTGCCGCTCGTCTCTGTACCTTTTCTAGTTGGTTAATTTGCCCGGTGTTATAGGGGTCCCATATAGATGCGGCATATTCCAAGGTTGGGCGAACTATAGCTTCATAGGCTCTGGCTCGTGCTGATGTTTTGCACCCTCTAAGATTTCGTTTGAGGAAGCCTAGTGTCCTATTTGCTCTCGCTGTGATGTTGTTGATATGGTCATCCCATCTTAGGTACTTGCTGGAGTCAACAACATCAAGTTGACTTTCATTTTGAGGCCGTTTTGACTTGGGGTCGATTTGACCTGGGGCCGACGCCGATTTGACTGGAAATCATGCAAAATATATAACTGCCATTGGTTTGAACTACGGTGCTTAACGCCACTTTTAACAATATTTCAGTTATATCATGGCAGTCAGTTTTATTGGTGGAGGAAACCTCAGTACCCATAATCTTGCATCGAGTACACCTCTCCTGAGTGGGATTCAACATTAGTGGTGATAAGCACTGATTGCATAGATAGTTGAAAATCCAACTACCATATGATCACGACCATGACTGCCCTAATTGAAATATTACCCGAGTTTCAGGTGATTTTCTTTGTGAAAAGAGGTAATCAGAAAACTTAAATCGAAAAAGTAGACAACACAATGTTCAAAAAGAAAAAAAAGACAAATAGACAAACCTCACTAAAAACCGGGATGGCATTTAAGTGTTTCGGAAACGTAAGCAGTATCTGGTGATTTAACGAGGAAAGAATGACGAAATTGTGAAAAATGGCACATGTTCGTGGTCATCTGTGCACAGCTATTTCATAAAGATCAACCAAGTCATGATGCTTTAATCTTAACCACAATAACCCTTGGTTCTGTATAGCTTCATTGTCAGCACAAACTCTCTATCTAGGAATTCCAGATAAGAAATAAAAGTTCTGTAATATCGTATCACCTGAGAATCATATACTGGATACCACGCCAACCAGGTGGATGCTTGGATGTTGCTACAAATAAAGCTCACAATATATGCGAAAATTGAAATAATCTCTTTTGTTGTCAAGTTTCGTTCTTAACCGGCTATGAATGTCAATTTCTAGGTGTTAGTCCATGTATGAAGTCGAACTAGCTGTATCTGTATAATTCTCTATGTTATGATGCATCAACATAGTCACCATAGGTTGTATTATTTAGTAAAAGGATATCTTCTATAGTGGATGGTGAAATTACAGAACCAATTACAGAGGATGTGATTTGAAATTCCGACAATCTTTTTAAATGTACAAACAACAAATTTGTTGTCCATTCAAAACGTAAGCATTTTAATGATGTTGGTTTCAGAGAACTATTTGTTTTACAAAATAATTGATCCCTTCAGATGGTGTTTGTGTCGTTTAGAAGTAACACTATGGGTGTTACTGGTGGAGCAGGAACTACTAACCTTTCAGGAGCACCAGAGTTCACCCCCGCTGTTTACTGGGGTTCGTGTTGCTCAATCTTTATTTAGGACCCTATGGGAAATTACCATAAAAATCTTCTTGTTTGAAACCATTTGCCCAATAAGAACTAAATTTTGATGAAATAGTCATTGGATGATTCTCTTCCAAAAATGTGTCCGGCGGTTCGGCCCTTCGACCAAGATGGCCCCCACAGCCGATTTTAGCTTAACATAGGACCCTATGGGAAATTCACCTAAAAATTTTCTTCTCAGAAACCACTGGGCCAATTGCAACCAAACTTTGGTGGAATGGTCCTTTGATGGTCCCCTTCCACAATTGTGTCCGGTGATCCTAACTTCCAACCAAGATGGCCGCCAAGCTAAAAATAGAAAAAAGGGGGATGAAATTAAAAAATAAAACTTCTCTGAAATGACTGAGCAAATCTCAACCAAATTTTGCTGAAATGATCCTTGGGTGGTCCCCTTCCAAAATTGTGTCCGGCACTTCAGACCTCCGAACAAGATGGCCGCTACAGCCGAACTTAATTTAACATAGGACTCTATGGGAAATTCCCATAAAAATCTTGTTTGAAACCATTTGCTCAATAAGAACTAAATTTTGATGAAATATTCATTGGATGGTTCTCTTCCAAAGATGTGTCCGGCGGTTCGGCCCTTCGACCAAGATGGCCCCTACAGCCGAACTTAGCTTAACATAGGACCCTATGGGAAATTCACATAAACATCTTCTCATCAGAAACCACTGGGCCAATTGCAACCAAACTTTGGTGGAATGGTCCTTGGATGGCCCTCTTCCACAATTGTGTCCGGTGTACCCGACTTCCAACCAAGATAGCCGTAAAGCTAAAAATAGAAAAAAGGGGGATGAAATTTGAAAAAAAATCTTCTTCTCTGAAACTACTGAACCAATCTCAACCAAACTTTGCTGAAATGATCCTTGGGTGGTCCTCTTCCTAAAATGTGTCCGGCATTTCAGACCTCCGATCAAGATGGGCGCCACAGCCGAATTTAATTTAACATAGGATCCTATGGGAAATTGCCATAAAAATCTTCTTGTCTGAAACCATTTGCTCAATAAGAACTAAATTTTGATGAAATAGTCATTGGATGGTTCTCTTCCAAAAATAGATCCGGTAGTTCGGCCCTTCGACCAAGATAGCCCCCACAGCCGAACTTGGCTTAACATATAGGACCCTATGGGAAATTCACATAAAAATCTTCTCCTCAGAAACCACGGGGCCAATTGCAACCAAACTTTGGTGGAATGGTCCTTGGAAGGCTCCCTTCCAAATTTATGTCTGGTGATCCCGACTTCCAACCAAGATGGCCGCCAAGCTAAAAATAGAAAAAGGGGGGGGGAATGAAAACGGAAACCGTGAACGAAAGAAACATTGCAGCTGACTAATTATGTAAACTATCAAAATTAATACACTGGATTTATTGATTTTCGTGGATTGATGGAAAATGCAAATTTGATTGATAATTGAATTTGCGGTTTTGAAATGTCGTTCATGTCTTTCTCGTGGTACAAGTACATGTAACCACGAAAATTGATATCCAGAGAATATTCATATTTAATTTTACATTTCTGTCCTGGATGTATCGCGCTTATTATTTCATTCAATAATTCGGGGGTCTTCGTGGTCGCCGTTGTATGGTAGTTGGAGTTACAACAACCTATGCAATCAGTGCCCATCACCACTAAATTTGTGAGTTCGAATGCCGCTCATGGCGAGATTTACTCGATACAACATATACAAGTTTTTTAGTGATTTGCGGCAGGTCGGTGGTTTTATTCGGGTACTCCGGTTTCCTCCACCAATACAACTGACCGCCACTATATAGCTGAAATATTGTTGAAAGTGGCTTTAAATATCATAACCCCAACACTAGCCCTATTCAATTAATATTTTTACCTCAAGTTGCAAAACGTACGTAAAATTCCATTAACGCTAATGTAATGTTTAAAAGATTAAATTTATTAAAGGGGTTGAGAGGCACTAAATTAGTTTGTCCTTTTACATAGATATTAGTGCTAATTTAAAAATAAATCTCACTTTTTTCCATTTTACTGTGTAGAGTACGTTTGTCCTTGCTTGCGTATAGTGGTGTGCTTTTGTTTTCATGGTTTTGCTTGTCTTCGTCCTGTGTCTTGTGCGACCAATGTTGCCAAATTCTCTGGATTGTCCATTTTTTTTATTGCACCTTTGATGTTCTCTAACGTTTTTTATCTGAATAAAATGTTCATTACACAATTACTGTTAACAAAGTTATATATCTCAAGTGAACAGTATTTTGTACGAAATAGGAAAAATATGAAATGATTTACGCAAAGCGAAGGACCACCTGCGACCACTCCGAACACGCCGTTTTATTTTGGTTCGTGTAGGGTACCTCAGCAGTTCGGAGGCCTACACTAACAATTGGGATCTCTTTGGAAAGGAAAATTACTTGGGTTTCGACTGGTGAAAACATTTTTTGAAAATATTCAGGCGTTCCGAAATTATGATCAATTTAACACGATCACTTAAAAAAATGCAAGCGAGTTCTTCCCCTTCTTCTTCTGTAAGTGCAGAACTCATGGTTGAGTATACTCAAACTGTTCATATGACACAATAAAACTGCCCCCCCCCCCCATGTACAATTAAAATGTCCAGTATATACAATTAAAAACAGAAGTAGTAGTTCTATGGTACAATGGTGGTGTTGGCCTGGGCCTGTCGGAAATCCACCAGGGAAGTCATGCTGGCCAGTTGATGAGGTAATGTGTTCCATGTCCTGATAGCACTCTGGAAGAAGGAATACTGCAGGGTTATTGTTCTGGATAATAGATAAAGTTGTTGTATTATATAGTATCTGTGATAGATAAACTAGATAATAGGTAAAGTTGTTGTATTGTATAGTATCTGTGATAGATAAACTAGATAATAGATAAAGTTGTTGTATTATATAGTATCTGTGATAGATAAACTAGATAATAGATAAACTTGTTGTATTATATAGTATTTGTGATAGATAAACTAGATAATAGATACAGTTGTTGTATTATATAGTATCTGTGATCGATAAACTAGATAATAGAAAAACTTGTTGTTTTATATAGTATCTGTGATAGATAAACTAGATAATAGATAAACTTGTTGTATTATATAGTATATGTGATAGATTAACTAGATAATAGATAAACTTGTTGTATTATATAGTATCTGTGATAGATAAACTAGATAATAGATAAACTTGTTGTATTATATAGTATCTGTGATAGATAAACTAGATAATAGATAAACTTGTTGTATTATATAGTATCTGTGATAGATAAACTAGATAATAGATAAAGCTGTTGTATTATATAATATCTGTGATAGATAAACAAGATAATAGATAAGGTTGTTGTATTATATAGTATCTGTGATAGATAAAATAGATAATAGATAAACTTGTTGTATTATATAGTATCTGTGACAGATCAACTAGATATTAGATAAACTTGTTGTATTATCTAGTATCTGAGATAGATAAACTAGATAATAGATAAAGTTGTTGTATTATATAGTATCTGTGATAGATAAACTAGATAATAGATAAACTTGTTGTATTATATAGTATATGTGATAGATAAACTAGATAATAGATAAACTTGTTGAATTATATAGTATCTGTGATAGATAAACTAGATAATAGATGAAGTTGTTGTATTATATAGTATCTGTGATAGATAAACTAGATAATAGATAAAGTTGTTGTATTATATAGTATCTGTGATAGATCAACTAGATAATAGATAAAGTTGTTGTTTTATCTAGTATCTGAGATAGATAAACTAGATAATAGATAAAGTTGTTGTATTATATAGTATCTGTGATAGATAAACTAGATAATAGATAAACTTGTTGTATTATATAGTATATGTGATAGATAAACTAGATAATATATAAACTTGTTGAATTATATAGTATCTGTGATAGATAAACTAGATAATAGATAAAGTTGTTGTATTATATAGTATCTGTGATAGATAAATTAGATAATAGATAAAGTTGTTGTATTATATAGTATCTGTGAAAGATAAACTAGATAATAGATAAACTTGTTGTATTACATAGAATCTGTGATAGATAAACTAGATAATAGATAAAGTTGTTGTATTATATAGTATCTGTGATAAATAATAAATAAAGTTGTTGTATTATATAGTATCTGTGATAGATAAACTAGATAATAGATAAACTTGTTGTATTATATAGTATCTGTGATAGATAAACTAGATAATAGATAAACTTGTTGTATTATATAGTATCTCTGATAGATAAACTAGATAATAGATAAAGTTGTTGTATTATATAGTATCTGTGATAGATAAACTAGATAATAGATAAACTTGTTGTATTATATAGTATCTGTGATAGATAAACTAGATAATAGATAAAGTTGTTGTATTATATAATATCTGTGATAGATAAACAAGATAATAGATAATATAGTATATGTGATAGATAAAATAGATAATAGATAAACTTGTTGTATTATATAGTATCTGTGACAGATCAACTAGATAATAGATAAACTTGTTGTATTATTTAGTATCTGTGATAGATCAACTAGATAATAGATAAACTTGTTGTATTATATAATTTCTGTGATTGATCAACTAGATAATAGATAAACTTGTTGTATTATATAGTATATGTGATAGATAAACTAGATAATAGATAAACTTGTTGAATTATATAGTATCTGTGATAGATAAACTAGATAATAGATGAAGTTGTTGTATTATATAGTATCTGTGATAGATAAACTAGATAATAGATAAAGTTGTTGTATTATATAGTATCTGTGATATATCAACTAGATAATAGATAAAGTTGTTGTTTTATCTAGTATCTGAGATAGATAAACTAGATAATAGATAAAGTTGTTGTATTATATAGTATCTGTGATAGATAAACTAGATAATAGATAAACTTGTTGTATTATATAGTATATGTGATAGATAAACTAGATAATATATAAACTTGTTGAATTATATAGTATCTGTGATAGATAAACTAGATAATAGATAAAGTTGTTGTATTATATAGTATCTGTGATAGATAAACTAGATAATAGATAAAGTTGTTGTATTATATAGTATCTGTGAAAGATAAACTAGATAATAAATAAACTTGTTGTATTACATAGAATCTGTGATAGATAAACTAGATAATAGATAAAGTTGTTGTATTATATAGTATTTGTGATAGATAATAAATAAAGTTGTTGTATTATATAATATCTGTGATAAATAAACAAGATAATAGATAAGGTTGTTGTATTATATAGTATCTGTGATAGATAAAATAGATACTAGATAAACTTGTTGTATTATATAGTATCTGTGAGAGATCAACTAGATAATAGATAAACTTGCTGTATTATATAGTATCTGTGATAGATCAACTAGATAATAGATAAACTTGTTGTATTATATAGTATCTGTGATAGATCAACTAGATAATAGATAAACTTGTTGTATTATATAGTATCTGTGACAGATCAACTAGATAATAGATAAACTTGTTGTATTATATAGTATCTGTGATAGATAAACTAGATACTAGATAAACTTGTTGTATTACATAGAATCTGTGATAGATAAACTAGATAATAGATAAAGTTGTTGTATTATATAGTATCTGTGATAAATAATAAATAAAGTTGTTGTATTATATAGTATCTGTGATAGATAAACTAGATAATAGATAAACTTGTTGTATTATATAATATCTGTGATAGATAAATTAGATAATAGATAAGGTTGTTGTATTATATAGTATCTGTGATAGATAAACTAGATAATATGTAAAGTTGTTGTATTATATAGTTTCTGTGATAGATAAACAGTATCTGTGATAGACAAACTAGATAATGGATAAACTTGTTGTATTATATAGTATCTGTGATAGATAAACTAGATAATAGATAAACTTGTTGTATTATATAGTATCTGTGATAGATAAACTAGATAATAGATAAACTTGTTGTATCGTATAGTATCTGTGATAGATAAACTAGATAATAGATAACCTGCTGTATTATATAGTATCTGTGATAGATAAACTAGATAATAGATAAATTTGTTGTATTATATAGTATCTGTGATAGATAAACTAGATAATAGATAAACTTGTTGTATTATATAGTATCTGTGATAGATAAACAAGATAATAGATAAGGTTGTTGTATTATATAGTATCTGTGATAGATAAACAGTATCTGTGATAGACAAACTAGATAATAGATAAGGTTGTTGTATTATATAGTATCTGTGATAGATAAAATAGATAATAGATAAACTTGCTGTATTATATAGTATCTGTGATTGATCAACTAGATAATAGATAAACTTGTTGTATTATATAGTATCTGTGATAGATAAACTAGATAATAGATAAACTTGTTGTATTACATAGAATCTGTGATAGATAAACTAGATAATAGATAAAGTTGTTGTATTATATAGTATCTGTGATAAATAATAAATAAAGTTGTTGTATTATATAGTATCTGTGATAGATAAACTAGATAATAGATAAACTTGTTGTATTATATAGTATCTGTGATAGATAAACTAGATAATAGATAAACTTGTTGTATTATATAGTATCTGTGATAGATAAACTAGATAATAGATAAAGTTGTTACATTATATTGTATCTGTGATAGATAAACTAGATAATAGATAAGGTTGTTGTATTATATAGTATCTGTGATAGATAAACTAGATAATATGTAAAGTTGTTGTATTATATAGTATCTGTGATAGATAAACAGTATCTGTGATAGACAAACTAGATAATGGATAAACATGTTGTATTATATAGTATCTGTGATAGATAAACTAGATAATAGATAAACTTGTTGTATCGTATAGTATCTGTGATAGATAAACTAGATAATAGATAACTTGCTGTATTATATAGTATCTGTGATAGATAAACTAGATAATAGATAAATTTGTTGTATTATATAGTATCTGTGATAGATAAACTAGATAATAGATAAACTTGTTGTATAATATAGTATCTGTGATAGATAAACAAGATAATAGATAAGGTTGTTGTATTATATAGTATCTGTGATTGATAAACAGTATCTGTGATAGACAAACTAGATAATAGATAAAGTTGTTGTATTATATAATATCTGTGATAGATAAACAAGATAATAGATAAGGTTGTTGTATTATATAGTATCTGTGATAGATAAAATAGATAATAGATAAACTTGCTGTATTATATAGTATCTGTGACAGATCAACTAGATAATAGATAAACTTGTTGTATTATATATTATCTGTGATAGATCAACTAGATAATAGATAAACTTGTTGTATTATATAGTTTCTGTGATAGATAAACTAGATAATAGATAAACTTGTTGTATTATATAGTATCTGTGATAGATAAACTAGATAATAGATAAACTTGTTGTATTACATAGAATCTGTGATAGATAAACTAGATAATAGATAAAGTTGTTGTATTATATAGTATCTGTGATAAATAATAAATAAAGTTGTTGTATTATATTGTATCTGTGATAGATAAACTAGATAATAGATAAAGTTGTTGTATTATATAGTATCTGTGATAGATAAACAGTATCTGTGATAGACAAACTAGATAATGGATAAACATGTTGTATTATATAGTATCTGTGATAGATAAACTAGATAATAGATAAACTTGTTGTATCGTATAGTATCTGTGATAGATAAACTAGATAATAGATAACTTGCTGTATTATATAGTATCTGTGATAGATAAACTAGATAATAGATAAATTTGTTGTATTATATAGTATCTGTGATAGATAAACTAGATAATAGATAAACTTGTTGTATTATATAGTATCTGTGATAGATAAACAAGATAATAGATAAGGTTGTTGTATTATATAGTATCTGTGATAGATAAACAGTATCTGTGATAGACAAACTAGATAATAGATAAAGTTGTTGTATTATATAATATCTGTGATAGATAAACAAGATAATAGATAATGTTGTTGTATTATATAGTATCTGTGATAGATAAAATAGATACTAGATAAACTTGTTGTATTATATAGTATCTGTGATAGATCAACTAGAAAATAGATAAAGTTGTTGTATTATCTAGTATCTGAGATAGATAAACTAGATAATAGATAAAGTTGTTGTATTATATAGTATCTGTGATAGATAAACTAGATAATAGATAAACTTGTTGTATTATATAGTATATGTGATAGATAAACTAGATAATAGATAAACTTGTTGAATTATATAGTATATGTGATAGATAAACTAGATAATAGATGATGTTGTTGTATTATATAGTATCTGTGATAGATAAACTAGATAATAGATAAAGTTGTTGTATTATATAGTATCTGTGATAGATAAACTAGATAATAGATAAAGTTGTTGTATTACATAGAATCTGTGATAGATAAACTAGATAATAGATAAAGTTGTTGTATTATATAGTATCTGTGATAGATAATAAATAAAGTTGTTGTATTATATAGTATCTGTGATAGATAAACTAGATAATAGATAAAGTTGTTGTATTATATAGTATCTGTGATAGATAAACTAGATAATAGATAAACTTGTTGTATTATATAGTATCTGTGATAGATAAACTAGATAATAGATAAAGTTGTTGCATTATATAGTATCTGTGATAGATAAACTAGATAATAGATAAAGTTGTTGTATTATATAGTATCTGTGATAGATAAACTAGATAATAGATAAACTTCTTGTATTATATAGTATCTGTGATAGATAAACTAGATAATAGATAAACTTGTTGAATTATATAGTATCTGTGATAGATAAACTAGATAATAGATAAAGTTGTTGTATTATATAGTATCTGAGATAGATAAACTAGATAATAGATAAACTTGTTGTATTATATAGTATCTGTGATAGATAAACTAGATAATAGATAAAGTTGTTGTATTATATAGTATCTGTGATAGATAAACTAGATAATAGATAAACCTGTTATATTGTATAGTATCTGTGATAGATAAACTAGATAATAGATAAAGTTGTTGTATTGTATAGTATCTGTGATAGATAAACTAGATAATAGATAAACTTGCTGTATTATATAGTATCTGTGATAGATAAACTAGATAATAGATAACTTGCTGTATTATATAGTATCTGTGATAGATAAACTAGATAATAGATAAATTTGTTGTATTATATAGTATCTATGATAGATAAACTAGAAAATAGATAAACTTGTTGTATTATATAGTATCTGTGATAGATAAACTAGATAATAGATAAACTTGTTGTATTATATAGTATCTGTGATAGATAAACTAGATAATAGATAAACTTGTTGTATTATATAGTATCTGTGACAGATCAACTAGAAATATATAAACTTGTTGTATTATATAGTATCTGTGATAGATCAACTAGATAATAGATAAACTTGTTGTATTATATAGTATCTGTGATAGATCAACTAGATAATAGATAAAGTTGTTATATTATATAGTATCTGTGATAGATAAACTAGATAATAGATAAACTTGTTGTAATATATAGTAAATGTGATAGATAAACTAGATAATAGATAAACTTGTTGAATTATATAGTATCTGTGATAGATAAACTAGATAATAGATAAAGTTGTTGTATTATATAGTATCTGTGATAGATAAACTAGATAATAGATAAACTTGTTGTATCGTATAGTATCTGTGAAAGATAAACCAGATAATAGATACAGTTGTTGTATTGTATAGTATCTGTGATAGATAAACTAGATAATAGATAAACTTGATGTATTATATAGTATCTGTGATAGATAAACTAGATAATAGATAACTTGCTGTATTATATAGTATCTGTGATAGATAAAATAGATAATAGATAAATTTGTTGTATTATATAGTATCTGTGATAGATGAACTAGATAATAGATAAACTTGTTATATTATATAGTATCTGTGATAGATAAACTAGATAATAGATAAGGTTGTTGTATTATATAGTATCTGTGATAGATAAAATAGATAATAGATAAACTTGTTGTATTATATAGTATCTGTGACAGATCAACTAGATAATATATAAACTTGTTGTATTATATAGTATCTGTGATAGATCAACTAGATAATAGATAAAGTTGTTGTATTATCTAGTATCTGAGATAGATAAACTAGATAATAGATAAAGTTGTTGTATTATATAGTATCTGTGATAGATAAACTAGATAATAGATAAACTTGTTGTATTATATAGTATATGTGATAGATAAACTAGATAATAGATAAACTTGTTGAATTATATAGTATCTGTGATAGATAAACTAGATAATAGATGAAGTTGTTGTATTATATAGTATCTGTGATAGATAAACTAGATAATAGATAAAGTTGTTGTATTATATAGTATCTGTGATAGATAAACTAGATAATAGATAAAGTTGTTGTATTACATAGAATCTGTGATAGATAAACTAGATAATAGATAAAGTTGTTGTATTATATAGTATCTGTGATAAATAATAAATAAAGTTGTTGTATTATATAGTATCTGTGATAGATAAACTAGATAATAGATAAACTTGTTGTATTATATAGTATCTGTGATAGATAAACTAGATAATAGATAAGGTTGTTGTATTATATAGTATCTGTGATAGATAAACTAGATAATATGTAAAGTTGTTGTATTATATAGTATCTGTGATAGATAAACAGTATCTGTGATAGACAAACTAGATAATGGATAAACTTGTTGTATTATATAGTATCTGTGATAGATAAACTAGATAATAGATAAACTTGTTGTATTATATAGTATCTGTGATAGATAAACTAGATAATAGATAAACTTGTTGTATCGTATAGTATCTGTGATAGATAAACTAGATAATAGATAACTTGCTGTATTATATAGTATCTGTGATAGATAAACTAGATAATAGATAAATTTGTTGTATTATATAGTATCTGTGATAGATAAACTAGATAATAGATAAACTTGTTGTATTATATAGTATCTGTGATAGATAAACTAGATAATAGATAAAGTTGTTGCATTATATAGTATCTGTGATAGATAAACTAGATAATAGATAAAGTTGTTGTATTATATAGTATCTGTGATAGATAAACTAGATAATAGATAAACTTCTTGTATTATATAGTATCTGTGATAGATAAACTAGATAATAGATAAACTTGTTGAATTATATAGTATCTGTGATAGATAAACTAGATAATAGATAAAGTTGTTGTATTATATAGTATCTGAGATAGATAAACTAGATAATAGATAAACTTGTTGTATTATATAGTATCTGTGATAGATAAACTAGATAATAGATAAAGTTGTTGTATTATATAGTGTCTGTGATAGATAAACTAGATAATAGATAAACCTGTTATATTGTATAGTATCTGTGATAGATAAACTAGATAATAGATAAAGTTGTTGTATTGTATAGTATCTGTGATAGATAAACTAGATAATAGATAAACTTGCTGTATTATATAGTATCTGTGATAGATAAACTAGATAATAGATAACTTGCTGTATTATATAGTATCTGTGATAGATAAACTAGATAATAGATAAATTTGTTGTATTATATAGTATCTATGATAGATAAACTAGAAAATAGATAAAGTTGTTGTATTATATAGTATCTGTGATAGATAAACTAGATAATAGATAAACTTGTTGTATTATATAGTATCTGTGATAGATAAACTAGATAATAGATAAACTTGTTGTATTATATAGTATCTGTGACAGATCAACTAGAAATATATAAACTTGTTGTATTATATTGTATCTGTGATAGATCAACTAGATAATAGATAAACTTGTTGTATTATATAGTATCTGTGATAGATCAACTAGATAATAGATAAAGTTGTTATATTATATAGTATCTGTGATAGATAAACTAGATAATAGATAAACTTGTTGTAATATATAGTAAATGTGATAGATAAACTAGATAATAGATAAACTTGTTGAATTATATAGTATCTGTGATAGATAAACTAGATAATAGATAAAGTTGTTGTATTATATAGTATCTGTGATAGATAAACTAGATAATAGATAAACTTGTTGTATCGTATAGTATCTGTGAAAGATAAACCAGATAATAGATACAGTTGTTGTATTGTATAGTATCTGTGATAGATAAACTAGATAATAGATAAACTTGATGTATTATATAGTATCTGTGATAGATAAACTAGATAATAGATAACTTGCTGTATTATATAGTATCTGTGATAGATAAAATAGATAATAGATAAATTTGTTGTATTATATAGTATCTGTGATAGATGAACTAGATAATAGATAAACTTGTTATATTATATAGTATCTGTGATAGATAAACTAGATAATAGATAAGGTTGTTGTATTATATAGTATCTGTGATAGATAAAATAGATAATAGATAAACTTGTTGTATTATATAGTATCTGTGACAGATCAACTAGATAATATATAAACTTGTTGTATTATATAGTATCTGTGATAGATCAACTAGATAATAGATAAAGTTGTTGTATTATCTAGTATCTGAGATAGATAAACTAGATAATAGATAAAGTTGTTGTATTATATAGTATCTGTGATAGATAAACTAGATAATAGAAAAACTTGTTGTATTATATAGTATATGTGATAGATAAACTAGATAATAGATAAACTTGTTGAATTATATAGTATCTGTGATAGATAAACTAGATAATAGATGAAGTTGTTGTATTATATAGTATCTGTGATAGATAAACTAGATAATAGATAAAGTTGTTGTATTATATAGTATCTGTGATAGATAAACTAGATAATAGATAAAGTTGTTGTATTACATAGAATCTGTGATAGATAAACTAGATAATAGATAAAGTTGTTGTATTATATAGTATCTGTGATAGATAATAAATAAAGTTGTTGTATTATATAGTATCTGTGATAGATAAACTAGATAATAGATAAAGTTGTTGTATTATATAGTATCTGTGATAAATAATAAATAAAGTTGTTGTATTATATAGTATCTGTGATAGATAAACTAGATAATAGATAAACTTGTTGTATTATATAGTATCTGTGATAGATAAACTAGATAATAGATAAGGTTGTTGTATTATATAGTATCTGTGATAGATAAACTAGATAATATGTAAAGTTGTTGTATTATATAGTATCTGTGATAGATAAACAGTATCTGTGATAGACAAACTAGATAATGGATAAACTTGTTGTATTATATAGTATCTGTGATAGATAAACTAGATAATAGATAAACTTGTTGTATTATATAGTATCTGTGATAGATAAACTAGATAATAGATAAACTTGTTGTATCGTATAGTATCTGTGATAGATAAACTAGATAATAGATAACTTGCTGTATTATATAGTATCTGTGATAGATAAACTAGATAATAGATAAATTTGTTGTATTATATAGTATCTGTGATAGATAAACTAGATAATAGATAAACTTGTTGTATTATATAGTATCTGTGATAGATAAACAAGATAATAGATAAGGTTGTTGTATTATATAGTATCTGTGATAGATAAACAGTATCTGTGATAGACAAACTAGATAATAGATAAAGTTGTTGTATTATATAGTATCTGTGATAGATAAACTAGATAATAGATAAACTTGTTGTATTATATAGTATCTGTGATAGATAAAATAGATAATAGATAAACTTGCTGTATTATATAGTATCTGTGATTGATCAACTAGATAATAGATAAACTTGTTGTATTATATAGTATCTGTGATAGATAAACTAGATAATAGATAAACTTGTTGTATTACATAGAATCTGTGATAGATAAACTAGATAATAGATAAAGTTGTTGTATTATATAGTATCTGTGATAAATAATAAATAAAGTTGTTGTATTATATAGTATCTGTGATAGATAAACTAGATAATAGATAAACTTGTTGTATTATATAGTATCTGTGATAGATAAACTAGATAATAGATAAACTTGTTGTATTATATAGTATCTGTGATAGATAAACTAGATAATAGATAAAGTTGTTGCATTATATTGTATCTGTGATAGATAAACTAGATAATAGATAAGGTTGTTGTATTATATAGTATCTGTGATAGATAAACTAGATAATATGTAAAGTTGTTGTATTATATAGTATCTGTGATAGATAAACAGTATCTGTGATAGACAAACTAGATAATGGATAAACATGTTGTATTATATAGTATCTGTGATAGATAAACTAGATAATAGATAAACTTGTTGTATCGTATAGTATCTGTGATAGATAAACTAGATAATAGATAACTTGCTGTATTATATAGTATCTGTGATAGATAAACTAGATAATAGATAAATTTGTTGTATTATATAGTATCTGTGATAGATAAACTAGATAATAGATAAACTTGTTGTATTATATAGTATCTGTGATAGATAAACAAGATAATAGATAAGGTTGTTGTATTATATAGTATCTGTGATAGATAAACAGTATCTGTGATAGACAAACTAGATAATAGATAAATTGTTGTATTATATAATATCTGTGATAGATAAACAAGATAATAGATAATGTTGTTGTATTATATAGTATCTGTGATAGATAAAATAGATACTAGATAAACTTGTTGTATTATATAGTATCTGTGATAGATCAACTAGAAAATAGATAAAGTTGTTGTATTATCTAGTATCTGAGATAGATAAACTAGATAATAGATAAAGTTGTTGTATTATATAGTATCTGTGATAGATAAACTAGATAATAGATAAACTTGTTGTATTATATAGTATATGTGATAGATAAACTAGATAATAGATAAACTTGTTGAATTATATAGTATCTGTGATAGATAAACTAGATAATAGATGAAGTTGTTGTATTATATAGTATCTGTGATAGATAAACTAGATAATAGATAAAGTTGTTGTATTATATAGTATCTGTGATAGATAAACTAGATAATAGATAAAGTTGTTGTATTACATAGAATCTGTGATAGATAAACTAGATAATAGATAAAGTTGTTGTATTATATAGTATCTGTGATAGATAATAAATAAAGTTGTTGTATTATATAGTATCTGTGATAGATAAACTAGATAATAGATAAAGTTGTTGTATTATATAGTATCTGTGATAGATAAACTAGATAATAGATAAACTTGTTGTATTATATAGTATCTGTGATAGATAAACTAGATAATAGATAAAGTTGTTGCATTATATAGTATCTGTGATAGATAAACTAGATAATAGATAAAGTTGTTGTATTATATAGTATCTGTGATAGATAAACTAGATAATAGATAAACTTCTTGTATTATATAGTATCTGTGATAGATAAACTAGATAATAGATAAACTTGTTGAATTATATAGTATCTGTGATAGATAAACTAGATAATAGATAAAGTTGTTGTATTATATAGTATCTGTGATAGATAAACTAGATAATAGATAAACTTGTTGTATTATATAGTATCTGTGATAGATAAACTAGATAATAGATAAAGTTGTTGTATTATATAGTATCTGTGATAGATAAACTAGATAATAGATAAACCTGTTATATTGTATAGTATCTGTGATAGATAAACTAGATAATAGATACAGTTGTTGTATTGTATAGTATCTGTGATAGATAAACTAGATAATAGATAAACTTGCTGTATTATATAGTATCTGTGATAGATAAACTAGATAATAGATAACTTGCTGTATTATATAGTATCTGTGATAGATAAACTAGATAATAGATAAATTTGTTGTATTATATAGTATCTATGATAGATAAACTAGAAAATAGATAAACTTGTTGTATTATATAGTATCTGTGATAGATAAACTAGATAATAGATAAACTTGTTGTATTATATAGTATCTGTGATAGATAAACTAGATAATAGATAAACTTGTTGTATTATATAGTATCTGTGACAGATCAACTAGAAATATATAAACTTGTTGTATTATATAGTATCTGTGATAGATCAACTAGATAATAGATAAACTTGTTGTATTATATAGTATCTGTGATAGATCAACTAGATAATAGATAAAGTTGTTATATTATATAGTATCTGTGATAGATAAACTAGATAATAGATAAACTTGTTGTATTATATAGTAAATGTGATAGATAAACTAGATAATAGATAAACTTGTTGAATTATATAGTATCTGTGATAGATAAACTAGATAATAGATAAAGTTGTTGTATTATATAGTATCTGTGATAGATAAACTAGATAATAGATAAACTTGTTGTATCGTATAGTATCTGTGAAAGATAAACCAGATAATAGATACAGTTGTTGTATTGTATAGTATCTGTGATAGATAAACTAGATAATAGATAAACTTGATGTATTATATAGTATCTGTGATAGATAAACTAGATAATAGATAACTTGCTGTATTATATAGTATCTGTGATAGATAAAATAGATAATAGATAAATTTGTTGTATTATATAGTATCTGTGATAGATAAACTAGATAATAGATAAACTTGTTATATTATATAGTATCTATGATAGATAAACTAGATAATAGATAAGGTTGTTGTATTATATAGTATCTGTGATAGATAAAATAGATAATAGATAATCTTGTTGTATTATATAGTATCTGTGACAGATCAACTAGATAATAGATAAACTTGTTGTATTATATAGTATCTGTGATAGATCAACTAGATAATAGATAAAGTTGTTGTATTATCTAGTATCTGAGATAGATAAACTAGATAATAGATAAAGTTGTTGTATTATATAGTATCTGTGATAGATAAACTAGATAATAGATAAACTTGTTGTATTATATAGTATATGTGATAGATTAACTAGATAATAGATAAACTTGTTGAATTATATAGTATCTGTGATAGATAAACTAGATAATAGATGAAGTTGTTGTATTATATAGTATCTGTGATAGATAAACTAGATAATAGATAAAGTTGTTGTACTATATAGTATCTGTGATAGATAAACTAGATAATAGATAAAGTTGTTGTATTACATAGAATCTGTGATAGATAAACTAGATAATAGATAAAGTTGTTGTATTATATAGTATCTGTGATAGATAATAAATAAAGTTGTTGTATTATATAGTATCTGTGATAGATAAACTAGATAATAGATAAACTTGTTGTATTATATAGTATCTGTGATAGATAAACTAGATAATAGATAAACTTGTTGCATTATATAGTATCTGTGATAGATAAACTAGATAATAGATAAAGTTGTTGTATTATATAGTATCTGTGATAGATAAACTAGATAATATGTAAAGTTGTTGTATTACATAGTATCTGTAATAGATAAACTAGATAATATATAAACTTGTTGTATTATATAGTATCTGTGATAGATAAACTAGATAATAGATAAACTTGTTGTATTATATAGTATCTGTGATAGATAAACTAGATAATAGATAAACTTGTTGTATTATATAGTATCTGTGATAGATAAACTAGATAATAGATAAAGTTGTTGCATTATATTGTATCTGTGATAGATAAACTAGATAATAGATAAAGTTGTTGTATTATATAGTATCTGTGATAGATAAACTAGATAATATGTAAAGTTGTTGTATTATATAGTATCTGTGATAGATAAACAGTATCTGTGATAGACAAACTAGATAATGGATAAACTTGTTGTATTATATAGTATCTGTGATAGATAAACTAGATAATAGATAAACTTGTTGTATTATATAGTATCTGTGATAGATAAACTAGATAATAGATAAACTTGTTGTATCGTATAGTATCTGTGATAGATAAACTAGATAATAGATAACTTGCTGTATTATATAGTATCTGTGATAGATAAACTAGATAATAGATAAATGTGTTGTATTATATAGTATCTGTGATAGATAAACTAGATAATAGATAAACTTGTTGTATTATATAGTATCTGTGATAGATAAACTAGATAATAGATAAAGTTGTTGTATTATATAATATCTGTGATAGATAAACAAGATAATAGATAATATAGTATATGTGATAGATAAAATAGATAATAGATAAACTTGTTGTATTATATAGTATCTGTGACAGATCAACTAGATAATAGATAAACTTGTTGTATTATTTAGTATCTGTGATAGATCAACTAGATAATAGATAAACTTGTTGTATTATATAATTTCTGTGATTGATCAACTAGATAATAGATAAACTTGTTGTATTATATAGTATATTTGATAGATAAACTAGATAATAGATAAACTTGTTGAATTATATAGTATCTGTGATAGATAAACTAGATAATAGATGAAGTTGTTGTATTATATAGTATCTGTGATAGATAAACTAGATAATAGATAAAGTTGTTGTATTATATAGTATCTGTGATAGATCAACTAGATAATAGATAAAGTTGTTGTTTTATCTAGTATCTGAGATAGATAAACTAGATAATAGATAAAGTTGTTGTATTATATAGTATCTGTGAAAGATAAACTAGATAATAGATAAACTTGTTGTATTACATAGAATCTGTGATAGATAAACTAGATAATAGATAAAGTTGTTGTATTATATAGTATTTGTGATAGATAATAAATAAAGTTGTTGTATTATATAATATCTGTGATAAATAAACAAGATAATAGATAAACTTGTTGTATTATATAGTATCTGTGATAGATAAAATAGATACTAGATAAACTTGTTGTATTATATAGTATCTGTGAGAGATCAACTAGATAATAGATAAACTTGTTGTATTATATAGTATCTGTGATAGATCAACTAGATAATAGATCAACTTGTTGTATTATATAGTATCTGTGATAGATCAACTAGATAATAGATAAACTTGTTGTATTATATAGTATCTGTGACAGATCAACTAGATAATAGATAAACTTGTTGTATTATATAGTATCTGTGATAGATAAACTAGATAATAGATAAACTTGTTGTATTACATAGAATCTGTGATAGATAAACTAGATAATAGATAAAGTTGTTGTATTATATAGTATCTGTGAAAAATAATAAATAAAGTTGTTGTATTATATAGTATCTGTGATAGATAAACTAGATAATAGATAAACTTGTTGTATTATATAGTATCTGTGATAGATAAACTAGATAATAGATAAGGTTGTTGTATTATATAGTATCTGTGATAGATAAACTAGATAATATGTAAAGTTGTTGTATTATATAGTATCTGTGATAGATAAACAGTATCTGTGATAGACAAACTAGATAATGGATAAACTTGTTGTATTATATAGTATCTGTGATAGATAAACTAGATAATAGATAAACTTGTTGTATTATATAGTATCTGTGATAGATAAACTAGATAATAGATAAACTTGTTGTATCGTATAGTATCTGTGATAGATAAACTAGATAATAGATAACTTGCTGTATTATATAGTATCTGTGATAGATAAACTAGATAATAGATAAATTTGTTGTATTATATAGTATCTGTGATAGATAAACTAGATAATAGATAAACTTGTTGTATTATATAGTATCTGTGATAGATAAACAAGATAATAGATAAGGTTGTTGTATTATATAGTATCTGTGATAGATAAACAGTATCTGTGATAGACAAACTAGATAATAGATAAGGTTGTTGTATTATATAGTATCTGTGATAGATAAAATAGATAATAGATAAACTTGCTGTATTATATAGTATCTGTGATTGATCAACTAGATAATAGATAAACTTGTTGTATTATATAGTATCTGTGATAGATAAACTAGATAATAGATAAACTTGTTGTATTACATAGAATCTGTGATAGATAAACTAGATAATAGATAAAGTTGTTGTATTATATAGTATCTGTGATAAATAATAAATAAAGTTGTTGTATCATATAGTATCTGTGATAGATAAACTAGATAATAGATAAACTTGTTGTATTATATAGTATCTGTGATAGATAAACTAGATAATAGATAAACTTGTTGTATTATATAGTATCTGTGATAGATAAACTAGATAATAGATAAAGTTGTTGCATTATATTGTATCTGTGATAGATAAACTAGATAATAGATAAGGTTGTTGTATTATATAGTATCTGTGATAGATAAACTAGATAATATGTAAAGTTGTTGTATTATATAGTATCTGTGATAGATAAACAGTATCTGTGATAGACAAACTAGATAATGGATAAACATGTTGTATTATATAGTATCTGTGATAGATAAACTAGATAATAGATAAACTTGTTGTATCGTATAGTATCTGTGATAGATAAACTAGATAATAGATAACTTGCTGTATTATATAGTATCTGTGATAGATAAACTAGATAATAGATAAATTTGTTGTATTATATAGTATCTGTGATAGATAAACTAGATAATAGATAAACTTGTTGTATTATATAGTATCTGTGATAGATAAACAAGATAATAGATAAGGTTGTTGTATTATATAGTATCTGTGATAGATAAACAGTATCTGTGATAGACAAACTAGATAATAGATAAAGTTGTTGTATTATATAATATCTGTGATAGATAAACAAGATAATAGATAAGGTTGTTGTATTATATAGTATATGTGATAGATAAAATAGATAATAGATAAACTTGCTGTATTATATAGTATCTGTGACAGATCAACTAGATAATAGATAAACTTGTTGTATTATATAGTATCTGTGATAGATCAACTAGATAATAGATAAACTTGTTGTATTATATAGTTTCTGTGATTGATCAACTAGATAATAGATACATTTGTTGTATTATATAGTATCTGTGATAGATCAACTAGAAAATAGATAAAGTTGTTGTATTATCTAGTATCTGAGATAGATAAACTAGATAATAGATAAAGTTGTTGTATTATATAGTATCTGTGATAGATAAACTAGATAATAGATAAACTTGTTGTATTATATAGTATATGTGATAGATAAACTAGATAATAGATAAACTTGTTGAATTATATAGTATCTGTGATAGATAAACTAGATAATAGATGAAGTTGTTGTATTATATAGTATCTGTGATAGATAAACTAGATAATAGATAAACTTGTTGTATTACATAGAATCTGTGATAGATAAACTAGATAATAGATAAAGTTGTTGTATTATATAGTATCTGTGATAAATAATAAATAAAGTTGTTGTATTATATAGTATCTGTGATAGATAAACTAGATAATAGATAAACTTGTTGTATTATATAGTATCTGTGATAGATAAACTAGATAATAGATAAGGTTGTTGTATTATATAGTATCTGTGATAGATAAACTAGATAATATGTAAAGTTGTTGTATTATATAGTATCTGTGATAGATAAACAGTATCTGTGATAGACAAACTAGATAATGGATAAACTTGTTGTATTATATAGTATCTGTGATAGATAAACTAGATAATAGATAAACTTGTTGTATTATATAGTATCTGTGATAGATAAACTAGATAATAGATAAACTTGTTGTATCGTATAGTATCTGTGATAGATAAACTAGATAATAGATAACTTGCTGTATTATATAGTATCTGTGATAGATAAACTAGATAATAGATAAATTTGTTGTATTATATAGTATCTGTGATAGATAAACTAGATAATAGATAAACTTGTTGTATTATATAGTATCTGTGATAGATAAACAAGATAATAGATAAGGTTGTTGTATTATATAGTATCTGTGATAGATAAACAGTATCTGTGATAGACAAACTAGATAATAGATAAGGTTGTTGTATTATATAGTATCTGTGATAGATAAAATAGATAATAGATAAACTTGCTGTATTATATAGTATCTGTGATTGATCAACTAGATAATAGATAAACTTGTTGTATTATATAGTATCTGTGATAGATAAACTAGATAATAGATAAACTTGTTGTATTACATAGAATCTGTGATAGATAAACTAGATAATAGATAAAGTTGTTGTATTATATAGTATCTGTGATAAATAATAAATAAAGTTGTTGTATTATATAGTATCTGTGATAGATAAACTAGATAATAGATAAACTTGTTTATATAGTATCTGTGATAGATAAACTAGATAATAGATAAAGTTGTTGCATTATATTGTATCTGTGATAGATAAACTAGATAATAGATAAGGTTGTTGTATTATATAGTATCTGTGATAGACAAACTAGATAATAGATAAAGTTGTTGTATTATATAATATCTGTGATAGATAAACAAGATAATAGATAAGGTTGTTGTATTATATAGTATATGTGATAGATAAAATAGATAATAGATAAACTTGCTGTATTATATAGTATCTGTGACAGATCAACTAGATAATAGATAAACTTGTTGTATTATATAGTATCTGTGATAGATCAACTAGATAATAGATAAACTTGTTGTATTATATAGTTTCTGTGATTGATCAACTAGATAATAGATACATTTGTTGTATTATATAGTATCTGTGATAGATCAACTAGAAAATAGATAAAGTTGTTGTATTATCTAGTATCTGAGATAGATAAACTAGATAATAGATAAAGTTGTTGTATTATATAGTATCTGTGATAGATAAACTAGATAATAGATAAACTTGTTGTATTATATAGTATATGTGATAGATAAACTAGATAATAGATAAACTTGTTGAATTATATAGTATCTGTGATAGATAAACTAGATAATAGATGAAGTTGTTGTATTATATAGTATCTGTGATAGATAAACTAGATAATAGATAAACTTGTTGTATTACATAGAATCTGTGATAGATAAACTAGATAATAGATAAAGTTGTTGTATTATATAGTATCTGTGATAAATAATAAATAAAGTTGTTGTATTATATAGTATCTGTGATAGATAAACTAGATAATAGATAAACTTGTTGTATTATATAGTATCTGTGATAGATAAACTAGATAATAGATAAGGTTGTTGTATTATATAGTATCTGTGATAGATAAACTAGATAATATGTAAAGTTGTTGTATTATATAGTATCTGTGATAGATAAACAGTATCTGTGATAGACAAACTAGATAATGGATAAACTTGTTGTATTATATAGTATCTGTGATAGATAAACTAGATAATAGATAAACTTGTTGTATTATATAGTATCTGTGATAGATAAACTAGATAATAGATAAACTTGTTGTATCGTATAGTATCTGTGATAGATAAACTAGATAATAGATAACTTGCTGTATTATATAGTATCTGTGATAGATAAACTAGATAATAGATAAATTTGTTGTATTATATAGTATCTGTGATAGATAAACTAGATAATAGATAAACTTGTTGTATTATATAGTATCTGTGATAGATAAACAAGATAATAGATAAGGTTGTTGTATTATATAGTATCTGTGATAGATAAACAGTATCTGTGATAGACAAACTAGATAATAGATAAGGTTGTTGTATTATATAGTATCTGTGATAGATAAAATAGATAATAGATAAACTTGCTGTATTATATAGTATCTGTGATTGATCAACTAGATAATAGATAAACTTGTTGTATTATATAGTATCTGTGATAGATAAACTAGATAATAGATAAACTTGTTGTATTACATAGAATCTGTGATAGATAAACTAGATAATAGATAAAGTTGTTGTATTATATAGTATCTGTGATAAATAATAAATAAAGTTGTTGTATTATATAGTATCTGTGATAGATAAACTAGATAATAGATAAACTTGTTTATATAGTATCTGTGATAGATAAACTAGATAATAGATAAAGTTGTTGCATTATATTGTATCTGTGATAGATAAACTAGATAATAGATAAGGTTGTTGTATTATATAGTATCTGTGATAGATAAACTAGATAATATGTAAAGTTGTTGTATTATATAGTATCTGTGATAGATAAACAGTATCTGTGATAGACAAACTAGATAATGGATAAACATGTTGTATTATATAGTATCTGTGATAGATAAACTAGATAATAGATAAACTTGTTGTATCGTATAGTATCTGTGATAGATAAACTAGATAATAGATAACTTGCTGTATTATATAGTATCTGTGATAGATAAACTAGATAATAGATAAATTTGTTGTATTATATAGTATCTGTGATAGATAAACTAGATAATAGATAAACTTGTTGTATTATATAGTATCTGTGATAGATAAACAAGATAATAGATAAGGTTGTTGTATTATATAGTATCTGTGATAGATAAACAGTATCTGTGATAGACAAACTAGATAATAGATAAAGTTGTTGTATTATATAATATCTGTGATAGATAAACAAGATAATAGATAAGGTTGTTGTATTATATAGTATCTGTGATAGATAAAATAGATAATAGATAAACTTGCTGTATTATATAGTATCTGTGACAGATCAACTAGATAATAGATAAACTTGTTGTATTATATAGTATCTGTGATAGATCAACTAGATAATAGATAAACTTGTTGTATTATATAGTTTCTGTGATTGATCAACTAGATAATAGATACATTTGTTGTATTATATAGTATCTGTGATAGATCAACTAGAAAATAGATAAAGTTGTTGTATTATCTAGTATCTGAGATAGATAAACTAGATAATAGATAAAGTTGTTGTATTATATAGTATCTGTGATAGATAAACTAGATAATAGATAAACTTGTTGTATTATATAGTATATGTGATAGATAAACTAGATAATAGATAAACTTGTTGAATTATATAGTATCTGTGATAGATAAACTAGATAATAGATGAAGTTGTTGTATTATATAGTATCTGTGATAGATAAACTAGATAATAGATAAAGTTGTTGTATTATATTGTATCTGTGATAGATAAACTAGATAATAGATAAAGTTGTTGTATTACATAGAATCTGTGATAGATAAACTAGATAATAGATAAAGTTGTTGTATTATATAGTATCTGTGATAGATAATAAATAAAGTTGTTGTATTATATAGTATCTGTGATAGATAAACTAGATAATAGATAAAGTTGTTGTATTATATAGTATCTGTGATAGATAAACTAGATAATAGATAAACTTGTTGTATTATATAGTATCTGTGATAGATAAACTAGATAATAGATAAAGTTGTTGCATTATATAGTATCTGTGATAGATAAACTAGATAATAGATAAAGTTGTTGTATTATATAGTATCTGTGATAGATAAACTAGATAATAGATAAACTTGTTGTATTATATAGTATCTGTGATAGATAAACTAGATAATAGATAAACTTGTTGAATTATATAGTATCTGTGATAGATAAACTAGATAATAGATAAAGTTGTTGTATTATATAGTATCTGTGATAGATAAACTAGATAATAGATAAACTTGTTGTATTATATAGTATCTGTGATAGATAAACTAGATAATAGATAAAGTTGTTGTATTATATAGTATCTGTGATAGATAAACTAGATAATAGATAAACCTGTTATATTGTATAGTATCTGTGATAGATAAACTAGATAATAGATAAAGTTGTTGTATTGTATAGTATCTGTGATAGATAAACTAGATAATAGATAAACTTGCTGTATTATATAGTATCTGTGATAGATAAACTAGATAATAGATAACTTGCTGTATTATATAGTATCTATGATAGATAAACTAGAAAATAGATAAACTTGTTGTATTATATAGTATCTGTGATAGATAAACTAGATAATAGATAAAGTTGTTGTATTATATAGTATCTGTGATAGATAAACTAGATAATAGATAAACTTGTTGTATTATATAGTATCTGTGACAGATCAACTAGAAATATATAAACTTGTTGTATTATATAGTATCTGTGATAGATCAACTAGATAATAGATAAACTTGTTGTATTATATAGTATCTGTGATAGATCAACTAGATAATAGATAAAGTTGTTATATTATATAGTATCTGTGATAGATAAACTAGATAATAGATAAACTTGTTGTATTATATAGTAAATGTGATAGATAAACTAGATAATAGATAAACTTGTTGAATTATATAGTATCTGTGATAGATAAACTAGATAATAGATAAAGTTGTTGTATTATATAGTATCTCTGATAGATAAACTAGATAATAGATAAACTTGTTGTATCGTATAGTATCTGTGAAAGATAAACTAGATAATAGATACAGTTGTTGTATTGTATAGTATCTGTGATAGATAAACTAGATAATAGATAAACTTGCTGTATTATATAGTATCTGTGATAGATAAACTAGATAATAGATAACTTGCTGTATTATATAGTATATGTGATAGATAAAATAGATAATAGATAAATTTGTTGTATTATATAGTATCTGTGATAGATAAACTAGATAATAGATAAACTTGTTATATTATATAGTATCTGTGATAGATAAACTAGATAATAGATAAAGTTGTTGTATTATATAATATCTGTGATAGATAAACAAGATAATAGATAAGGTTGTTGTATTATATAGTATCTGTGATAGATAAAATAGATAATAGATAAACTTGTTGTATTATATAGTATCTGTGACAGATCAACTAGATAATAGATAAACTTGTTGTATTATATAGTATCTGTGATAGATCAACTAGATAATAGATAAAGTTGTTGTATTATATAGTATCTGTGATAGATAAACTAGATAATAGATAAACTTGTTGTATTATATAGTATATGTGATAGATAAACTAGATAATAGATAAACTTGTTGAATTATATAGTATCTGTTTATAGATAAACTAGATAATAGATGAAGTTGTTGTATTATATAGTATCTGTGATAGATAAACTAGATAATAGATAAAGTTGTTGTATTATATAGTATCTGTGATAGATAAACTAGATAATAGATAAAGTTGTTGTATTACATAGAATCTGTGATAGATAAACTAGATAATAGATAAAGTTGTTGTATTATATAGTATCTGTGATAGATAATAAATAAAGTTGTTGTATTATATAGTATCTGTGATAGATAAACTAGATAATAGATAAACTTGTTGTATTATATAGTATCTGTGATAGATAAACTAGATAATAGATAAAGTTGTTGTATTATATAGTATCTGTGATAGATAAACTAGATAATATGTAAAGTTGTTGTATTATATAGTATCTGTGATAGATAAACTAGATAATAGATAAACTTGTTCTATTATATAGTATCTGTGATAGATAAACTAGATAATAGATAAACTTGTTGTATTATATAGTATCTGTGATAGATAAACTAGATAATAGATAAACTTGTTGTATTATATAGTATCTGTGATAGATAAACTAGACAATAGATAAACTTGTTGTATTACATAGTATCTGTAATAGATAAACTAGATAATATATAAACTTGTTGTATTATATAGTATCTGTGATAGATAAACTAGATAATAGATAAACTTGTTGAATTATATAGTATCTGTGATAGATAAACTAGATAATAGATAAAGTTGTTGTATTATATAGTATCTGTGATAGATAAACTAGATAATAGATAAACTTGTTGTATTATATAGTATCTGTGATAGATAAACTGGATAGTAGATAAACTTGTTGTATTATATAGTATCTGTGATAGATAAACTAGATAATAGATAAAGTTGTTGTATTATATAGTATCTGTGATAGATAAACTAGATAATAGATAAACTTGTTATATTGTATAGTATCTGTGATAGATAAACTACATAATAGATAAAGTTGTTGTATTGTATAGTATCTGTGATAGATAAACTAGATAATAGATAAACTTGCTGTATTATATAGTATATGTGATAGATAAACTAGATAATAGATAAAGTTGTTGTATTATTTAGTATTTGTGATAGATAACCTAGATAATAGATAAACTTGTTGTATCGTATAGTATCTGTGATAGATAAACTAGATAATAGATAAAGTTGTTGTATTGTATAGTATCTGTGATAGATAAACTAGATAATAGATAAACTTGCTGTATTATATAGTATCTGTGATAGATAAACTAGATAATAGATAACTTGCTGTATTATATAGTATCTGTGATAGATAAACTAGATTATAGATAAATTTGTTGTATTATATAGTATCTATGATAGATAAACTAGATAATAGATAAACTTGTTGTATTATATAGTATCTGTGATAGATAAACTAGATAATAGATAAACTTGTTGTATTATATAGTATCTGTGACAGATCAACTAGAAATAGATAAACTTGTTGTATTATATAGTATCTGTGATAGATCAACTAGATAATAGATAAAGTTGTTGTATTATATAGTATCTGTGATAGATAAACTAGATAATAGATAAACTTGTTGTATTATATAGTAAATGTGATAGATAAACTAGATAATAGATAAACTTGTTGAATTATATAGTATCTATGATAGATAAACTAGATAATAGATAAAATTGTTGTATTATATAGTATCTGTGATAGATAAACTAGATAATAGATAAAGTTGTTGTATTACATAGAATCTGTGATAGATAAACTAGATAATAGATAAAGTTGTTGTATTATATAGTATCTGTGATAGATAATAAATAAAGTTGTTGTATTATATAGTATCTGTGATATATAAACTAGATAATAGATAAAGTTGTTGTATTATATAGTATCTGTGATAGATAAACTAGATAATAGATAAAGTTGTTGTATTATATAGTATCTGTGATAGATAAACTAGATAATAGATAAACTTGTTATATTGTATAGTATCTGTGATAGATAAACTAGATAATAGATAAAGTTGTTGTATTGTATAGTATCTGTGATAGATAAACTAGATAATAGATAAACTTGCTGTATTATATAGTATCTGTGATAGATAAACTAGATAATAGATAAAGTTGTTGTATTATTTAGTATTTGTGATAGATAACCTAGATAATAGATAAACTTGTTGTATCGTATAGTATCTGTGATAGATAAACTAGATAATAGATAAAGTTGTTGTATTGTATAGTATCTGTGATAGATCAACTAGATAATAGATAAACTTGCTGTATTATATAGTATCTGTGATAGATAAACTAGATAATAGATAACTTGCTGTATTATATAGTATCTGTGATAGATAAACTAGATTATAGATAAATTTGTTGTATTATATAGTATCTATGATAGATAAACTAGATAATAGATAAACTTGTTGTATTATATAGTATCTGTGATAGATAAACTAGACAATAGATAAACTTGTTGTATTACATAGTATCTGTAATAGATAAACTAGATAATATATAAACTTGTTGTATTATATAGTATCTGTGATAGATAAACTAGATAATAGATAAACTTGTTGAATTATATAGTATCTGTGATAGATAAACTAGATAATAGATAAAGTTGTTGTATTATATAGTATCTGTGATAGATAAACTAGATAATAGATAAACTTGTTGTATTATATAGTATCTGTGATAGATAAACTGGATAGTAGATAAACTTGTTGTATTATATAGTATCTGTGATAGATAAACTAGATAATAGATAAAGTTGTTGTATTATATAGTATCTGTGATAGATAAACTAGATAATAGATAAACTTGTTATATTGTATAGTATCTGTGATAGATAAACTACATAATAGATAAAGTTGTTGTATTGTATAGTATCTGTGATAGATAAACTAGATAATAGATAAACTTGCTGTATTATATAGTATCTGTGATAGATAAACTAGATAATAGATAAAGTTGTTGTATTATTTAGTATTTGTGATAGATAACCTAGATAATAGATAAACTTGTTGTATCGTATAGTATCTGTGATAGATAAACTAGATAATAGATAAAGTTGTTGTATTGTATAGTATCTGTGATAGATAAACTAGATAATAGATAAACTTGCTGTATTATATAGTATCTGTGATAGATAAACTAGATAATAGATAACTTGCTGTATTATATAGTATCTGTGATAGATAAACTAGATTATAGATAAATTTATTGTATTATATAGTATCTATGATAGATAAACTAGATAATAGATAAACTTGTTGTATTATATAGTATCTGTGATAGATAAACTAGATAATAGATAAACTTGTTGTATTATATAGTATCTGTGACAGATCAACTAGAAATAGATAAACTTGTTGTATTATATAGTATCTGTGATAGATCAACTAGATAATAGATAAAGTTGTTGTATTATATAGTATCTGTGATAGATAAACTAGATAATAGATAAACTTGTTGTATTATATAGTAAATGTGATAGATAAACTAGATAATAGATAAACTTGTTGAATTATATAGTATCTATGATAGATAAACTAGATAATAGATAAAATTGTTGTATTATATAGTATCTGTGATAGATAAACTAGATAATAGATAAAGTTGTTGTATTACATAGAATCTGTGATAGATAAACTAGATAATAGATAAAGTTGTTGTATTATATAGTATCTGTGATAGATAATAAATAAAGTTGTTGTATTATATAGTATCTGTGATAGATAAACTAGATAATAGATAAAGTTGTTGTATTATATAGTATCTGTGATAGATAAACTAGATAATAGATAAAGTTGTTGTATTATATAGTATCTGTGATAGATAAACTAGATAATAGATAAACTTGTTATATTGTATAGTATCTGTGATAGATAAACTAGATAATAGATAAAGTTGTTGTATTGTATAGTATCTGTGATAGATAAACTAGATAATAGATAAACTTGCTGTATTATATAGTATCTGTGATAGATAAACTAGATAATAGATAAAGTTGTTGTATTATTTAGTATTTGTGATAGATAACCTAGATAATAGATAAACTTGTTGTATCGTATAGTATCTGTGATAGATAAACTAGATAATAGATAAAGTTGTTGTATTGTATAGTATCTGTGATAGATCAACTAGATAATAGATAAACTTGCTGTATTATATAGTATCTGTGATAGATAAACTAGATAATAGATAACTTGCTGTATTATATAGTATCTGTGATAGATAAACTAGATTATAGATAAATTTGTTGTATTATATAGTATCTATGATAGATAAACTAGATAATAGATAAACTTGTTGTATTATATAGTATCTGTGATAGATAAACTAGATAATAGATAAACTTGTTGTATTATATAGTATCTGTGACAGATCAACTAGAAATAGATAAACTTGCTGTATTATATAGTATCTGTGATAGATCAACTAGATAATAGATAAAGTTGTTGTATTATATAGTATCTGTGATAGATAAACTAGATAATAGATAAACTTGTTGTATTATATAGTAAATGTGATAGATAAACTAGATAATAGATAAACTTGTTGAATTATATAGTATCTATGATAGATAAACTAGATAATAGATAAAATTGTTGTATTATATAGTATCTGTGATAGATAAACTAGATAATAGATAAAGTTGTTGTATTACATAGAATCTGTGATAGATAAACTAGATAATAGATAAAGTTGTTGTATTATATAGCATCTGTGATAGATAATAAATAAAGTTGTTGTATTATATAGTATCTGTGATAGATAAACTAGATAATAGATAAAGTTGTTGTATTATATAGTATCTGTGATAGATAAACTAGATAATAGATAAACTTGTTGTATTATATAGTATCTGTGATAGATAAACTAGATAATAGATAAAGTTGTTGTATTATATAATATCTGTGATAGATAAACAAGATAATAGATAATGTTGTTGTATTATATAGTATCTGTGATAGATAAAATAGATACTAGATAAACTTGTTGTATTATATAGTATCTGTGAGAGATCAACTAGATAATAGATAAACTTGTTGTATTATATAGTATCTGTGATAGATCAACTAGATAATAGATAAACTTGTTGTATTATATAGTATCTGTGATAGATCAACTAGATAATAGATGAACTTGTTGTATTATATAGTATCTGTTACAGATCAACTAGATAATAGATAAACTTGTTGTATTATATATTATCTGTAATAGATAAACTAGATAATAGATAAACTTGTTGTATTATATAGTATCTGTGACAGATCAACTAGATAATAGATAAACTTGTTGTATTATATAGTATCTGTGATAGACCAACTAGATAATAGATAAACTTGTTGTATTATATAGTATATGTGATTGATCAACTAGATAATAGATAAACTTGTTGAATTATATAGTATCTGTGATAGATAAACTAGATAATAGATAAACTTGTTGTATTATATAGTATCTGTGATAGATAAACTAGATAATAGATAAAGTTGTTGTATTATATAGTATCTGTGAAAGATAAACTAGATAATAGATAAACTTGTTATATTGTATAGTATCTGTGATAGATAAACTAGATAATAGATAAAGTTGTTGTATTGTATAGTATCTGTAATAGATAAACTAGATAATAGATAAAGTTGTTGTATTGTATAGTATCTGTGATAGATAAACTAGAAAATAGATAAACTTGCTGTATTATATAGTATCTGTGATAGATAAACTAGATAATAGATAACTTGCTGTATTATATAGTATCTGTGATAGATAAACTAGATTATAGATAAATTTGTTGTATTATATAGTATCTATGATAGATAAACTAGATAATAGATAAACTTGTTGTATTATATAGTATCTGTGATAGATAAACTAGATAATAGATAAACTTGTTGTATTATATAGTATCTGTGACAGATCAATTAGAAATAGATAAACTTGTTGTATTATATAGTATTTGTGATAGATCAACTAGATAATAGATAAAGTTGTTGTATTATATAGTATCTGTGATAGATAAACTAGATAATAGATAAACTTGTTGTATTATATAGTAAATGTGATAGATAAACTAGATAATAGATAAAATTGTTGTATTATATAGTATATGTGATAGATAAACTAGATAATAGATAAAGTTGTTGTATTACATAGAATCTGTGATAGATAAACTAGATAATAGATAAAGTTGTTGTATTATATAGTATCTGTGATAGATAATAAATAAAGTTGTTGTATTATATAGTATGTGTGATAGATAAACTAGATAATAGATAAACTTGTTGTATTATATAGTATCTGTGATAGATAAACTAGATAATAGATAAACTTGTTGTATTATATAGTATCTGTGATAGATAAACTAGATAATAGATAAAGTTGTTGTATTATATAATATCTGTGATAGATAAACAAGATAATAGATAAGGTTGTTGTATTATATAGTATCTGTGATAGATAAACTAGATAATAGATAAACTTGTTGTATTATATAGTATATGTGATTGATCAACTAGATAATAGATAAACTTGTTGAATTATATAGTATCTGTGATAGATAAACTAGATAATAGATAAAGTTGTTGTATTATATAGTATCTGTGATAGATAAACTAGATAATAGATAAACTTGTTGTATTATATAGTATCTGTGATAGATAAACTAGATAATAGATAAACTTGTTATATTGTATAGTATCTGTGATAGATAAACTAGATAATAGATAAAGTTGTTGTATTGTATAGTATCTGTGATAGATAAACTAGATAATAGATAAACTTGCTGTATTATATAGTATCTGTGATAGATAAACTAGATAATAGATAAAGTTGTTGTATTATTTAGTATTTGTGATAGATAACCTAGATAATAGATAAACTTGTTGTATCGTATAGTATCTGTGATAGATAAACTAGATAATAGATAAAGTTGTTGTATTATATAGTATCTGTGATAGATAAACTAGATAATAGATAAACTTGTTATATTGTATAGTATCTGTGATAGATAAACTAGATAATAGATAAAGTTGTTGTATTTTATAGTATCTGTGATAGATAAACTAGATAATAGATAAACTTGCTGTATTATATAGTATCTGTGATAGATAAACTAGATAATAGATAAAGTTGTTGTATTATTTAGTATTTGTGATAGATAACCTAGATAATAGATAAACTTGTTGTATCGTATAGTATCTGTGATAGATAAACTAGATAATAGATAAAGTTGTTGTATTGTATAGTATCTGTGATAGATCAACTAGATAATAGATAAACTTGCTGTATTATATAGTATCTGTGATAGATAAACTAGATAATAGATAACTTGCTGTATTATATAGTATCTGTGATAGATAAACTAGATTATAGATAAATTTGTTGTATTATATAGTATCTATGATAGATAAACTAGATAATAGATAAACTTGTTGTATTATATAGTATCTGTGATAGATAAACTAGATAATAGATAAATTTGTTGTATTATATAGTATCTATGATAGATAAACTAGATAATAGATAAAGTTGTTGTATTATATAGTATCTGTGATAGATAATAAATAAAGTTGTTGTATTATATAGTATGTGTGATAGATAAACTAGATAATAGATAAACTTGTTGTATTATATAGTATCTGTGATAGATAAACTAGATAATAGATAAACTTGTTGTATTATATAGTATCTGTGATAGATAAACTAGATAATAGATAAAGTTGTTGTATTATATAATATCTGTGATAGATAAACAAGATAATAGATAAGGTTGTTGTATTATATAGTATCTGTGATAGATAAACTAGATAATAGATAAACTTGTTGTATTATATAGTATATGTGATTGATCAACTAGATAATAGATAAACTTGTTGAATTATATAGTATCTGTGATAGATAAACTAGATAATAGATAAAGTTGTTTTATTATATAGTATCTGTGATAGATAAACTAGATAATAGATAAACTTGTTGTATTATATAGTATCTGTGATAGATAAACTAGATAATAGATAAACTTGTTATATTGTATAGTATCTGTGATAGATAAACTAGATAATAGATAAAGTTGTTGTATTGTATAGTATCTGTGATAGATAAACTAGATAATAGATAAACTTGCTGTATTATATAGTATCTGTGATAGATAAACTAGATAATAGATAAAGTTGTTGTATTATTTAGTATTTGTGATAGATAACCTAGATAATAGATAAACTTGTTGTATCGTATAGTATCTGTGATAGATAAACTAGATAATAGATAAAGTTGTTGTATTATATAGTATCTGTGATAGATAAACTAGATAATAGATAAACTTGTTATATTGTATAGTATCTGTGATAGATATACTAGATAATAGATAAAGTTGTTGTATTTTATAGTATCTGTGATAGATAAACTAGATAATAGATAAACTTGCTGTATTATATAGTATCTGTGATAGATAAACTAGATAATAGATAAAGTTGTTGTATTATTTAGTATTTGTGATAGATAACCTAGATAATAGATAAACTTGTTGTATCGTATAGTATCTGTGATAGATAAACTAGATAATAGATAAAGTTGTTGTATTGTATAGTATCTGTGATAGATCAACTAGATAATAGATAAACTTGCTGTATTATATAGTATCTGTGATAGATAAACTAGATAATAGATAACTTGCTGTATTATATAGTATCTGTGATAGATAAACTAGATTATAGATAAATTTGTTGTATTATATAGTATCTATGATAGATAAACTAGATAATAGATAAACTTGTTGTATTATATAGTATCTGTGATAGATAAACTAGATAATAGATAAACTTGTTGTATTATATAGTATCTGTGACAGATCTACTAGAAATAGATAAACTTGCTGTATTATATAGTATCTGTGATAGATCAACTAGATAATAGATAAAGTTGTTGTATTATATAGTATCTGTGATAGATAAACTAGATAATAGATAAACTTGTTGTATTATATAGTAAATGTGATAGATAAACTAGATAATAGATAAACTTGTTAAATTATATAGTATCTATGATAGATAAACTAGATAATAGATAAAATTGTTGTATTATATAGTATCTGTGATAGATAAACTAGATAATAGATAAAGTTGTTGTATTACATAGAATCTGTGATAGATAAACTAGATAATAGATAAAGTTGTTGTATTATATAGTATCTGTGATAGATAATAAATAAAGTTGTTGTATTATATAGTATCTGTGATAGATAAACTAGATAATAGATAAAGTTGTTGTATTATATAGTATCTGTGATAGATAAACTAGATAATAGATAAACTTGTTGTATTATATAGTATCTGTGATAGATAAACTAGATAATAGATAAAGTTGTTGTATTATATAATATCTGTGATAGATAAACAAGATAATAGATAAGGTTGTTGTATTATATAGTATCTGTGATAGATAAAATAGATACTAGATAAAGTTGTTGTATTATATAGTATCTGTGAGAGATCAACTAGATAATAGATAAACTTGTTGTATTATATAGTATCTGTGATAGATCAACTAGATAATAGATAAACTTGTTGTATTATATAGTATCTGTGATAGATCAACTAGATAATAGATGAACTTGTTGTATTATATAGTATCTGTTACAGATCAACTAGATAATAGATAAACTTGTTGTATTATATATTATCTGTAATAGATAAACTAGATAATAGATAAAGTTGTTGTATTATATAGTATCTGTGACAGATCAACTAGATAATAGATAAACTTGTTGTATTATATAGTATCTGTGATAGACCAACTAGATAATAGATAAACTTGTTGTATTATATAGTATATGTGATTGATCAACTAGATAATAGATAAACTTGTTGAATTATATAGTATCTGTGATAGATAAACTAGATAATAGATAAACTTGTTGTATTATATAGTATCTGTGATAGATAAACTAGATAATAGATAAACTTGTTGTATTATATAGTATTTGTGATAGATAAACTAGATAATAGATAAAGTTGTTGTATTATATAGTATCTGTGAAAGATAAACTAGATAATAGATAAACTTGTTATATTGTATAGTATCTGTGATAGATAAACTAGATAATAGATAAAGTTGTTGTATTGTATAGTATCTGTAATAGATAAACTAGATAATAGATAAAGTTGTTGTATTGTATAGTATCTGTGATAGATAAACTAGAAAATAGATAAACTTGCTGTATTATATAGTATCTGTGATAGATAAACTAGATAATAGATAACTTGCTGTATTATATAGTATCTGTGATAGATAAACTAGATTATAGATAAATTTGTTGTATTATATAGTATCTATGATAGATAAACTAGATACTAGATAAACTTGTTGTATTATATAGTATCTGTGATAGATAAACTAGATAATAGATAAACTTGTTGTATTATATAGTATCTGTGACAGATCAATTAGAAATAGATAAACTTGTTGTATTATATAGTATTTGTGATAGATCAACTAGATAATAGATAAAGTTGTTGTATTATATAGTATCTGTGATAGATAAACTAGATAATAGATAAACTTGTTGTATTATATAGTAAATGTGATAGATAAACTAGATAATAGATAAACTTGTTGAATTATATAGTATCTGTGATAGATAAACTAGATAATAGATAAAATTGTTGTATTATATAGTATATGTGATAGATAAACTAGATAATAGATAAAGTTGTTGTATTACATAGAATCTGTGATAGATAAACTAGATAATAGATAAAGTTGTTGTATTATATAGTATCTGTGATAGATAATAAATAAAGTTGTTGTATTATATAGTATGTGTGATAGATAAACTAGATAATAGATAAAGTTGTTGTATTATATAGTATCTGTGATAGATAAACTAGATAATAGATAAACTTGTTGTATTATATAGTATCTGTGATAGATAAACTAGATAATAGATAAACTTGTTGTATTATATAATATCTGTGATAGATAAACAAGATAATAGATAAGGTTGTTGTATTATATAGTATCTGTGATAGATAAAATAGATAATAGATAAACTTGTTGTATTATATAGTATCTGTGAGAGATCAACTAGATAATAGATAAACTTGTTGTATTATATAGTATCTGTGATAGATCAACTAGATAATAGATAAACTTGTTGTATTATATAGTATCTGTGATAGATCAACTAGATAATAGATAAACTTGTTGTATTATATAATATCTGTTACAGATCAACTAGATAATAGATAAACTTGTTGTATTATATATTATCTGTAATAGATAAACTAGATAATAGATAAACTTGTTGTATTATATAGTATCTGTGACAGATCAACTAGATAATAGATAAACTTGTTGTATTATATAGTATCTGTGATAGATCAACTAGATAATAGATAAACTTGTTGTATTATATAGTATATGTGATTGATCAACTAGATAATAGATAAACTTGTTGAATTATATAGTATCTGTGATAGATAAACTAGATAATAGATAAAGTTGTTGTATTATATAGTATCTGTGATAGATAAACTAGATAATAGATAAACTTGTTGTATTATATAGTATCTGTGATAGATAAACTAGATAATAGATAAAGTTGTTGTATTATATAGTATCTGTGATAGATAAACTAGATAATAGATAAACTTGTTATATTGTATAGTATCTGTGATAGATAAACTAGATAATAGATAAAGTTGTTGTATTGTATAGTATCTGTGATAGATAAACTAGATAATAGATAAACTTGCTGTATTATATAGTATCTGTGATAGATAAACTAGATAATAGATAAAGTTGTTGTATTATTTAGTATTTGTGATAGATAACCTAGATAATAGATAAACTTGTTGTATCGTATAGTATCTGTTATAGATAAACTAGATAATAGAGAAAGTTGTTGTATTGTATAGTATCTGTGATAGATAAACTAGATAATAGATAAACTTGCTGTATTATATAGTATCTGTGATAGATAAACTAGATAATAGATAACTTGCTGTATTATATAGTATCTGTGATAGATAAACTAGATTATAGATAAATTTGTTGTATTATATAGTATCTATGATAGATAAACTAGATAATAGATAAACTTGTTGTATTATATAGTATCTGTGATAGATAAACTAGATAATAGATAAACTTGTTGTATTATATAGTATCTGTGACAGATCAACTAGAAATAGATAAACTTGTTGTATTATATAGTATCTGTGATAGATCAACTAGATAATAGATAAACTTGTTGTATTATATAGTATCTGTGATTGATCAACTAGATAATAAATAAACTTGTTGTATTATATAGTATCTGTGATAGATCAACTAGATAATAGATAAACTTGTTGTATTATATAGTATCTGTGATAGATAATAAATAAAGTTGTTGTATTATATAGTATCTGTGATAGATACACTAGATAATAGATAAACTTGTTGTATTATATAGTATCTGTGATAGATAAACTAGATAATAGATAAAGTTGTTGTATTATATAGTATCTGTGATAGATAAACTAGATAATAGATAAACTTGTTATATTGTATAGTATCTGTGATAGATAAACTAGATAATAGATAAAGTTGTTGTATTGTATAGTATCTGTGATAGATAAACTAGATAATAGATAAACTTGCTGTATTATATAGTATCTGTGATAGATAAACTAGATAATAGATAAAGTTGTTGTATTATTTAGTATTTGTGATAGATAACCTAGATAATAGATAAACTTGTTGTATCGTATAGTATCTGTGATAGATAAACTAGATAATAGATAAAGTTGTTGTATTGTATAGTATCTGTGATAGATAAACTAGATAATAGATAAACTTGCTGTATTATATAGTATCTGTGATAGATAAACTAGATAATAGATAACTTGCTGTATTATATAGTATCTGTGATAGATAAACTAGATTATAGATAAATTTGTTGTATTATATAGTATCTATGATAGATAAACTAGATAATAGATAAACTTGTTGTATTATATAGTATCTGTGATAGATAAACTAGATAATAGATAAACTTGTTGTATTATATAGTATCTGTGACAGATCAACTAGAAATAGATAAATTTGTTGTATTATATAGTATCTGTGATAGATCAACTAGATAATAGATAAACTTGTTGTATTATATAGTATCTGTGATTGATCAACTAGATAATAGATAAACTTGTTGTATTATATAGTATCTGTGATAGATCAACTAGATAATAGATAAAGTTGTTGTATTATATAGTATCTGTGATAGATAATAAATAAAGTTGTTGTATTATATAGTATCTGTGATAGATAAACTAGATAATAGATAAAGTTGTTGTATTATATAGTATCTGTGATAGATAAACTAGATAATAGATAAACTTGTTGTATTATATAGTATCTGTGATAGATAAACTAGATAATAGATAAAGTTGTTGTATTATATAATATCTGTGATAGATAAACAAGACAATAGATAAGGTTGTTGTATTATATAGTATCTGTGATAGATAAAATAGATACTAGATAAACTTGTTGTATTATATAGTATCTGTGAGAGATCAACTAGATAATAGATAAACTTGTTGTATTATATAGTATCTGTGATAGATCAACTAGATAATAGATAAACTTGTTGTATTATATAGTATCTGTGATAGATCAACTAGATAATAGATAAAGTTGTTGTATTATATAGTATCTGTTACAGATCAACTAGATAATAGATAAACTTGTTGTATTATATATTATCTGTAATAGATAAACTAGATAATAGATAAACTTGTTGTATTATATAGTATCTGTGACAGATCAACTAGATAATATATAAACTTGTTGTATTATATAGTATCTGTGATAGACCAACTAGATAATAGATAAACTTGTTGTATTATATAGTATATGTGATTGATCAACTAGATAATAGATAAACTTGTTGAATTATATAGTATCTGTGATAGATAAACTAGATAATAGATAAAGTTGTTGTATTATATAGTATCTGTGATAGATAAACTAGATAATAGATAAACTTGTTGTATTATATAGTATCTGTGATAGATAAACTAGATAATAGATAAAGTTGTTGTATTATATAGTATCTGTGATAGATAAACTAGATAATAGATAAACTTGTTGTATTATATAGTATCTGTGATAGATAAACTAGATAATAGATAAAGTTGTTGTATTATATAGTATCTGTGATAGATAAACTAGATAATAGATAAACTTGTTATATTGTATAGTATCTGTGATAGATAAACTAGATAATAGATAAAGTTGTTGTATTGTATAGTATCTGTGATAGATAAACTAGATAATAGATAAACTTGCTGTATTATATAGTATCTGTGATAGATAAACTAGATAATAGATAAAGTTGTTGTATTATTTAGTATTTGTGATAGATAACCTAGATAATAGATAAACTTGTTGTATCGTATAGTATCTGTGATAGATAAACTAGATAATAGATAAAGTTGTTGTATTGTATAGTATCTGTGATAGATAAACTAGATAATAGATAAACTTGCTGTATTATATAGTATCTGTGATAGATAAACTAGATAATAGATAACTTGCTGTATTATATAGTATCTGTGATAGATAAACTAGATTATAGATAAATTTGTTGTATTATATAGTATCTATGATAGATAAACTAGATAATAGATAAACTTGTTGTATTATATAGTATCTGTGATAGATAAACTAGATAATAGATAAACTTGTTGTATTATATAGTATCTGTGACAGATCAACTAGAAATAGATAAACTTGTTGTATTATATAGTATCTGTGATAGATCAACTAGATAATAGATAAGCTTGTTGTATTATATAGTATCTGTGATTGATCAACTAGATAATAGATAAACTTGTTGTATTATATAGTATCTGTGATAGATCAACTAGATAATAGATAAAGTTGTTGTATTATATAGTATCTGTGATAGATAATAAATAAAGTTGTTGTATTATATAGTATCTGTGATAGATAAACTAGATAATAGATAAAGTTGTTGTATTATATAGTATCTGTGATAGATAAACTAGATAATAGATAAACTTGTTGTATTATATAGTATCTGTGATAGATAAACTAGATAATAGATAAAGTTGTTGTATTATATAATATCTGTGATAGATAAACAAGATAATAGATAAGGTTGTTGTATTATATAGTATCTGTTATAGATAAAATAGATACTAGATAAACTTGTTGTATTATATAGTATCTGTGAGAGATCAACTAGATAATAGATAAACTTGTTGTATTATATAGTATCTGTGATAGATCAACTAGATAATAGATAAACTTGTTGTATTATATAGTATCTGTGATAGATCAACTAGATAATAGATAAACTTGTTGTATTATATAGTATCTGTTACAGATCAACTAGATAATAGATAAACTTGTTGTATTATATATTATCTGTAATAGATAAACTAGATAATAGATAAACTTGTTGTATTATATAGTATCTGTGATAGATAAACTAGATAATAGATAAAGTTGTTGTATTATATAGTATCTGTGATAGATAAACTAGATAATAGATAAACTTGTTATATTGTATAGTATCTGTGATAGATAAACTAGATAATAGATAAAGTTGTTGTATTGTATAGTATCTGTGATAGATAAACTAGATAATAGATAAACTTGCTGTATTATATAGTATCTGTGATAGATAAACTAGATAATAGATAAAGTTGTTGTATTATTTAGTATTTGTGATAGATAACCTAGATAATAGATAAACTTGTTGTATCGTATAGTATCTGTGATAGATAAACTAGATAATAGATAAAGTTGTTGTATTGTATAGTATCTGTGATAGATAAACTAGATAATAGATAAACTTGCTGTATTATATAGTATCTGTGATAGATAAACTAGATAATAGATAACTTGCTGTATTATATAGTATCTGTGATAGATAAACTAGATTATAGATAAATTTGTTGTATTATATAGTATCTATGATAGATAAACTAGATAATAGATAAACTTGTTGTATTATATAGTATCTGTGATAGATAAACTAGATAATAGATAAACTTGTTGTATTATATAGTATCTGTGACAGATCAACTAGAAATAGATAAACTTGTTGTATTATATAGTATCTGTGATAGATCAACTAGATAATAGATAAGCTTGTTGTATTATATAGTATCTGTGATTGATCAACTAGATAATAGATAAACTTGTTGTATTATATAGTATCTGTGATAGATCAACTAGATAATAGATAAAGTTGTTGTATTATATAGTATCTGTGATAGATAATAAATAAAGTTGTTGTATTATATAGTATCTGTGATAGATAAACTAGATAATAGATAAAGTTGTTGTATTATATAGTATCTGTGATAGATAAACTAGATAATAGATAAACTTGTTGTATTATATAGTATCTGTGATAGATAAACTAGATAATAGATAAAGTTGTTGTATTATATAATATCTGTGATAGATAAACAAGATAATAGATAAGGTTGTTGTATTATATAGTATCTGTTATAGATAAAATAGATACTAGATAAACTTGTTGTATTATATAGTATCTGTGAGAGATCAACTAGATAATAGATAAACTTGTTGTATTATATAGTATCTGTGATAGATCAACTAGATAATAGATAAACTTGTTGTATTATATAGTATCTGTGATAGATCAACTAGATAATAGATAAACTTGTTGTATTATATAGTATCTGTTACAGATCAACTAGATAATAGATAAACTTGTTGTATTATATATTATCTGTAATAGATAAACTAGATAATAGATAAACTTGTTGTATTATATAGTATCTGTGACAGATCAACTAGATAATAGATAAACTTGTTGTATTATATAGTATCTGTGATAGACCAACTAGATAATAGATAAACTTGTTGAATTATATAGTATATGTGATTGATCAACTAGATAATAGATAAACTTGTTGAATTATATAGTATCTGTGATAGATAAACTAGATAATAGATAAAGTTGTTGTATTATATAGTATCTGTGATAGATAAACTAGATAATAGATAAACTTGTTGTATTATATAGTATCTGTGATAGATAAACTAGATAATAGATAAAGTTGTTGTATTATATAGTATCTGTGATAGATAAACTAGATAATAGATAAACTTGTTGTATTATATAGTATCTGTGATAGATAAACTAGATAATAGATAAAGTTGTTGTATTATATAGTATCTGTGATAGATAAACTAGATAATAGATAAACTTGTTATATTGTATAGTATCTGTGATAGATAAACTAGATAATAGATAAAGTTGTTGTATTGTATAGTATCTGTGATAGATAAACTAGATAATAGATAAACTTGCTGTATTATATAGTATCTGTGATAGATAAACTAGATAATAGATAAAGTTGTTGTATTATTTAGTATTTGTGATAGATAACCTAGATAATAGATAAACTTGTTGTATCGTATAGTATCTGTGATAGATAAACTAGATAATAGATAAAGTTGTTGTATTGTATAGTATCTGTGATAGATAAACTAGATAATAGATAAACTTGCTGTATTATATAGTATCTGTGATAGATAAACTAGATAATAGATAACTTGCTGTATTATATAGTATCTGTGATAGATAAACTAGATTATAGATAAATTTGTTGTATTATATAGTATCTATGATAGATAAACTAGATAATAGATAAACTTGTTGTATTATATAGTATCTGTGATAGATAAACTAGATAATAGATAAACTTGTTGTATTATATAGTATCTGTGACAGATCAACTAGAAATAGATAAACTTGTTGTATTATATAGTATCTGTGATAGATCAACTAGATAATAGATAAGCTTGTTGTATTATATAGTATCTGTGATTGATCAACTAGATAATAGATAAACTTGTTGTATTATATAGTATCTGTGATAGATCAACTAGATAATAGATAAAGTTGTTGTATTATATAGTATCTGTGATAGATAATAAATAAAGTTGTTGTATTATATAGTATCTGTGATAGATAAACTAGATAATAGATAAAGTTGTTGTATTATATAGTATCTGTGATAGATAAACTAGATAATAGATAAACTTGTTGTATTATATAGTATCTGTGATAGATAAACTAGATAATAGATAAAGTTGTTGTATTATATAATATCTGTGATAGATAAACAAGATAATAGATAAGGTTGTTGTATTATATAGTATCTGTTATAGATAAAATAGATACTAGATAAACTTGTTGTATTATATAGTATCTGTGAGAGATCAACTAGATAATAGATAAACTTGTTGTATTATATAGTATCTGTGATAGATCAACTAGATAATAGATAAACTTGTTGTATTATATAGTATCTGTGATAGATCAACTAGATAATAGATAAACTTGTTGTATTATATAGTATCTGTTACAGATCAACTAGATAATAGATAAACTTGTTGTATTATATATTATCTGTAATAGATAAACTAGATAATAGATAAACTTGTTGTATTATATAGTATCTGTGATAGATAAACTAGATAATAGATAAAGTTGTTGTATTATATAGTATCTGTGATAGATAAACTAGATAATAGATAAACTTGTTATATTGTATAGTATCTGTGATAGATAAACTAGATAATAGATAAAGTTGTTGTATTGTATAGTATCTGTGATAGATAAACTAGATAATAGATAAACTTGCTGTATTATATAGTATCTGTGATAGATAAACTAGATAATAGATAAAGTTGTTGTATTATTTAGTATTTGTGATAGATAACCTAGATAATAGATAAACTTGTTGTATCGTATAGTATCTGTGATAGATAAACTAGATAATAGATAAAGTTGTTGTATTGTATAGTATCTGTGATAGATAAACTAGATAATAGATAAACTTGCTGTATTATATAGTATCTGTGATAGATAAACTAGATAATAGATAACTTGCTGTATTATATAGTATCTGTGATAGATAAACTAGATTATAGATAAATTTGTTGTATTATATAGTATCTATGATAGATAAACTAGATAATAGATAAACTTGTTGTATTATATAGTATCTGTGATAGATAAACTAGATAATAGATAAACTTGTTGTATTATATAGTATCTGTGACAGATCAACTAGAAATAGATAAACTTGTTGTATTATATAGTATCTGTGATAGATCAACTAGATAATAGATAAGCTTGTTGTATTATATAGTATCTGTGATTGATCAACTAGATAATAGATAAACTTGTTGTATTATATAGTATCTGTGATAGATCAACTAGATAATAGATAAAGTTGTTGTATTATATAGTATCTGTGATAGATAATAAATAAAGTTGTTGTATTATATAGTATCTGTGATAGATAAACTAGATAATAGATAAAGTTGTTGTATTATATAGTATCTGTGATAGATAAACTAGATAATAGATAAACTTGTTGTATTATATAGTATCTGTGATAGATAAACTAGATAATAGATAAAGTTGTTGTATTATATAATATCTGTGATAGATAAACAAGATAATAGATAAGGTTGTTGTATTATATAGTATCTGTTATAGATAAAATAGATACTAGATAAACTTGTTGTATTATATAGTATCTGTGAGAGATCAACTAGATAATAGATAAACTTGTTGTATTATATAGTATCTGTGATAGATCAACTAGATAATAGATAAACTTGTTGTATTATATAGTATCTGTGATAGATCAACTAGATAATAGATAAACTTGTTGTATTATATAGTATCTGTTACAGATCAACTAGATAATAGATAAACTTGTTGTATTATATATTATCTGTAATAGATAAACTAGATAATAGATAAACTTGTTGTATTATATAGTATCTGTGACAGATCAACTAGATAATAGATAAACTTGTTGTATTATATAGTATCTGTGATAGACCAACTAGATAATAGATAAACTTGTTGAATTATATAGTATATGTGATTGATCAACTAGATAATAGATAAACTTGTTGTATTATATAGTATCTGTGATAGATCAACTAGATAATAGATAAAGTTGTTGTATTATCTAGTATCTGAGATAGATAAACTAGATAATAGATAAAGTTGTTGTATTATATAGTATCTGTGATAGATAAACTAGATAATAGATAAAATTGTTGTATTATATAGTATATGTGATAGATAAACTAGATAATAGATAAACTTGTTGAATTATATAGTATCTGTGATAGATAAACTAGATAATAGATGAAGTTGTTGTATTATATAGTATCTGTGATAGATAAACTAGATAATAGATAAAGTTGTTGTATTATATAGTATCTGTGATAGATAAACTAGATAATAGATAAAGTTGTTGTATTACATAGAATCTGTGATAGATAAACTAGATAAGAGATAAAGTTGTTGTATTATATAGTATCTGTGATAGATAATAAATAAAGTTGTTGTATTATATAGTATCTGTGATAGATAAACTAGATAATAGATAAAGTTGTTGTATTATATAGTATCTGTGATAGATAAACTAGATAATAGATAAACTTGTTGTATTACATAGTATCTGTGATAGATAAACTAGATAATAGATAAAGTTGTTGCATTATATAGTATCTGTGATAGATAAACTAGATAATAGATAAAGTTGTTGTATTATATAGTATCTGTGATAGATAAACTAGATAATATGTAAAGTTGTTGTATTATATAGTATCTGTGATAGATAAACTAGATAATAGATAAAGTTGTTCTATTATATAGTATCTGTGATAGATAAACTAGATAATAGATAAAGTTGTTGTATTACATAGTATCTGTGATAGATAAACTAGATAATATGTAAACTTGTTGTATTATATAGTATCTGTGATAGATAAACTAGATAATAGATAAAGTTGTTGCATTATAAAGTATCTGTGATAGATAAACTAGATAATAGATAAAGTTGTTGTATTATATAGTATCTGTGATAGATAAACTAGATAATATGTAAAGTTGTTGTATTATATAGTATCTGTGATAGATAAACTAGATAATAGATAAAGTTGTTGTATTATATAATATCTGTGATAGATAAACAAGATAATAGATAAGGTTGTTGTATTATATAGTATCTGTGATAGATAAAATAGATACTAGATAAACTTGTTGTATTATATAGTATCTGTGAGAGATCAACTAGATAATAGATAAACTTGTTGTATTATATAGTATCCGTGATAGATCAACTAGATAATAGATAAACTTGTTGTATTATATAGTATCTGTGATAGATCAACTAGATAATAGATAAACTTGTTGTATTATATAGTATATGTGATTGATCAACTAGATAATAGATAAACTTGTTGTATTATATAGTATCTGTGATAGATAAACTAGATAATAGATAAACTTGTTGTATTATATAGTATCTGTGATAGATAAACTAGATAATAGATAAACTTGTTGTATTATATAGTATCTGTGATAGATAAACTAGATAATAGATAAAGTTGTTGTATTATATAGTATCTGTGATAGATAAACTAGATAATAGATAAACTTGTTATATTGTATAGTATCTGTGATAGATAAACTAGATAATAGATAAAGTTGTTGTATTGTATAGTATCTGTGATAGATAAACTAGATAATAGATAAACTTGCTGTATTATATAGTATCTGTGATAGATAAACTCGATAATAGATGAAGTTGTTGTATTATTTAGTATTTGTGATAGATAACCTAGATAATAGATAAACTTGTTGTATCGTATAGTATCTGTGATAGATAAACTAGATAATAGATAAAGTTGTTGTATTGTATAGTATCTGTGATAGATAAACTAGATAATAGATAAACTTGCTGTATTATATAGTATCTGTGATAGATAAACTAGATAATAGATAACTTGCTGTATTATATAGTATCTTAGATAGATAAACTAGATTATAGATAAATTTGTTGTATTATATAGTATCTATGATAGATAAACTAGATAATAGATAAACTTGTTGTATTATATAGTATCTGTGATAGATAAACTAGATAATAGATAAACTTGTTGTATTATATAGTATCTGTGACAGATCAACTAGAAATAGATAAACGTGTTGTATTATATAGTATCTGTGATAGATCAACTAGATAATGGATAAACTTGTTGTATTATATAGTATCTGTGATTGATCAACTAGATAATAGATAAACTTGTTGTATTATATAGTATCTGTGATAGATCAACTAGATAATAGATAAAGTTGTTGTATTATATAGTATCTGTGATAGATAATAAATAAAGTTGTTGTATTATATAGTATCTGTGATAGATAAACTAGATAATAGATAAAGTTGTTGTATTATATAGTATCTGTGATAGATAAACTAGATAATAGATAAACTTGTTGTATTATATAGTATCTGTGATAGATAAACTAGATAATAGATAAAGTTGTTGTATTATATAATATCTGTGATAGATAAACAAGATAATAGATAAGGTTGTTGTATTATATAGTATCTGTGATAGATAAAATAGATACTAGATAAACTTGTTGTATTATATAGTATCTGTGAGAGATCAACTAGACAATAGATAAACTTGTTGTATTATATAGTATCTGTGATAGATCAACTAGATAATAGATAAACTTGTTGTATTATATAGTATCTGTGATAGATCAACTAGATAATAGATAAACTTGTTGTATTATATAGTATCTGTTACAGATCAACTAGATAATAGATAAACTTGTTGTATTATATATTATCTGTAATAGATAAACTAGATAATAGATAAACTTGTTGTATTATATAGTATCTGTGACAGATCAACTATATAATAGATAAACTTGTTGTATTATATAGTATCTGTGATAGATAAACTAGATAATAGATAAACTTGTTGTATTACATAGTATCTGTGATAGATAAACTAGATAATAGATAAAGTTGTTGCATTATATAGTATCTGTGATAGATAAACTAGATAATAGATAAAGTTGTTGTATTATATAGTATCTGTGATAGATAAACTAGATAATATGTAAAGTTGTTGTATTATATAGTATCTGTGATAGATAAACTAGATAATAGATAAAGTTGTTCTATTATATAGTATCTGTGATAGATAAACTAGATAATAGATAAAGTTGTTGTATTACATAGTATCTGTGATAGATAAACTAGATAATATGTGAACTTGTTGTATTATATAGTATCTGTGATAGATAAACTAGATAATAGATAAAGTTGTTGCATTATATAGTATCTGTGATAGATAAACTAGATAATAGATAAAGTTGTTGTATTATATAGTATCTGTGATAGATAAACTAGATAATATGTAAAGTTGTTGTATTATATAGTATCTGTGATAGATAAACTAGATAATAGATAAAGTTGTTGTATTATATAATATCTGTGATAGATAAACAAGATAATAGATAAGGTTGTTGTATTATATAGTATCTGTGATAGATAAAATAGATACTAGATAAACTTGTTGTATTATATAGTATCTGTGAGAGATCAACTAGATAATAGATAAACTTGTTGTATTATATAGTATCTGTGATAGATCAACTAGATAATAGATAAACTTGTTGTATTATATAGTATCTGTGATAGATCAACTAGATAATAGATAAACTTGTTGTATTATATAGTATCTGTTACAGATCAACTAGATAATAGATAAACTTGTTGTATTATATATTATCTGTAATAGATAAACTAGATAATAGATAAAGTTGTTGTATTATATAGTATCTGTGATAGATAAACTAGATAATAGATAAACTTGTTGTATTATATAGTATCTGTGATAGATAAACTAGATAATAGATAAAGTTGTTGTATTATATAGTATCTGTGATAGATAAACTAGATAATAGATAAACTTGTTATATTGTATAGTATCTGTGATAGATAAACTAGATAATAGATAAAGTTGTTGTATTGTATAGTATCTGTGATAGATAAACTAGATAATAGATAAACTTGCTGTATTATATAGTATCTGTGATAGATAAACTAGATAATAGATAAAGTTGTTGTATTATTTAGTATTTGTGATAGATAACCTAGATAATAGATAAACTTGTTGTATCGTATAGTATCTGTGATAGATAAACTAGATAATAGATAAAGTTGTTGTATTGTATAGTATCTGTGATAGATAAACTAGATAATAGATAAACTTGCTGTATTATATAGTATCTGTGATAGATAAACTAGATAATAGATAACTTGCTGTATTATATAGTATCTGTGATAGATAAACTAGATTATAGATAAATTTGTTGTATTATATAGTATCTATGATAGATAAACTAGATAATAGATAAACTTGTTGTATTATATAGTATCTGTGATAGATAAACTAGATAATAGATAAACTTGTTGTATTATATAGTATCTGTGACAGATCAACTAGAAATAGATAAACTTGTTGTATTATATAGTATCTGTGATAGATCAACTAGATAATAGATAAGCTTGTTGTATTATATAGTATCTGTGATTGATCAACTAGATAATAGATAAACTTGTTGTATTATATAGTATCTGTGATAGATCAACTAGATAATAGATAAAGTTGTTGTATTATATAGTATCTGTGATAGATAATAAATAAAGTTGTTGTATTATATAGTATCTGTGATAGATAAACTAGATAATAGATAAAGTTGTTGTATTATATAGTATCTGTGATAGATAAACTAGATAATAGATAAACTTGTTGTATTATATAGTATCTGTGATAGATAAACTAGATAATAGATAAAGTTGTTGTATTATATAATATCTGTGATAGATAAACAAGATAATAGATAAGGTTGTTGTATTATATAGTATCTGTTATAGATAAAATAGATACTAGATAAACTTGTTGTATTATATAGTATCTGTGAGAGATCAACTAGATAATAGATAAACTTGTTGTATTATATAGTATCTGTGATAGATCAACTAGATAATAGATAAACTTGTTGTATTATATAGTATCTGTGATAGATCAACTAGATAATAGATAAACTTGTTGTATTATATAGTATCTGTTACAGATCAACTAGATAATAGATAAACTTGTTGTATTATATATTATCTGTAATAGATAAACTAGATAATAGATAAACTTGTTGTATTATATAGTATCTGTGATAGATAAACTAGATAATAGATAAAGTTGTTGTATTATATAGTATCTGTGATAGATAAACTAGATAATAGATAAACTTGTTATATTGTATAGTATCTGTGATAGATAAACTAGATAATAGATAAAGTTGTTGTATTGTATAGTATCTGTGATAGATAAACTAGATAATAGATAAACTTGCTGTATTATATAGTATCTGTGATAGATAAACTAGATAATAGATAAAGTTGTTGTATTATTTAGTATTTGTGATAGATAACCTAGATAATAGATAAACTTGTTGTATCGTATAGTATCTGTGATAGATAAACTAGATAATAGATAAAGTTGTTGTATTGTATAGTATCTGTGATAGATAAACTAGATAATAGATAAACTTGTTGTATTATATAGTATCTGTGAGAGATCAACTAGATAATAGATAAACTTGTTGTATTATATAGTATCTGTGATAGATCAACTAGATAATAGATAAACTTGTTGTATTATATAGTATCTGTGATAGATCAACTAGATAATAGATAAACTTGTTGTATTATATAGTATCTGTTACAGATCAACTAGATAATAGATAAACTTGTTGTATTATATATTATCTGTAATAGATAAACTAGATAATAGATAAACTTGTTGTATTATATAGTATCTGTGATAGATAAACTAGATAATAGATAAAGTTGTTGTATTATATAGTATCTGTGATAGATAAACTAGATAATAGATAAACTTGTTATATTGTATAGTATCTGTGATAGATAAACTAGATAATAGATAAAGTTGTTGTATTGTATAGTATCTGTGATAGATAAACTAGATAATAGATAAACTTGCTGTATTATATAGTATCTGTGATAGATAAACTAGATAATAGATAAAGTTGTTGTATTATTTAGTATTTGTGATAGATAACCTAGATAATAGATAAACTTGTTGTATCGTATAGTATCTGTGATAGATAAACTAGATAATAGATAAAGTTGTTGTATTGTATAGTATCTGTGATAGATAAACTAGATAATAGATAAACTTGCTGTATTATATAGTATCTGTGATAGATAAACTAGATAATAGATAACTTGCTGTATTATATAGTATCTGTGATAGATAAACTAGATTATAGATAAATTTGTTGTATTATATAGTATCTATGATAGATAAACTAGATAATAGATAAACTTGTTGTATTATATAGTATCTGTGATAGATAAACTAGATAATAGATAAACTTGTTGTATTATATAGTATCTGTGACAGATCAACTAGAAATAGATAAACGTGTTGTATTATATAGTATCTGTGATAGATCAACTAGATAATAGATAAACTTGTTGTATTATATAGTATCTGTGATTGATCAACTAGATAATAGATAAACTTGTTGTATTATATAGTATCTGTGATAGATAATAAATAAAGTTGTTGTATTATATAGTATCTGTGATAGATAAACTAGATAATAGATAAAGTTGTTGTATTATATAGTATCTGTGATAGATAAACTAGATAATAGATAAACTTGTTGTATTATATAGTATCTGTGATAGATAAACTAGATAATAGATAAAGTTGTTGTATTATATAATATCTGTGATAGATAAACAAGATAATAGATAAGGTTGTTGTATTATATAGTATCTGTGATAGATAAAATAGATACTAGATAAACTTGTTGTATTATATAGTATCTGTGAGAGATCAACTAGATAATAGATAAACTTGTTGTATTATATAGTATCTGTGATAGATCAACTAGATAATAGATAAACTTGTTGTATTATATAGTATCTGTGATAGATCAACTAGATAATAGATAAACTTGTTGTATTATATAGTATCTGTTACAGATCAACTAGATAATAGATAAACTTGTTGTATTATATATTATCTGTAATAGATAAACTAGATAATAGATAAACTTGTTGTATTATATAGTATCTGTGACAGATCAACTAGATAATAGATAAACTTGTTGTATTATATAGTATCTGTGATAGATAAACTAGATAATAGATAAACTTGTTGTATTACATAGTATCTGTGATAGATAAACTAGATAATAGATAAAGTTGTTGCATTATATAGTATCTGTGATAGATAAACTAGATAATAGATAAAGTTGTTGTATTATATAGTATCTGTGATAGATAAACTAGATAATAGATAAAGTTGTTGTATTACATAGTATCTGTGATAGATAAACTAGATAATATGTGAACTTGTTGTATTATATAGTATCTGTGATAGATAAACTAGATAATAGATAAAGTTGTTGCATTATATAGTATCTGTGATAGATAAAATAGATACTAGATAAACTTGTTGTATTATATAGTATCTGTGAGAGATCAACTAGATAATAGATAAACTTGTTGTATTATATAGTATCTGTGATAGATCAACTAGATAATAGATAAACTTGTTGTATTATATAGTATCTGTGATAGATCAACTAGATAATAGATAAACTTGTTGTATTATATAGTATCTGTTACAGATCAACTAGATAATAGATAAACTTGTTGTATTATATATTATCTGTAATAGATAAACTAGATAATAGATAAAGTTGTTGTATTATATAGTATCTGTGATAGATAAACTAGATAATAGATAAACTTGTTGTATTATATAGTATCTGTGATAGATAAACTAGATAATAGATAAAGTTGTTGTATTATATAGTATCTGTGATAGATAAACTAGATAATAGATAAACTTGTTATATTGTATAGTATCTGTGATAGATAAACTAGATAATAGATAAAGTTGTTGTATTGTATAGTATCTGTGATAGATAAACTAGATAATAGATAAACTTGCTGTATTATATAGTATCTGTGATAGATAAACTAGATAATAGATAAAGTTGTTGTATTATTTAGTATTTGTGATAGATAACCTAGATAATAGATAAACTTGTTGTATCGTATAGTATCTGTGATAGATAAACTAGATAATAGATAAAGTTGTTGTATTGTATAGTATCTGTGATAGATAAACTAGATAATAGATAAACTTGTTGTATTATATAGTATCTGTGATAGATAAACTAGATAATAGATAACTTGCTGTATTATATAGTATCTGTGATAGATAAACTAGATTATAGATAAATTTGTTGTATTATATAGTATCTATGATAGATAAACTAGATAATAGATAAACTTGTTGTATTATATAGTATCTGTGATAGATAAACTAGATAATAGATAAACTTGTTGTATTATATAGTATCTGTGACAGATCAACTAGAAATAGATAAACTTGTTGTATTATATAGTATCTGTGATAGATCAACTAGATAATAGATAAGCTTGTTGTATTATATAGTATCTGTGATTGATCAACTAGATAATAGATAAACTTGTTGTATTATATAGTATCTGTGATAGATCAACTAGATAATAGATAAAGTTGTTGTATTATATAGTATCTGTGATAGATAATAAATAAAGTTGTTGTATTATATAGTATCTGTGATAGATAAACTAGATAATAGATAAAGTTGTTGTATTATATAGTATCTGTGATAGATAAACTAGATAATAGATAAACTTGTTGTATTATATAGTATCTGTGATAGATAAACTAGATAATAGATAAAGTTGTTGTATTATATAATATCTGTAATAGATAAACTAGATAATAGATAAACTTGTTGTATTATATAGTATCTGTGATAGATAAACTAGATAATAGATAAAGTTGTTGTATTATATAGTATCTGTGATAGATAAACTAGATAATAGATAAACTTGCTGTATTATATAGTATCTGTGATAGATAAACTAGATAATAGATAAAGTTGTTGTATTATTTAGTATTTGTGATAGATAACCTAGATAATAGATAAACTTGTTGTATCGTATAGTATCTGTGATAGATAAACTAGATAATAGATAAAGTTGTTGTATTGTATAGTATCTGTGATAGATAAACTAGATAATAGATAAACTTGCTGTATTATATAGTATCTGTGATAGATAAACTAGATAATAGATAACTTGCTGTATTATATAGTATCTGTGATAGATAAACTAGATTATAGATAAATTTGTTGTATTATATAGTATCTATGATAGATAAACTAGATAATAGATAAACTTGTTGTATTATATAGTATCTGTGACAGATCAACTAGAAATAGATAAACTTGTTGTATTATATAGTATCTGTGATAGATCAACTAGATAATAGATAAGCTTGTTGTATTATATAGTATCTGTGATTGATCAACTAGATAATAGATAAACTTGTTGTATTATATAGTATCTGTGATAGATCAACTAGATAATAGATAAAGTTGTTGTATTATATAGTATCTGTGATAGATAATAAATAAAGTTGTTGTATTATATAGTATCTGTGATAGATAAACTAGATAATAGATAAAGTTGTTGTATTATATAGTATCTGTGATAGATAAACTAGATAATAGATAAACTTGTTGTATTATATAGTATCTGTGATAGATAAACTAGATAATAGATAAAGTTGTTGTATTATATAATATCTGTGATAGATAAACAAGATAATAGATAAGGTTGTTGTATTATATAGTATCTGTTATAGATAAAATAGATACTAGATAAACTTGTTGTATTATATAGTATCTGTGAGAGATCAACTAGATAATAGATAAACTTGTTGTATTATATAGTATCTGTGATAGATCAACTAGATAATAGATAAACTTGTTGTATTATATAGTATCTGTGATAGATCAACTAGATAATAGATAAACTTGTTGTATTATATAGTATCTGTTACAGATCAACTAGATAATAGATAAACTTGTTGTATTATATATTATCTGTAATAGATAAACTAGATAATAGATAAACTTGTTGTATTATATAGTATCTGTGACAGATCAACTAGATAATAGATAAACTTGTTGTATTATATAGTATCTGTGATAGACCAACTAGATAATAGATAAACTTGTTGAATTATATAGTATATGTGATTGATCAACTAGATAATAGATAAACTTGTTGTATTATATAGTATCTGTGATAGATCAACTAGATAATAGATAAACTTGTTGTATTATATAGTATCTGTGACAGATCAACTAGATAATATATAAACTTGTTGTATTATATAGTATCTGTGATAGACCAACTAGATAATAGATAAACTTGTTGTATTATATAGTATATGTGATTGATCAACTAGATAATAGATAAACTTGTTGAATTATATAGTATCTGTGATAGATAAACTAGATAATAGATAAAGTTGTTGTATTATTTAGTATTTGTGATAGATAACCTAGATAATAGATAAACTTGTTGTATCGTATAGTATCTGTGATAGATAAACTAGATAATAGATAAAGTTGTTGTATTGTATAGTATCTGTGATAGATAAACTAGATAATAGATAAACTTGCTGTATTATATAGTATCTGTGATAGATAAACTAGATAATAGATAACTTGCTGTATTATATAGTATCTGTGATAGATAAACTAGATTATAGATAAATTTGTTGTATTATATAGTATCTATGATAGATAAACTAGATAATAGATAAACTTGTTGTATTATATAGTATCTGTGACAGATCAACTAGAAATAGATAAACTTGTTGTATTATATAGTATCTGTGATAGATCAACTAGATAATAGATAAGCTTGTTGTATTATATAGTATCTGTGATTGATCAACTAGATAATAGATAAACTTGTTGTATTATATAGTATCTGTGATAGATCAACTAGATAATAGATAAAGTTGTTGTATTATATAGTATCTGTGATAGATAATAAATAAAGTTGTTGTATTATATAGTATCTGTGATAGATAAACTAGATAATAGATAAAGTTGTTGTATTATATAGTATCTGTGATAGATAAACTAGATAATAGATAAACTTGTTGTATTATATAGTATCTGTGATAGATAAACTAGATAATAGATAAAGTTGTTGTATTATATAATATCTGTGATAGATAAACAAGATAATAGATAAGGTTGTTGTATTATATAGTATCTGTTATAGATAAAATAGATACTAGATAAACTTGTTGTATTATATAGTATCTGTGAGAGATCAACTAGATAATAGATAAACTTGTTGTATTATATAGTATCTGTGATAGATCAACTAGATAATAGATAAACTTGTTGTATTATATAGTATCTGTGATAGATCAACTAGATAATAGATAAACTTGTTGTATTATATAGTATCTGTTACAGATCAACTAGATAATAGATAAACTTGTTGTATTATATATTATCTGTAATAGATAAACTAGATAATAGATAAACTTGTTGTATTATATAGTATCTGTGACAGATCAACTAGATAATAGATAAACTTGTTGTATTATATAGTATCTGTGATAGACCAACTAGATAATAGATAAACTTGTTGAATTATATAGTATATGTGATTGATCAACTAGATAATAGATAAACTTGTTGTATTATATAGTATCTGTGATAGATCAACTAGATAATAGATAAAGTTGTTGTATTATCTAGTATCTGAGATAGATAAACTAGATAATAGATAAAGTTGTTGTATTATATAGTATCTGTGATAGATAAACTAGATAATAGATAAAATTGTTGTATTATATAGTATATGTGATAGATAAACTAGATAATAGATAAACTTGTTGAATTATATAGTATCTGTGATAGATAAACTAGATAATAGATGAAGTTGTTGTATTATATAGTATCTGTGATAGATAAACTAGATAATAGATAAAGTTGTTGTATTATATAGTATCTGTGATAGATAAACTAGATAATAGATAAAGTTGTTGTATTACATAGAATCTGTGATAGATAAACTAGATAATAGATAAAGTTGTTGTATTATATAGTATCTGTGATAGATAATAAATAAAGTTGTTGTATTATATAGTATCTGTGATAGATAAACTAGATAATAGATAAAGTTGTTGTATTATATAGTATCTGTGATAGATAAACTAGATAATAGATAAACTTGTTGTATTACATAGTATCTGTGATAGATAAACTAGATAATAGATAAAGTTGTTGCATTATATAGTATCTGTGATAGATAAACTAGATAATAGATAAAGTTGTTGTATTATATAGTATCTGTGATAGATAAACTAGATAATATGTAAAGTTGTTGTATTATATAGTATCTGTGATAGATAAACTAGATAATAGATAAAGTTGTTCTATTATATAGTATCTGTGATAGATAAACTAGATAATAGATAAAGTTGTTGTATTACATAGTATCTGTGATAGATAAACTAGATAATATGTAAACTTGTTGTATTATATAGTATCTGTGATAGATAAACTAGATAATAGATAAAGTTGTTGCATTATAAAGTATCTGTGATAGATAAACTAGATAATAGATAAAGTTGTTGTATTATATAGTATCTGTGATAGATAAACTAGATAATATGTAAAGTTGTTGTATTATATAGTATCTGTGATAGATAAACTAGATAATAGATAAAGTTGTTGTATTATATAATATCTGTGATAGATAAACAAGATAATAGATAAGGTTGTTGTATTATATAGTATCTGTGATAGATAAACAAGATAATAGATAAGGTTGTTGTATTATATAGTATCTGTGATAGATAAAATAGATACTAGATAAACTTGTTGTATTATATAGTATCTGTGAGAGATCAACTAGATAATAGATAAACTTGTTGTATTATATAGTATCTGTGATAGATCAACTAGATAATAGATAAACTTGTTGTATTATATAGTATCTGTGATAGATCAACTAGATAATAGATAAACTTGTTGTATTATATAGTATCTGTTACAGATCAACTAGATAATAGATAAGCTTGTTGTATTATATATTATCTGTAATAGATAAACTAGATAATAGATAAACTTGTTGTATTATATAGTATCTGTGACAGATCAACTAGATAATAGATAAACTTGTTGTATTATATAGTATCTGTGATAGATAAACTAGATAATAGATAAACTTGTTGTATTACATAGTATCTGTGATAGATAAACTAGATAATAGATAAAGTTGTTGCATTATATAGTATCTGTGATAGATAAACTAGATAATAGATAAAGTTGTTGTATTATATAGTATCTGTGATAGATAAACTAGATAATAGATAAAGTTGTTGTATTACATAGTATCTGTGATAGATAAACTAGATAATATGTGAACTTGTTGTATTATATAGTATCTGTGATAGATAAACTAGATAATAGATAAAGTTGTTGCATTATATAGTATCTGTGATAGATAAACTAGATAATAGATAAAGTTGTTGTATTATATAGTATCTGTGATAGATAAACTAGATAATATGTAAAGTTGTTGTATTATATAGTATCTGTGATAGATAAACTAGATAATAGATAAAGTTGTTGTATTATATAATATCTGTGATAGATAAACAAGATAATAGATAAGGTTGTTGTATTATATAGTATCTGTGATAGATAAAATAGATACTAGATAAACTTGTTGTATTATATAGTATCTGTGAGAGATCAACTAGATAATAGATAAACTTGTTGTATTATATAGTATCTGTGATAGATCAACTAGATAATAGATAAACTTGTTGTATTATATAGTATCTGTGATAGATCAACTAGATAATAGATAAACTTGTTGTATTATATAGTATCTGTTACAGATCAACTAGATAATAGATAAACTTGTTGTATTATATATTATCTGTAATAGATAAACTAGATAATAGATAAAGTTGTTGTATTATATAGTATCTGTGATAGATAAACTAGATAATAGATAAACTTGTTGTATTATATAGTATCTGTGATAGATAAACTAGATAATAGATAAAGTTGTTGTATTATATAGTATCTGTGATAGATAAACTAGATAATAGATAAACTTATATATTGTATAGTATCTGTGATAGATAAACTAGATAATAGATAAAGTTGTTGTATTGTATAGTATCTGTGATAGATAAACTAGATAATAGATAAACTTGCTGTATTATATAGTATCTGTGATAGATAAACTAGATAATAGATAAAGTTGTTGTATTATTTAGTATTTGTGATAGATAACCTAGATAATAGATAAACTTGTTGTATCGTATAGTATCTGTGATAGATAAACTAGATAATAGATAAAGTTGTTGTATTGTATAGTATCTGTGATAGATAAACTAGATAATAGATAAACTTGCTGTATTATATAGTATCTGTGATAGATAAACTAGATAATAGATAACTTGCTGTATTATATAGTATCTGTGATAGATAAACTAGATTATAGATAAATTTGTTGTATTATATAGTATCTATGATAGATAAACTAGATAATAGATAAACTTGTTGTATTATATAGTATCTGTGATAGATAAACTAGATAATAGATAAACTTGTTGTATTATATAGTATCTGTGACAGATCAACTAGAAATAGATAAACTTGTTGTATTATATAGTATCTGTGATAGATCAACTAGATAATAGATAAGCTTGTTGTATTATATAGTATCTGTGATTGATCAACTAGATAATAGATAAACTTGTTGTATTATATAGTATCTGTGATAGATCAACTAGATAATAGATAAAGTTGTTGTATTATATAGTATCTGTGATAGATAATAAATAAAGTTGTTGTATTATATAGTATCTGTGATAGATAAACTAGATAATAGATAAAGTTGTTGTATTATATAGTATCTGTGATAGATAAACTAGATAATAGATAAAGTTGTTGTATTATATAGTATCTGTGATAGATAAACTAGATAATAGATAAAGTTGTTGTATTATATAATATCTGTGATAGATAAACAAGATAATAGATAAGGTTGTTGTATTATATAGTATCTGTTATAGATAAAATAGATACTAGATAAACTTGTTGTATTATATAGTATCTGTGAGAGATCAACTAGATAATAGATAAACTTGTTGTATTATATAGTATCTGTGATAGATCAACTAGATAATAGATAAACTTGTTGTATTATATAGTATCTGTGATAGATCAACTAGATAATAGATAAACTTGTTGTATTATATAGTATCTGTTACAGATCAACTAGATAATAGATAAACTTGTTGTATTATATATTATCTGTAATAGATAAACTAGATAATAGATAAACTTGTTGTATTATATAGTATCTGTGATAGATAAACTAGATAATAGATAAAGTTGTTGTATTATATAGTATCTGTGATAGATAAACTAGATAATAGATAAACTTGTTATATTGTATAGTATCTGTGATAGATAAACTAGATAATAGATAAAGTTGTTGTATTGTATAGTATCTGTGATAGATAAACTAGATAATAGATAAACTTGCTGTATTATATAGTATCTGTGATAGATAAACTAGATAATAGATAAAGTTGTTGTATTATTTAGTATTTGTGATAGATAACCTAGATAATAGATAAACTTGTTGTATCGTATAGTATCTGTGATAGATAAACTAGATAATAGATAAAGTTGTTGTATTGTATAGTATCTGTGATAGATAAACTAGATAATAGATAAACTTGCTGTATTATATAGTATCTGTGATAGATAAACTAGATAATAGATAACTTGCTGTATTATATAGTATCTGTGATAGATAAACTAGATTATAGATAAATTTGTTGTATTATATAGTATCTATGATAGATAAACTAGATAATAGATAAACTTGTTGTATTATATAGTATCTGTGACAGATCAACTAGAAATAGATAAACTTGTTGTATTATATAGTATCTGTGATAGATCAACTAGATAATAGATAAGCTTGTTGTATTATATAGTATCTGTGATAGATAATAAATAAAGTTGTTGTATTATATAGTATCTGTGATAGATAAACTAGATAATATATAAAGTTGTTGTATTATATAGTATCTGTGATAGATAAACTAGATAATAGATAAACTTGCTGTATTATATAGTATCTGTGATAGATAAACTAGATAATAGATAAAGTTGTTGTATTATATAATATCTGTGATAGATAAACAAGATAATAGATAAGGTTGTTGTATTATATAGTATCTGTTATAGATAAAATAGATACTAGATAAACTTGTTGTATTATATAGTATCTGTGAGAGATCAACTAGATAATAGATAAACTTGTTGTATTATATAGTATCTGTGATAGATCAACTAGATAATAGATAAACTTGTTGTATTATATAGTATCTGTGATAGATCAACTAGATAATAGATAAACTTGTTGTATTATATAGTATCTGTTACAGATCAACTAGATAATAGATAAACTTGTTGTATTATATATTATCTGTAATAGATAAACTAGATAATAGATAAACTTGTTGTATTATATAGTATCTGTGACAGATCAACTAGATAATAGATAAACTTGTTGTATTATATAGTATCTGTGATAGACCAACTAGATAATAGATAAACTTGTTGAATTATATAGTATATGTGATTGATCAACTAGATAATAGATAAACTTGTTGTATTATATAGTATCTGTGATAGATCAACTAGATAATAGATAAAGTTGTTGTATTATCTAGTATCTGAGATAGATAAACTAGATAATAGATAAAGTTGTTGTATTATATAGTATCTGTGATAGATAAACTAGATAATAGATAAAATTGTTGTATTATATAGTATATGTGATAGATAAACTAGATAATAGATAAACTTGTTGAATTATATAGTATCTGTGATAGATAAACTAGATAATAGATGAAGTTGTTGTATTATATAGTATCTGTGATAGATAAACTAGATAATAGATAAAGTTGTTGTATTATATAGTATCTGTGATAGATAAACAAGATAATAGATAAAGTTGTTGTATTACATAGAATCTGTGATAGATAAACTAGATAATAGATAAAGTTGTTGTATTATATAGTATCTGTGATAGATAATAAATAAAGTTGTTGTATTATATAGTATCTGTGATAGATAAACTAGATAATAGATAAAGTTGTTGTATTATATAGTATCTGTGATAGATAAACTAGATAATAGATAAACTTGTTGTATTACATAGTATCTGTGATAGATAAACTAGATAATAGATAAAGTTGTTGCATTATATAGTATCTGTGATAGATAAACTAGATAATAGATAAAGTTGTTGTATTATATAGTATCTGTGATAGATAAACTAGATAATATGTAAAGTTGTTGTATTATATAGTATCTGTGATAGATAAACTAGATAATAGATAAAGTTGTTCTATTATATAGTATCTGTGATAGATAAACTAGATAATAGATAAAGTTGTTGTATTACATAGTATCTGTGATAGATAAACTAGATAATATGTAAACTTGTTGTATTATATAGTATCTGTGATAGATAAACTAGATAATAGATAAAGTTGTTGCATTATAAAGTATCTGTGATAGATAAACTAGATAATAGATAAAGTTGTTGTATTATATAGTATCTGTGATAGATAAACTAGATAATATGTAAAGTTGTTGTATTATATAGTATCTGTGATAGATAAACTAGATAATAGATAAAGTTGTTGTATTATATAATATCTGTGATAGATAAACAAGATAATAGATAAGGTTGTTGTATTATATAGTATCTGTGATAGATAAAATAGATACTAGATAAACTTGTTGTATTATATAGTATTTGTGATAGATAAACTAGATAATAGATAAAGTTGTTGTATTATATAGTATTTGTGATAGATAAACTAGATAATAGATAAAGTTGTTGTATTGCATAGTATCTGTGATAGATAAACTAGATAATAGATAAACTTGTTGTATTATATAGTATCTGTGATAGATAAACTAGATAATAGATAAAGTTGTTATATTATATATTATCTGTGATAGATAAACTAGTAGATAAACTTGTTGTACTATATAGTATCTGTGATAGATAAACTAGATAATAGATAAATTTGTTGTATTATATAGTATCTGTGATAGATAAACTAGATAATAGATAAAGTTGTTGTATTATATAGTATCTGTGATAGATAAACTAGATAATAGATAAAAGTTGTTGTAGTTTAATATCTGTGATAGATAAACTAGATAATAGATAAACTTGTTGTATTATATAGTATCTGTTATAGATAAACTAGATAATAGATAATGTTGTTGTATTATATAGTATCTGTGATTGAAAAACTAGATAATAGATAAATGTTGTTGTATTATATAGTATCTGTGATAGATAAACTAGATAATAGATAAAGTTGTTGTATTATATAGTATCTGTGATAGATAAACTAGATAATAGAAAAACTTGTTGTATTATATAGTATCTAGTTTATCTATCATAGATACTATATAATACAACAAATTTATCTATAATCTAGTTTATCTATCACAGATACTATATAATACAGCAAGTTATCTATTATCTAGTTTATCTATCACAGATACTATATAATACAGCAAGTTTATCTATTATCTAGTTTATCTATCACAGATACTATACAATACAACAACTTTATCTATTATCTAGTTTATCTATCACATATACTATACGATACAACAAGTTTATCTATTATCTAGGTTATCTATCACAAATACTAAATAATACCACAACTTTATCTATTATCTAGTTTATCTATCACAAATACTATATAATACAGCAAGTTTATCTATTATCTAGTTTATCTATCACAGATACTATACAATACAACAACTTTATCTATTATCTAGTTTAACTATCACAGATACTATACAATATAACAAGTTTATCTATTATCTAGTTTATCTATCACAGATACTATATAATACAACAACTTTATCTATTATCTAGTTTATCTATCACAGATACTATATAATACAACAAGTTTATCTATTATCTAGTTTATCTATCACAGATACTATATAATACAACAACTTTATCTATTATCTAGTTTATCTATCACAGATACTATATAATTCAACAAGTTTATCTATTATCTAGTTGATCAATCACATATACTATATAATACAACAAGTTTATCTATTATATAGTATCTGTGATAGATAAACTAGATAATAGATAAACTTGTTGTATTATATAGTATCTGTGATAGATAAACTAGATAATAGATAAACTTGTTGTATTATATAGTATCTGTGATAGATAAACTAGATAATAGATAAACTTGTTGTATTATATAGTATCTGTGATAGATAAACTGGATAGTAGATAAACTTTTTGTATTATATAGTATCTGTGATAGATAAACTAGATAATAGATAAACTTGTTGTATTATATAGTATCTGTGATAGAACTAGATAATAGATAAACTTGTTGTATTATATAGTATCTGTGATAGAACTAGATAATAGATAAACTTGTTGTATTATATAGTATCTGTGATAGATAAACTAGATAATAGATAAACTTGTTGTATTATATAGTATCTGTGATAGATAAACTAGATAATAGATAAACTTGTTGTATTATATAGTATCTGTGATAGATAAACTAGATAATAGATAAACTTGTTGTATTATATAGTATCTGTGATAGATAAACTAGATAATAGATAAACTTGTTGTATTATTTAGTATCTGTGATAGATAAACTGGATAATAGATAAACTTGTTGTATTATATAGTATCTGTGATAGATAAACTGGATAATAGATAAACTTGTTGTATTATATAGTATCTGTGATAGATAAACTAGATAATAGATAAACTTGTTGTATTATATAGTATCTGTGATAGATAAACTAGATAATAGATAAACTTGTGGTATTATATAGTATTTGTGATAGATAAACTTGATAATATATAAACTTGCTGTATTATATAGTATCTGTGATAGATAAACTAGATAATAGATAAACTTGTTGTATTATATAGTATCTGTGATAGATAAACTAGATAATAGATAAACTTGTTGTATTATATAGTATCTGTGAAAGATAAACTAGATAATATATAAACTTGTTGTATTATATAGTATCTGTGATAGATAAACTAGATAATAGATAAACTTGTTGTATTATATAGTATCTGTGATAGATAACCTAGATAATAGATAAACTTGTTGTATTATATAGTATCTGTGATAGAACTAGATAATAGATAAACTTGTTGTATTATATAGTATCTGTGATAGATAAACTAGATAATAGATAAACTTGTTGTATTATATAGTATCTGTGATAGATAAACTAGATTATAGATAAACTTGTTGTATTATATAGTATCTGTGATAGATAAACTAGATAATAGATAAACTTGTTGAATGATATAGTATCTGTGATAGATAAACTAGATAATAGATAAACTTGTTGTATTATATAGTATCTGTGATAGATAAACTAGATAATAGATAAACTTGTTGTATTATATAGTATCTGTGATAGATAAACTAGATAATAGATAAACTTGTTGTATTATATAGTATCTGTGATAGATAAACTAGATAATAGATAAACTTGTTGTATTATATAGTATATGTGATAGATAAACTAGATAATAGATAAACTTGTTGTATTATATAGTATCTGTGATAGATAAACTAGATAATAGATAAACTTGTTGTATTATATAGTATCTGTGATAGATAAACTGGATAATAGATAAACTTGTTGTATTATATAGTATCTGTGATAGATAAACTAGATAATAGAAAAACTTGTTGTATCATATAGTATCTGTGATAGATAAACTAGATAATAGATAAACTTGTTGTATTATATAGTATTTGTGATAGATAAACTTGATAATATATAAACTTGTTGTATTATATAGTATCTGTGATAGATAAACTAGATAATATATAAACTTGTTGTATTATATAGTATCTGTGATAGATAAACTAGATAATAGATAAACTTGTTGTATTATATAGTATCTGTGAAAGATAAACTAGATAATATATAAACTTGTTGTATTATATAGTATCTGTGATAGATAAACTAGATA